>CM023481.1:62286480-62628858 GCA_013339685.2 Hyalomma asiaticum | reverse complement strand
GTCACGAGCGGCATGATTTACATGCCACGGTATTGGTCTCTTGACTGCTTCGTAATGCGATGTATACGAAAATTGGTATGCCACAATATGATTTAATGGCGAACATAAATGACAGGTCATAACATGAAAATCATGACATGCATATCATGAGCGGCATGATTTACATGCCACGGTCTTGGTGCTCTCCTGGCCGTTTAGTTAATGGGATGTATACGAAAATTGCGATGGCACAACATCACTGCATGACGAACATAAATGAGAGGTCATAACATGAAATCATGACATTCGTGTCATGAGCAGCGTGATTTACATGCCACGGTCTTGGTTGTCTCCTGGCCGTTTCGTTAATGAGATGCATACGAAAATTGGTATGCTGCAACATGACTGCATGCGAACATAAATGACAGGCCATAACATGATAATCATGATGTGCATGTCACGAGCGGCATCATTTGCATGCCACGGTCTTAGTGCTTTGCTGGCCGTTAACGGGATGTATACGAAAATTTGTATGCTACAACATGACGAACATAAAAGACAGGTCATAACATGAAAATCATGACATGTTTGTCATGAGCGGCGTGATTTACATGTCGCGGTCTTGGTTGTCTCCTGGCCATTTCGTAAATGGTATGTATACGAAAATTGGTATGGCACAACATGACTGCATGACGAACATAAATGACAGGTCATAAGATGACAATCATGACATGCATGTCACGAGCGGCATCATTTACATGCCACTGTCTTGGTGCTCTCCTGGCCGTTTCGTTAATGGGATGTATACGAAAATTGGTATGGCACAACATTACTGCATTAGTAACATAACCTACGGGTCATCACGAGATAACCATGACATGCATGTCATGAGCGGCGTAATTTACATGCCACGGTCTTGGTTGTCTCCTGGCCGTTTCGTTAATGGGATGGATACGAAAATTGGTATGCTGCAACATGACTGCATGCGAACATAAATGACAGGCCATAACATGATAATGATGATGTGCATGTCACGAGCGGCATCATTTGCATGCCACGGTCTTAGTGCTTTGCTGGCCGTTTAGTTAGCGGGATGTATACGAAAATTTGTATGCTACAAGATGACGAACATAAAAGACAGGTCATAACATGAAAATCATGACATGTTTGTCATGAGCGGCATGATTTACTTGTCGCGGTCTTGGTTGTCTCCTGGCCGTTTCGTTAATGGGACGTATACGAAAATTGGTATGCCACAACATGACGGCATGACGAATATAAATGAGAGGTCATAACGTGATAACCATGACATGCATGTCTCGAGCGGCATCATTTACATGCCACGGTCTTGGTGCGCTCCTGGCCGTTTAGTTAATGGGATGTATACGAAAATTGGTATGGCACAACATGACTGCATGACGAACATAAATTACAGGCCATAACATGATAATCATGACGTTCATGTCACGAGCGGCATCATTTGCATGCCACGGTCTTGGTGCTTTGCTGGCAGTTTCGTTAATGGGATGTATACGAAAATTTGTATGCTACAACATGACGAACATAAAAGACAGGTCATAACATGAAAATCATGACATGTTTGTCATGAGCGGCATGATTTACATGTCGCGGTCTTGGTTGTCTCCTGGCCGTTTCGTTAATGGGACGTATACGAAAATTGGTATGCCACAAAATGACGGCATGACGAATATAAATGAGAGGTCATAACGTGATAACCATGACATGCATGTCACGAGCGGCATCATTTACATGCCACGGTCTCGGTGCGCTCCTGGCCGTTTAGTTAATGGAATGTATACGAAAATTGGTATGGCACAACGTGACTGCATGACGAACATAAATTACAGGCCATAACATGATAATCATGACGTTCATGTCACGAGCGGCATCATTTGCATGCCACGATCTTGGTGCTTTGCTGGCCGTTTCGTTAATGGGATGTATACGAAAATTTGTATGCTACAACATGGCGAACGTAAATGACAGGTCATAACATGAAAATCATGACATGTTTGTCATGGGCGGCATGATTTACATGTCGCGGTCTTGGTTGTCTCCTGGCCGTTTCGTTAATGGGATGTATACGAAAATTGGTATGCCACAACATGACGGCATGACGAATATGAATGAGAGGTCATAACGTGATAACCATGACATGCATGTCACGAGCGGCATCATTTACATGCCACTGTCTTGGTGCTCTCCTGGCCGTTTCGTTAATGGGATGTATACGAAAATTGGTATGGCACAACATGACTGCATTAGTAACATAACCTACGCGTCATAACGTGATAACCATGACATGCATGTGAAGAGTGGCATGATTGAGATGCCACGGTCTTGGTGCTCTTCTGGCAGTTTCGTTAAACAGATGTATACGAAAATTGGTATGGCGCAATAGGACTGCTTGACGAAGGTATATGACAGGTCATAACATGAAAATCATGACACGCATGTCATGAGCGGCATCATTTATATGCCATGGTCTTGGTGCTCTGCTGGCCATTTCGTTAATGGGATGTATACAAAAATTTGTATGCTACAACATGGCGAACATAAATGACACGTCATAACATGAAAATCTTGATATGCATGTCATGAGCGGCATGATTTACATGTCACGGTCTTGGTGCTCTCCTGGCCGTTTCATTAATGGGTGTATGCGAAAATTGGTATGGCACAACATGACTGCATGACGAACATAAACTACGGGTCATAACATGAAAATCATGACATGCATGTCATGAGCGACGTGATTTACATGCCACGGTCTTGGTGCTCTCTTTGCCGTTGACTTTGTGATGTCAGCGTTCGCAAAGCATTCTTGAGCGAACGGTCGAACTCCTGCAATCACCCCGCAGACTGCGGCGAGACCCATGTCCCTCCACGGACCACGTTTGCCTCTGTAGTCCGTAAACTAAAGGAGTACTGGCCCGATTTCGCGGTGGCTCAAAATGTACATTTTCGTTTTCTAGCCATGAATTGTTAAGGCCCTCCGCATACGGAAGCCAGGAAACACGTTCGAAATATTTTAGTTTGGTTTTAAGGTTTTCGTCGCCCAGCACTGCAAGCCAACCCCAGCGAAATCCATACTACGATGATGTCTGAGCACAGTCTATTAAACATCGCCGAAATCGCTGTCAGAGTCACTGGACGACCGTGCAATTGTCGTTGTTTGCGTGCCCCACGTGTAACTGACCACAGAGGACAGAGTTGCAGCGACGCTATCACGCATTGCTGTCCCTACGCGACTCAGACGCACGTCCGAGTATGTTTACACGTCACTAGGGAACCGCCCTCTGGATATCGAAACCGAAAGTGAGCTTTTAAGGAAGCCGTATTAAAAATATATTCATTGCCCTGTGAGGCACCATGATACTGTTTTTGGGATTCTCCACGCCAGTGCTTTCATTTGCAGCAATAATGCGAGAATGTCAAAAATTCGTGTCAGTACTCCTTTAACTCAGGCGCGAACAAGTTGTAACTCTCCGCTGCCGGAAGCGCCTCTCGCGGCGGTGCGCCCATTTGTGAGTTGATGGAAGCATCGGTTATAGACCTTTCCATCGGCACTCTCGCACCGGTGAGCCGGAACCTGTTTTTGTTGTCTGCTAGCGCGCGGAGCTCTCCGGGTCACACCCCCATTCGTTGGACTGTTTGTCGCGCCGAGCCGCCCATGCGTTTTGCCGTGCTTGCACAGTGCACGGTGCGCGGTGCGCGGTTTGTGATGTCCTTTAACAACAGCCTATCGACCGGGCATCACTGCATTGTTTACGGTTGCACCTACAACCAGAAGAAAAGAAATTCTGTACGTAAACATCTGTGCAGCAAGCACAACGTCGCGCAGGAGGAGTGCGGCTGTGCACTCACTGACGTACTCGTGCCAAAACGCCGCACCGCTCATGTTCCCACGCGGTCTAACGCTGATGTCGCCAACACCACCTGAACCCTAGTCAGTGCCGTTCTCAGAATATGGCACGAATGTCCCAGATTTCTTCTTTCATTCTTCTTTCAGTCTGTAGCAGCAGCCAAGAAACGTCTGTCTTCTTATGTGAGCTGCTGTATGCACATTCCCGGAACCTTTGTCGTTTGTTGGAGGGAGGCTGTATGCTTCTTTCTCAGGAGTCCCTATTTTGTCTTTCTAGTGTGTCCTAGTATTCCTTCAAAACGCTTCCTTTTAAAAAAAAGTGCAGAGCTCGACCGAAGGCGATAATGAACTAGGCTGCGAACACGAACCCGAATGATTGCTTCTTAACCATGAGTGCGATAAATGGGAAACCCGATTACAACAAGGAAATCCAGGTCTCACGCACCGTGGGAGTCGAAGTTACGCCAAGATGCCAGGGATATTTGTAGGTATTAGCCAACGTTATTCATTACAGAGAAAGTCAGCACACAACAGCCGACAGTTGAAGGAAATATAGCTAAGAACAGCTATTTAGCACTGATTTTAATGAGTAAATGCCGCACATATGTCATGGCTTATACATCATGCCACAAGATTTTTACGATGTTAGGCACACAGATATACGTGTGGCATTTACTGTCTATCAGACCTTGTTAAAGTTTACTTGTTTTATTATCAGTTTCCGAACGCCATTGCACTACTTCTTGAGTTTCTCTTTATGTTGAGTAATGATCATCTCGTGCCACGATCATGTCGTGTCATGAACATGATTATAAAATATCACACCCTCAAGCTGTACCTTTAGTTTGACACCTATTTCAACCCCCTTAAAGCTTCCATGTTGAGTTATAACGATGTCGTGCCGTGACCATATCATGCCATGAAAATGACTATAACTCATATCACATCTATACCTGTGCCTTTCGTTTTACAACCGGTATCGACCCCCATAATGATGCTCATGTGATATCATGTAAGTGATGTCATGAACATGGTTACATCTTATATCACATCCCTCGAGCGTTACTTTTTCTTTGACACCCATCTTCAACCCCTTCCGTTAACTTACGCTCTGTGATGCTCATGTCATATCATGTATTTCATGTCATAATCATGACTAACTCGTATCGCCGCTCTCGATCTATATCTTTCGTTTGGCACCGATATTGACCCCTTTCCGTTAATTTTTGCTTCGGCATCCTCATGTCAAATCACGTATTTCATGTCATGAACGTGACTAACTCGCCTCTTTCGACCTATATCTTTCGTTTGACAGTCATCTTGACCTCCTTCCGTTACATTTGTTTTTGCAGAGGCATGCTCATGACATGAGCACATCATGTCATGTCATGAACGTAACTGCGACCAATATTACATTCTTCGTCATGCACCTTTCGTTTGACACCCATATCGATCCCCTTCCAATAGTATATTGCCACCTGCGTGTAGTGGGTCGAAGACTGGAATGGCGCTAGCCGACGAGAACAAAGAAGACCGCGCGCTTGTTCCCCGCTTGAGAGCCAGCCCCGACGGACGTCTTTTGGCCGAATCTAGCCCCCCCCCCCCCAGCTACCAGCAACCCTACAACGCCCCTGAAGGCTCGTGACAACTGGTGGAGGTGCTGGGTAACCATATCGGATGTTGCAGACCCCTCCAGGGAGTCGCTCCACAAGCCCAGTACCCATCAACACTCCCGTGCACCGAGCCAGCCGCAGAATCAGAGGACTGCCTCCTGAAGTCGACGGTACTCTCCCTACCATTTCAACAGGTATGGCCAGCGCTTCCGTCCAAACCATGCAAACCGGTGTGGAGAACGCGGCGTCAAACCGCTACACACTGGAAAGCCCACGTGTACCGACAACGTTCCGCGGCGCAGTTTTCGAAGACGTCGAAGACTGGTTGGTCGACTTTGAGCGCGTGGCCGCCTTGAATCAATGGGACAACCCGGCAAAACTGAGGCACGTCTATTTTTACTTGGAGGACGGAGCGCGCACCTGGTTTCAGAACCGCGAGGAGCAGCTGACGTCATGGCCCGAATTTTGCCGCTGCATCCTGGAGGCTTACATTAGCGCCGATCGGCACGAACGAGCGGAACGAGTAATCCAAGCCCGCGTACAGTTGCCAAACGAAACGGTGACTGCATACGTCGAGGACATGACGCGCCTCTTCAGACGAGCTGACCCAAGGATGGCAGAGGACAAAAAGCTGCGTCATTTGATGCGCGGAGTCAAGGAGCAGCTCTTCGCTGGTCTCGTGAGGAGCCCTCCAAAGACGGTCGCGGAATTCCTGGCGGAGGCTGTCACTATGGAAAAAATGCTTCTGCAGCGGTCCAACCTACACGAACGGCAAGTGAGATAGTATGTCCACCGCTGACATTTTCACTGGATTTCCTGCTCCTACCGATAAGAAGGCCGTCCGTCGCTTCCTTGGTTTGTGCGCCTACTATCGCAGGTTCATCCACGGCTTTTGGAGGATCGCTGAACCCCTCACACGCCTTACACGTGACGACACGCCTTTTGTCTTGGATAATGAGCAACAGGCTGCCTTTGCTGAACTACGACAGCGAATGCAAACAGCACCCGTTCGCGCTCATTTTGACGATGATGCTGATACAGCGGTGGACACCGACGCCAGTAACATTGGTCTTGGCGCTGTGCTCGTCCAGCGTCAGGATGGTGCCGAAAGAGTCATAGCCTATGCCAGCCGCTCACTATCCCGTGCTGAGGCGAATTATTCGGCTACGGAGAAAGAGTGCCTCGCAGTCGTGTGGGCGATCACCAAGTTTCGCCCCTACCTTTATGGTCGTCCTTTCAAAGTAGTGACGGACCACCATGGGCTTTGTTGGTTGGCAAGCATGCGCGACCCCTCAGGACGACTCGCACGGTGGAGCTTGCGGCTACAAGAATTTGACGTCACCATCGTGTATAAGTCTGGCCGTAAGCACGAGGACGCTGACACATTGTCGCGCCCACCTATGCACCCGGTCAGTCGGGAAGCAGAGGACGATGACGATGATGGTTTCCTTGGCGCCATTAGCTCAGCGGACTTGATCAGACGGCAGCGAGACGACGCGGACCTCCGACCGATCATAGACCACATAGAGGGACGCGATGCCACCATACCACGTCATCTGTCCCGCTCCATGACGTCTTTCTGTATGCGAGACAACGTATTGTATAAGAACGCCCGTTAGAACAGCCGTGCCTACCTCCTCGTAGTGCCAAGGGACATGCGAGACGACGTGCTTTTTGCTTGCCACGACGAGCCGACATCTGGCCATTTAGGCTTCTCGCGAACACTCGCCAGAGTGAGTGAGATGTATTATTGGCCTGGGCTTTCGGCCAGCGTCAGAGAGTACGTAAAAAGCTGTCGTGAATGCCAGCGCCGATAGACACCTTCCTTAAGCCGGCTGGCTTGCTTCAGCCAATTGAACCTCCTCGCACACCCTTCGACCAAGTGGGCATGGACATTCTCGGACCATTTCCTTTGTCTGCCGATGGAAACAAATGGGTAATCGTCGCTACTGATTATTTAAGGCGCTATGCCGAGACCCAGGCAATACCACGAGCTACGGCTTCTGAAGTAGCGCAATTCTTCATGCGCCACATCGTACTGCGGCACGGTGCTCCATCCACTGTGATAACGGACAGGGGGACAGCATTCACAGCGCAGCTTATAGAAGAAGTCTTTGAACTCAGTAACACTAGACATCGCAAGACGACAGCCTACCATCCACAGACCAACGGGCTCACCAAGCGTTTAAACAAGACCGTTACAGACATGATCTCCATGTACATCGACGTTCAACATAAAACACGGGACCGGATCTTGCCTTACGTGACCTTCGCGTATAACACCGCAGCGCAAGGGACGACGCGATTTACACCATTTCGCCTTCTTTACGGTCGGGAAGTGCAGACTATGCTGGACGCTATGTTGCCATGTCAAGACGCTGACCGGCTGACACCTGACGCAGAGGAATTTGCAGAGCGTGCCGAGGAAGCTAGGCAGCTCGCACGGCTCCACATCGGTCAGCAGCAGCAAGCAGACGCCCGGCGCTACAACATCGGTCGCCGAGCAGTATCCTACAACCCCGGAGACCAAGTATGGGTGTGGACCCCCGTGCGTCGCCGCGGCCTCTGTGAGAAGCTACTAAGCCGGTAGTTTGGTCCTTATACAGTCCTACGCCGCATCAGCGACGTGAACTACGAAGTGGTCTCGCATAGGACGCCGCAGACACAGACCAGGAACCAAAGCCCACCGAGTTCTGATGTTGTTCATGTTGCGCGCATGAAATCTTACGTTGCGCGTTTGTAGCTCTTGCTTCTTTAGTAGTTTCCGTTCGTGTGTTTCGGAATGTGTTGTGGCATCCAGGCAATACTGTTTTTTTTTCGCGAAGGGGGATAATGCCACCTGCGTGTAGTGGGTCGAAGACTGGAATGGCGCTAGCCGACGAGAACAAAGAAGACCGCGCGCTTCTTCCCCGCTTGAGAGCCAGCCCCGACGGACGTCTTTTGGCCGAAGCTTAGGTTAGGTTGTTTACATGTTTACAAAGATGTTTACAAAGAGCGAAACTTACGATGTTTACAAAGAGCGAAAGCAAGATCTTGCTGAAACACACACAACGAATGCACGCGCCGGCACTGAGAGCCCAGCGAAGTCCAAGATGGCGCCCCCGCTAGACGTCGCTAGCGGCTTTTCATGGCGGCGCCCAGGTGGGCTCTATTGGAAAGGTCTATAGAGGCTGGAAAGGTTTTCCTGTTTTCGGGAACGGGCGCCCTTTCCCTAAGCGCATTTGAAACCAGTTTGGGGTGCTCGGCAAGCGGGTAGATGGGGACGCTGCTGCTCTCAGGCGGGCGTGTCGCCGAAGCAGTCAAGGAGCAGCCAAGGGAATGCAGACCAAAGTCGCCAGTCTGCTGTAGCGCGTGTGTCGGCGGTGTTTACCTTGTTCCATCGCTATTTTTACGTTGACACCGCAGTGCTACGACATGATGCGGTGCAACATGCTGGACTTCTGTGACAAGGCCTTCGGAAAAAGAGAGGACGTGTTTTGTTCCTTGTTGTAAAGGCGGTTACAAGTCAACTGAAAAGGTTTGGTTGTTCCATGCTCAGTCTGACTCTGTTCGCCCGAAGGAATGAACTGGGAATATCAAGAGGGACGACAACGTGCTCACGGATACCTGCATTGTGTTTTCTCGCCACTTCGATGAGCGATTTATTCACAGAACGTTCAGGCACGTAATTAACGGGGAGGTTGTCGAGCTCGACCGCGAACGTCCGGGGCTTACGGAGGATGCAGTTCCCACAATTGTTCTTGACGCACAATCATATTTCGCGTAAGAGCTGCTGAAAAGGGAGCAGAAAGAAACCTGAGTAACAGCTATATACCACCGGTGAAGTGCAGAGCTCTGAACGACCCACCTCAAGCCGCCGAAGCACAGACCTGCTGCACCGATGAAACGCCGCAAAGGCCGCGCCCGTTGAGGGAATTTCAGTTACCGTCGGCATTCTGCAGCAAGATTCAACTTTCATGTGATGCCACTGCTTTGTGCTTCGCATGGCACATCGGCGCGGAGCCGTGTGACGTCCATGTCTCGAAGCACGTTACGTTTTCGACGTCCACGGAAGCTGCTGCGACGCAGGAAAACTTGAATACTTGCCGTGTGTTTTGCCGTGGCGTTAAGATGGACGAGTTTTGCGTTGTTGTTTTGTAGGGTTTAACATCCCGAAACCAGTTCTGATTGTGAGAAACGCCGTAGTGGAGGGCTCCGGAAATTTCGACCACCTGGGGTTCTTTAACCTGCACTGACATCGCACAACACACGGGCCTCAAGATTTCGCCTCCATCGAAATGCAGCCGCCGCGGCCGGGATTCGATCCCGCGACCCTCGGGTCAGCAGCCGAGTACCATTGCCACTAGACCACCGTGGCGGGGCGAGTTTTGCGTAGACAATGAGTTCGGTGCTGCCCAGGCGTTGAAGGTCGACGAAATACAACTTTGTCCAGGGTGTGGTATTGAGCCTGTCACTTTTCCCATTGAAGAAAAAAAAAGAAAGAGAGAGATTCCATTTTATTATGGCTGCTTGCGTAGCCTTCATCACTCTGGGTCAAACAGCAGCGCAACAGAGACGAAGTTTAACTAGACAGAAACATCCCAAGCGCGCGGGCTCATTTTTCTCCATTGCACTGCTCTTTTAACTGTGGTCCAACTCGCTCAAACCAAAGTTTTATTTCATTAGTAGTCGTTTCAACATGCTCGCTAATTTTTGAATACTACTGGGACCTCATACGTGATTGTGTCCCTGTTGTTTCGTACTTGCGTTCCCTTGGAAAAGGTATCCCGTAGTAGCGGCCGATGCTAAACATTCCGCGGCGAGCGCCCGCCGAAAAGCGCGCCCGCCTACGGGCGCTGGCGACATCTACCGGAGTATAGCAAAATATTCACATGGCTCGCGTCTTTCACGACACTAGGAAAACCTTCTAGCCTCTCTACATCGGTCGCCCTTGCTAGTACCAGCTTTCGTACCTGTTGATTCGTGTTTTCCTGCAGCTTTTCCCTGCAACGTGCGTTGTTTGGTGGTCGCCCTGTGGCTCGGCATTAATCAAAAACACTTTTATTGTGTTCTCGAATATGCAACAATACTTGCAGAAAGTCACTGGGGGCCAAATTTTACCCCTTCCCGAAAGCGAAATGGGGGAAAGAGAATCGCGGAAGTTGGCCCGCTCGTTCAGTCGAAGCTTATCCAATCCCTCGCGCTGTTTTCAAGAAAAAAAAGGGGGGAGGAGGGGCTCCCGTATTAGTTCCGGACAGGAGGACTTGCATACATCGCGCTCGCGATGCACGTTGCTGGATGTGTGTGTGTTTTCTTTTTCTTTTTTGCTTCTTTAGAGCGCCCAGTTGGTGCATTCGAGTGGTTTGGTGTACGGTAAAAGACGAAAAACAGGGCCGCTGACTTTCTACGTGAATGTAAAAAAAAAAATAACAGACTCCGCGCACTCACAACAAACGCCTCGAAGCATTGGAGAACAGGATTAGGACACTGAAAGACCTCAAGGTGACTTCTTTAAGGTCGGGTTTGAGGAAAAGTTTGCGACTCAGCCTTCGCTGTATTAAACAAATAAATGAAAGTATTGTTCTCACAGTTCCCAGGCTCCGGCTTCCTTTTTCTTTCTTATTTAATAGAAAATTAAGACAAGTCTTGCGCTCGCGTGGCTTCGCAGTAGCCTTTCCAACATCCATTGTACTACCGATGAAATAAGCTAGCGTTTCAGACTCTCACTGCATGCTTTGTGAGGGGATGGCTATGATCGTAATGTCCTAATAATAATAATGCTATTATATGAATAATACATAAATACTAGCTTTTTCCGCTTTCCGCCCAGTCCGTGGAGCTTTTAGGGTAGCTCTCCGTCCCTTCGGCACATATCACTCTCCGTTTACTGCTTTTCTAGTTGTTTTCACATCGCTTCAGACACACCGCGACTGCCGCACGACGATTACGCCTAACGGCTATGCTTGCGCTGCTATCACAAGTAGTATCAACGAGGCATGTTTAGGGAGGGCTTCAAAGTAAGATGGAATTAGGCGAAACAAGCGGTCATGCATTAAAAATGCTTAGAACTGTCAACACGATGGTCCTCGATGGGACGCTGCACCGCGTTTGAGGGGCTCTCCGACCTGTCACCCCGCAAAAACAAGCACCCATGACGAAATCGTTCAGACCTTCGGAGGTCTGAAAACCACCTGTAAATCGCAGCGAAGCACACGCAGACGACGACGCCCCCGCACAACTAGGCACGTACTCTATGTGGGAGGGATCGTTATCACCGACTGATGCAGGAGAGCCTGCATTAGCGTGGAACGCAGTGGGCAACGGTGGAGTCGCCTGTCCTTGTGCACCATCCCAGATTACGGATACGCAAAGCTACCTGTACTTGAACAGCTGCCGCCCACACCACTATAAGACCAGCATTCTTTATTCTCAAAAGCACGCAGATTCAGAAGAATATGATCCCGCACAGAAGACTTCCACAAAAACACTGCGCGGATGCGTGAAGTACCTGTCGATAAAAAGCACCCACCGTCTATCACTGAGGACGCGGTTATGGACGCTGAAAATCTCGACCGCCAGGCGCTACTGTATGACCAAGAAGACACAGATTACAAACGCCGAAAACATCTTGTTCTAACCTTCACTAACAATCCACCCAACCTTAAGATCCTGAAAAAAGATTTTTGACATACTGGAACAGAGCGAGCGACTCTCCAAAATGTTTACCGATCCTCCACGTGTGGTATACAGGTGACCAAAAAGCATAGGGAATCACGCCGTGAATTCGAAAGTAGAAACAAAGTCTTATGGCAATTTTCGCCTCTGTGGGAAAGCCAGATGCGGCGTGTGCAAACACATCCAGACTACAACAGTTGCAGAAAGCACACGATAGAATTTTAAACAAAGAATAAAAGGGCAACTCAACTGCGACAAAATGTTATTTACCTCTTAGAGTGTGGAATATGTAATAAACCATTCAGGATAACGCTCAACAAGCATCGGTCCCACGAGTGCTCACTACCTGGCCTTCCGCCCTCTGAACACATCAGACTGACAGGCTACAGCTTTGAGGATATCAAGATTACACTACTGGTAAGGTGGCTGCTAATGGAAATCAATTTTAGAAGCACCAGAGAACGCCAAAAACGGGAATCCTACTTCACAAATTTGGCACAGTTAAACAAGGCACACATGAACAAGGCTCTCTCTCGGTGTTACGATTATTAGGACGTGAGCAGTCTAATTGATAAATTGTGTCGTTTATTACAAGATCGGCCATTCCCGCAAGCTATCAATGCTTCCTTCGAACGATAACACACTCTTTCACTACTTTTTTTTAATGTTTGTGGTAATATGTGCCCTCTTCTATCGGCGTGGCCCGGTTGGCATTTCCCGTGATGTGCAAGGCGTTAATACAAGCGGATAAGCGGCTCGGGAGTTCGTATGACGGGAAGGAACAAGAAGTCATTGCTTCTGAACCTTGTCTTTCTGCGCGGCTCTTGTGCCTCTCCATATCTTTCTTCTACCCTGCCTACCCCACCCCGCCACGCTGTAGCGCCGAGCGCCCAATGCCAATGGTGGATGCAATCAGGGACACGTGTACTGCAACCTTCACGCCCGAAGTCGACCCCCCCCTCCTTTCCCATCTCCTTTTGCACCGTTCTTGGTTATGAGCGGGACCTCCCTTCTCTCTGTCCTTTTATTTTCCCCACACCCTGAGTGCATCATTTGAGGTGTCCTCACTGAGATACAGTTGCCGTGAACTCTTCACCCTATTTCCTTCAATTCTTTAACTAGAATCTCTATCTCTTTCCTGAGGCGTTGTTGTACGGTGCATCGCAAAGGAAACAGCCAAACAGCGTCAGGTCTGTTATGTAGCCGCTTCCTCGGCGGACACAGCCCTGCTTTTCTTGCTTTTTTCGCGGAACACACCCTTCTTCCCATGAGTTGTGTGTCAGTCGGGCCGTCCTTAAACTTCGACGTGGCAAAACCGCTCTGTCGCCTGCGCGGCGGCTCCGTACCTGTAGATCTGTTATGTCAGGTCTGTTATGTAGCCGCTTCCTCGGCGGACACAGCCCTGCTTTTCTTGCTTTTTTCGCGGAACACACCCTTCTTCCCATGAGTTGTGTGTCAGTCGGGCCGTCCTTAAACTTCGACGTGGCAAAACCGCTCTGTCGCCTGCGCGGCGGCTCCGTACCTGTAGATCTCCATAGCTTTCTGTATGTTTGAAGTGCGAATGCACTTTATAAGCGACCCTGAATCCGCCGTCCCATAGCAACTGCGCGAGGAGCGGAGAGGAGCGTCTGTAGCAACGGCGCAGCGACGTCACACCCCACGTGACTGCGCGCGCTCAGCCTCCTCACCGCGGTTTGCGCGGGCGCACCGCTCTCCGCGGCGTGACGTCACGGCGCGCTGTGCAGCTGGCGTCGCTGTGCAGCTGTGTGTGTGGCGCCGGCGCGTCAGTCCGTATATAAACGTCCGCCGGCTGCCGCTCGCTCTCTTCTCGCTCGGCTCCGCGGTCGGTGAAGTCTTTCGCAGTATGGATCCATCGCAGGTTGGATCCATCGCGGTAGGAGTTTCCGACCACGATCGACGGTGGCTTCATAGACTTGGCGTTCAGTAGGAACTGTACGGTCCGCGCCGTCTTGCCGGATCCGCTCACCGTACATTTTTCGGATCACAAAGCGCTGGTACTAACCGTGAGCTACAACGATAACACCAATAGGTGCTGATCTGTAGTGACGTGTGTAGAGTGTGTGTGTGTGTGACGTGCTCGGCGATGTGTGCATTTATGCATCTACGAAATTGCGAGGTGTAAATAAATAATACTTCGTGTATAAATGTGTGTGTGTGTACAATGCATCATGACAACACTTTAAATTCATTAATTACACTTTAATCATAACTTTACTCCCCCTCATAGCATCACCCCGTGCATTCGCACTTAACCATGTTCACCCTCGGGGAAATGCTTTCTTTTTTCTTTGTTGATTAAGAGAGAAGAGAGTCTTGGGCGTTTAGAAACGCCGCTCCACGGCCGCTGGATGAAAGCGCACAGTCCAGCGGCTGTGGCCGCTCCTACGTCCACGCACCAAATCGGGCGCCGACGCACGACACGAGCCGTGCGAACTGTACGCCGATCGTGGAGGGCGCGATGGAGGAATGCCGCACGACTTGAAAGATTTGTTCGCGAAAACCGCATGCGTCTCGCCCGTTGGTCCACTATAGTCTTGCTTCAGGAGTTCCGTGCAGCACTGTGGAAGCTACATGCCCCTTCTGCCATTCAGGAGGGCAAACACCTGCTAAACGTATCCCACCGCGCCATGGCGTCTGCCAGTCGCGAACCGTGCAGTGGAAGGAGAAGCCTTGGTAAGGGGAGGACGGATTGAGGCCCCATTGGCAGGAGTGGCTCGCAGGTGCGTGTCCGAACAATGACATTTCGTCTCGTCTCGGAAGAATCCGGTGCTCAATGGCCTCGTAGCATTGGCTTTGCTGTACAGAACTCCTGAAACAGACTGTGGTACCAGCGTGAAGTTTCAGTTTATCGCCTTTGCGAAGTTAGGATGGACGTTCCTGAGAGGTTGGTTTTGCGCACTTCTGGCGCATAAAGGTGAAAATGTGCTAAAATGCACCAGGATGTGCCTTTTGATTGATGATTGGTGGGGTTTAACGTCCCAAAACCAGTTCTGATTATGAGAGACGCCGTAGTGGAGGTCTCCGGAAATTTAGACCACCTGGGGTTCTTTAACGTGCACTGACATCGCACAGCACACGGGCTTCAACATTTCGCCTCCATCGAAATGCAGCCGCCGCGGCCGGGATTCGATCCCGCGACCTTCGGATCAGCAGCCGAGTGCCATAACCACTAGACCACCGTGGCGGGGCGAGCCTTTTGATTAATACAGAATAATAAACACAGTCCCTTGTAGCCAGAAGTATAACGTGTTCCTTACATTTGAATTGCGGGTTTGTGTGATGTAATGACACGCATATGCGTAGCGTGTAAGGCATGAGATTCCGGATTGAAAGTAAGCATCACTTCTCAAAATTCACGGCTGCTCACCGGCACAAACTGTGCTAGCCTAAGCTATGTCCATATATAGCATTGAGGTTGCATATATAGCATCGAGCCTGTCGCGTAGACGCCTTGATATTCTGTGTATGCATGTTCTCGTCTATCGTTTATTGATGCTTGTAGGTATATTTCTACTTGAGCATGTCATAGCCCCGTGTATTTGATTTCATCGAGTAATTATCAAATGTTAATTGCGGTAACGAGAACATGGTCGACCGCTTGATCTGTTTTTGTTATGTTGTAATAGAAGCGACATGGCATGGTAATTTCAAGCACCATGTAAACGAAATTACTGTAAATGCATTGTTCGTAAATTACCATTTATTATCATTTAGTAAGCACACTAACAATGCAGTGAATATTGATACGAACGTTTACCAACATCTAGTTGGTATTCTCATCGAATTTGTTCACAGAGACGGTGACCTACAGCTTTACTACCTGCAAGTACTAATAAGGTAATAGTTTTTGGGTATAGCAGATGCTTAAGAATTGTACAGTGAATACGCATACTCGCCTGTCTTTTTTTTTAAGAGTGTGAGATGTATTTGCAGGCACTTCAGCCGTTCTGCTGACTGTTCCTTTCAAATCAGAAGCAGAATGTATGGGAGTAAAAGCTGTTGAACACATGTGCGGTACGGGGTCCGACCCCGCCTGTGACGGCGTGTGCTTATTTATTTATTTATCTGGCAATACTGTGAGCCTTTTCACAGGCCCATAGAGGAAGTGGATTGTTAGAATACACGTAAACATGCGAATGACAAAAAATAACAAATACGTAACAGAAATACAAAGGAAAAATATACCGGCAAATACCCTGGTAATCAAGAACAGAACTTTCTATGTTTACAATGAACATGATACTTGTAACAAAACTAAGATTGAGAGTATGAAATGGTACAGTTATGAAGTGATGGGCACAATAAATGTCACTAGCGAGCATAATGGTATGTTCAGGCATCATAACATGCATAAACATACAATTGCGCACGTACGTCTAACGCATGCATATGGTGCATAATCAAGTTCTCCTGCTGCATTCAAAATACGGCTCCCGCTTCGTAACACAGTCATTCATGGTATCCAATTCAACAATTTCCTTTGGTAACGCGTCCCATATTTCTGTTGCCCACGACAAAAATGATTATTTAAATGTATCGCTTTTTGTCGGATACTGCCTAATGTGTTTGATGTGACAAGTTCTGATCGAATGCCGATGTGGTGGTCGCACGTAATCTTGTTTATTTATGTTGATTTTGCCATGGTAGAGCATAAAAGGAATTTCATGGCAGCCACCCGACGCCAGCAAGCAAGCCTGATTCCTAAGGGCGCTAACGCTTTGATGTCGCGAATATTTGGAGTAAATAAATCTACTTTGGACACTTTCTAATTTCTGTACCATTTCTTTTTATACGGATTCCACACTGTGCTACCATATTCAAGAATTGGCCTTACTAAAGTACTGTATGCTGTTAACTTGACGTACGATGGTGCTGTGGTCAATTTCCTTCTGAAAAAATCCAAGGGTTCGGAATGCCTTCGTGCATGTGTTATCTATATGTGTATTCCATTTCAAGGCACTCATTAAAGTTAAGCCTAAATACGTAGTCCGTTTGGGCTAAATCGTTACCCATGAGTGTGCGTAGGTGAATCACAAAGGCATCCTTTTATGACTTATGGTCATACATTTTGTTTCCTTATCATTAATTTCCAATCTCCACATATGTCACACCATTGGATATTATTTAGAGTAGTATTTAATCTAAGCTGGTCATCATTTCCTCATACGCTATTGTAAATAACCAAATCATCAGCAAATAGCCGCAATTTTACCCCATCTTCTGCGCAATCAGCGATGTCATTAACACATATAAGAAACAATAATGGTGCCAGTACTTATCCCTGTCGCCCCGCTGAAAAAAACTTCAAGTTGGTCAGATTTATAATTATTTATAGTAACATACTGGGTTCAGTTTGATAAATACGCTGCTATTCATTCCACTATCTTGTGTTCGATTCCAACAGACTTGACATATTCGATTAGTTTATAATGTGCGACACGATCAAAGGCCTTTGAAAAATCGATAAAAATAGCATCTGCTTGAAATTTGCAGTCAACCACTGATGCGAAGTCATGTGTTATTTCTAATAATTGTGTTATAGCTGACAGACCTTTCCCAAAACCATGTTCGCGCATTATGAATACGTGCCAGTAAAGAAGACATTGAATGCAGCAAAATGCGCAGCCACTGACACGCCCGCTGAGAGCGAACGATAATGACGGCGTGGTCAACGTGTTTGCGATCTAACACGAGCGTGTCATGGAGCGCTTTTTTTTTGTCCTCGCTTTATCATGCGTATACGTGGCGCTGTTAATATGCGCAATTAGATTTCAGACGTCCGAGCGAAGCGAGCATTGCTGCGCAGAATGTCGCTGTGCCCCTGTGAAATGCACTCGCACCACAGCTCCAATGTCGCAAGTCGTTCGTCACTGAGTTCCAACCTGAAGAACTGTCACGCTTTAAAAACTTCGCTCACTGCGATAGAAGTTGTTGCTGTGCATAGTTATAGCGCGGCAGTCGAGAGTCCTTGCATTATTTTTAACCGGCATTTATTTGCACTCAACAAATACTATCCCAGGCAGCACGCAACGTAGGGCCGATATTGGTTTTATGGCGGCAAAGTTCGGCCCATCCACGGCCTAATGTTGCCGACAGCGAGCCAGTATCGGCCACGCCGCCGTCAATGACTGGCAACGTCGGGCTACTATAGCCGCTGCCCCGTGGATATCGGCAGGCCGTCTACTGTAATCGGCAACATGGGGCCGCTTATGCCGCGTTACTGCCGACATCGGCTGAGGCGATGGCTTTCAACGCAACTATGGCGCCGATTTTGCCTTTCTACAGACAATATGGGCTGGCCGACGCCATTTATTGGCAACACTGTGCCAAGTATGCCACCTTAAAGCCCCCGTCGGCTAGCCGATAACTTTCTCCGGCAAATGTGGCGCCGATTTTGCCGCTCATCAGAATCACCTGAGGAATGGCGAATTTGGCGCGATATTTGCCCAGGAAGATTATTTCACAGGAGACATTGAGTCATTTCTGTTGTCCTGGAGGCAACGTCGACTACGCCGCAGCCTTTCATGGTTGATATCGGCCGGGCCTCTTTGGAAGCCTGCTGTATATAACAATAGAGATCCGATCGAAACAAGGATGACCGAAATTCACTTGAGAGATTCGACGTAAGAATAAGATGTTGAGCTTCATATATTCATGTATATGCGTTTCAGTGCCGGAACATAGCGCACGTGCGTTTTGAGCAGCATATATGACATTATGTTCGCGCGCATTGTTTTTAATAAGCAGGGCACACAAAAAACATGCATATAAACTATTCATATATACATCTATAGGCTGTTTTGCGGGAACTTAGCGAAACAGGCTGGCGCAACAGTTAACATTAGCCAGAAGGATCGACAAGCATGGTGGAAAATTGTCTGACAGCGCGCATGTCAGAAAATTTAAATTCATAGAAATTGAACTAGTTCGTGCATACATCGATGGGCATAACCAGCACTCATATGTTCAAACAAAGATAAACAGTTGCAAGCGGCGCTATACTACTGACATTTAGCAACCTATGGAAGGAAAAGGCATATGGAGATAACAGCGCGTGGACAAAAAAAGGTCTAGCGCCGACTTTATGGTGCGCTGAAGCGGAGATAAACTCGCCACCGGCGTTATACTACTGACATTTAGCAACTTATGCAAAAGAACGGTATACAGAGCTAACATTGCGACAGCGAGGAGACAATACTGATCTAGTGCTAGCTCTATAATGAGAGGACCATGAAATACATAGATCCATTTGTATTGCAAATTCAAATGAAGTGCTCTTGTCAAGACCACGACATTTGCGAAAAAAGCAAAAACGAAAAATACGAAGCAGTGATATAGCAAGCATTTTTCATCTCAAAGGTGGCAAACAAATGCACACACCTATAATTGATATAGAGAGAGCTTTTCTGGTGAGTTCTACCAGAGTGTATCTGATCACAGAGGGTTTTGTGCAGGCGATCTGCGTATCTTATGATATATAAAAACAGCAAGCATGCACTGAAAAAAAAAATCAGATGAAAATCAAAGCTCTCTTCTGTTCCCTGGTTTCTTCATACGTTTGAGCAGGGTTACAGCATAAACCAGCCGTCCTAAGTCAAGCTGTTGTTGACCACGTGGCCCTCCACTACATTTCATCAGTGCGTTCGCGAAACTAGTGCAAACCTTTCAAAAACAGATCCTGTACAGCGCAACGCATGTATCGCAGCTCGCATAAGCTCAGCAAAAGAAAATAATTGTCTACTGGTCGGGTAGACAATGCACCTCCATGCTCTCTACTACCACGCAGATACAATAGGCTTATAATTCCTTAATATGTCGACGCCATTGCGTATAATTCATGCTTTTTTTGCTTTTTTGTGTAACGTCCGTTTTTGCGTTCTTTCCATACATACCGAATTCGTTTACACATCGGCCATCGGTTACGTTGTACTGGTTAAATGAGCAGAATATATCGAGCTTGAGTGCATGCTCTGTGCAGTGTGTCGGATTTATCACTGGCGTTCGTATGAGACTATGGCGTTGATATAAGCGCACATGTGCGTATTCTGATATTTAACAACTCATTTATTTATAACCAATAAGGGCAAAAGAAGGGCGCGTAGAGACAGAGTCATCGCAGTATTTCTTGTCGTGCGGAAAGGCAGAAGGTGCATGTCTTTCGTGCGCTGAAGAAAATGGCAGGAATTCAAACAGAATGGCGGCGCCGTGCGTCCTCGCTACGTTTGTTGCGTGCAGTGCAGCATTTCGCTCTCGTTTTTAGCTATAGTGGGTGGTTCAGTCTCTGCGAAATCCTGTGTTACAAGTAGCTGGCAAGAGAACACATGCGTGCCAGCATACGCCACAGGCTGCACTGAGCTGCACTTAACAAATGCAGTCCCGGCGGGTGTCCCCGCCATTGTGCAAAAATGTTTGCCCCACAGACATGCTGTCTTCCACGTTTTGAGACAACTACAAAAAAAAAGAAAGCAAGAAAAACGAGCGTGCTCTGCCGAGAAGCAACCTAGCACGTGCTAAGCCAGCAGCAACTAAACATAAAAAAAGTGTGTGGGGAGGGGGGCGCGCGTCCCCTCCCGAACTGGCCACCTTTGTCACGGCCCCCTCCGTGAACATCCATTGTGCTCATCTGCAGTTTGCAAAGAATGTGGTTCTGAACCTGCTTTTGCTGGCGTTCGCTGCCTTCCGAGGGAGAAACCACGAGGAACTCTCTCCGCGCTCTCTTGTCGCGGCTGCATCGCTACCAACGCGCAAGGTGTAAGAACGAGTTTCAGCGGCTGCACGCAGTCTGTCCACGCGTTTATCGTTTATCATGTACTGCATTTATCGATCATTCAAGTTGATTGCGCGATTCCTTGGCGAGTGTACCTCCTAAGACAATGCCCATCCCAACTGTGACATCGGTTGTATATGAACACAAGCCTGTGCCTTTTGGTTAGACTACAGTGTCGTCGCCGAATTTGTATTGCGGACTTACAGCTGAAGAGTCCAGAGCGGATGCCAAAATTCGGTAAGTTGCTGGCCAGTTTTCAAAATGGGATGTGGCACATATTGTTGTCATGTGGAAGCACCGGTTCCACTTTATATATTATTTGTGTCGTGAGGTGCGTAGGCGCTTTATTTTCGAATAAAGAGCCTACGTACATTGTCCCAAAGCAGTTTTACTTCATGTAGTTAATCCTGTGCTTGTATCAAACACCCTTTGTGTGGTGACTTGCAGTTCTCGTCTCGTAACATTTTCTTTTCTTTCCCGTATTTTTAAAGGTAATGTGATACCGAACACGCGCTCCTAGGTGCAGGACATGTGCGGCAGTTCGGCACGCGATGGCATTTTTAAAGTAGCCTTGAAAAGAGGTTCCTTCTCTAATATCTGCTTATAATGCACCTTACACCTATCATTTAAAGGGCCCATGACAGCTATTTTTTTGTTGGATACTTTTATGTTCAAATGAGTAGAACAGTGTCTTGTAATCACGGCATGGAGTGGCAAATTCTCCAGCGTAAAGTCTAATTAGTCACAGCATCGTTAATTTTGTTCCGTTTTAATGAAGCTTCGAAACGCACTAAAAACTGCAAGAAACTAGCGCCGCAGGGCTAGCGCCGCGGCTGTCGGAAGTGAGCGCATGCACTGATCACTTGAGCTCAAGATTCGGTGACGTTGCGGAGAGTGCGAGTGCCAGACCAGCTCGCCACACTCGCTTTGCATCATAGCGTGTGTACAATGTACGCCTGATTGACCAACACGGAGAGGAAGCAGAAAAATACGGCTTTTGGCGTGGCCTCCGCGATCGGCTGCGAGAGCCGATCTTGGAGGCCACGCTCGGAGGCCATAGCGCGGCGCGCCTGTTTCTCTCTGTGACGTCACGATATCAACATACAAAAGTGAAACGTCACAGATGGCCCACAAACTACGTCATACTAGTGACGATGTCGCGAGGTGCCGCAAACCCAGATGAGCATTTCTGGTCACTTTAAATACATATTAAAATATCTTAACGACAACGTTCGCCGTTAATACTTGGCCACAAGTGCCTTCAGATGTTCGACAACCAAACAACACGAACATATCGGGTTGGAAATTTTGGTGTCATGGGCCCTTTAAGAACATTTTTTGCCTAACGACCCCATCCCTGGGGTGTGTCGTGTTAGCTCACGTCTACATGTTTTGCTTTACATTGTATGCCAAAAATATTAAATTTATTATAATGCAAGATGCACCTATTTCAAGTAATGTGCCGCTTTTAAAGTTGCTTTGCAACAGATCCTTTACTCACGTTTTTTCCCCCTTGGGTATCTAAAGCGACACGACACCAAGATCTCGGGGTTGGATATTGAACATAGATTCATTATATTTAAAAGGACGACTTTGTTTTGTTATTTTCTAAAGTAGTGCCCGGTTATGAATGTTTCTGACATTTCTTGTATTTCCGCGTTTGTTCATGAGTCGCACATAAGTTGTATGGAATTATAGTATAGTGCTGATGTGCTCCACAGCTGTGCTAATTTTCACGCCTTTTCCCGCAGGTTCCACCCTTGCCGAAGCTTTTCCACAACGACGGTGCAACACGAGAATAGCATATTATCAATGCAGAGTTCACAAAATAAATGAAATAGTGCTTTTCCCTATAAACCTCTCTTGTTGTGTTATTTGTTTTGGTGAGAACGCATTAATAGAAACTACAGAGGATCCACTTAGCCCCACTTATTACTGTGTTAATAAAGCTTTCGCGTATGCATGAGAGGCACATTTACACAAACTACTGTTGGTCCTTCGAAAATGTGAAAACAAAAAATAAAATTATCGCAATCCAAACGGCGCGACACACGTGGGGTAAACTACAAACACCATAGTGGCTGTGAACGGTCGCGCAAGGGGTTTCCCGATGTCGGCGGGGCCGACAACACGCCAAAAAAGCCTGAATGCCCGCAACATCGGCCAATGCTACCTAGCCAAAGCCGACCCATTCTGGCTGGCCAAATTTGGCCCATTCTGGCTGGCCAAATTTGACCCATTCTGGCTGGCCAAATTTCGCCCACGCTGGCTGGCCAAATTTCGGCCACTCTGGCTGGCCAAATTTCGCCCACTCTGGCTGGCCAAGTTCGACCCATGGTGGCTTCGCCACAGTGGTGCCATTCTGGCTAGCCGTCATCGGGCACATGTGGGTGAAAGTAGCGCGAGCGCGATTTGCCGACTTAGGCCCGATATCGCTGCCGACTTTGGCCGACTTCGCGCCTACATCCTGTGTTGGCGTGCTGCCTGGGATATTCCATACAGATTGTCCGACTGTTTGTTACACTCTAGCCCTCTCGTCACCCCCCCCCCCCCTCGAAAAAAGAATTCTTCCTACGTCGCTGATCACACCTTTCGAACTCTGCCGATGCAGCGCCTGATCTTGGGCTGCCGCCGCCCGGCGGGTACCGATAATGACGTCATTGCGAGCTCCGCCAATCTTGAGGTCGTCGCGCGCCGCTAGGTAGGGGCCGGGCGCGAGCTCGACGTTTCTGGCTAATAGCGCATTTTTGGCCGAGATGTGTTAAGGTGAATTCCAATGGCAGATTCGAAGCACTTCCGGTAGCAGTCTTTCTGCTCCACGCGGAGCAAGTCTGTTCCATTGGCAGATTGAGAGTGCTCCCTCTATGTTTCATTGGCAGATCTGGAGCAACTCTGCCGCCAGATATGCACAAGGTATGCACGAACAGCCTTGTCATAAGTGGTGTATTTCAGCCGTGAAAGCGACCCTACGCTTACAGATTCTGTCGCATCTGATACAGAAAAGAAAAAAAAAGGGCCGCGTATCTCCGTGCTTCGCTGCAAATGTCGTCGAAAGACGATAGTCTTCTACCGGCCGTACTACATGAGTGATTGATTAATTGATTGTGGTTCGGTTAGGAAAGGACGCTAATTTCTGCAGCCCGTGTAGGGAGCACGGCTAAGCGTCCGTGGGGGTGGGGGGAAAGGGAGTGAAAGAGATAGAGAGAAAGGCCGTAGTGGGGGGCTCCGGAAATGTAGACCACCTGGGGTTCTTTAACGTGCACTGACAACGCACAGTACTTAAGGAGAGTGAAGAGCTGGGCTGGTTGGTTCATGATTAATTCGACGAAAAGCCAGCACTGCAGGACACGGACAAGAGAGAACACACGCATACGCACCAACGCCGGACTAACAACCAAAATTTATTGAAGCAACCACGAGCTTTTATACATACATGCTGCGCAAACGCCTGAGCTATGACATGGAGACTAGACTACCTGATAGTCAGGTACCGATAAAAAAGCGCCACTCTTTTTCATTGATAGCCACAGAAGGTTCGCTGATGCAAGTCTGGCCATTCGTTTTGATAAAAAACGCCTCGAGCAGTTCGCGTGCAATTCTTGTGCTTCCTCTGCCTAGAATGCTGGTCTGGCGGAATAAAGGCATGCAACCATCACAATCTTTTACAACTGCCTATTGGACTGCCTATTGAATACCTGGGGGAACAACAGAAAAGGCAAAGATCTGCGACCTATCGTCGGCCACTTTGAACAGAACCACCTCGGGCTGCTTCAGGCTGATAAAGAAGGGGCTTTTGTCGTCATGCCCTCTTCGGCTTTCGACTTGAAAGCATCGGAAGCAATTGAGAAGAATTTCAAGCTCTCTACGTACAAACCACGCAAAGCAAAGGCAGTGGCTCTTCGCCTCATCAGTGAACTTAATCTGGACGTATTGGAAAAGGGGGTCCGCAAATGCCGCCAAGACGTCCTGCGGGTCTTTTTCACTGCGAAGACACACAAGCCCGGCTGCCCTTTTAGGGCCATCGTCACTGAAGAGGCTTCTTGGCAAAAGCTGGTGTCGGGTTTTTTGCAACGCGCCTTGAAGGGGCTCGTGCCTAACGACCCTTTCGCTGTGCAGAGTTCGTCGATCTTAGTGGAGAACCTCAGCGGGGACTTCCCAAGTGCAAACGCTGCATTTTCGGTGGACATCGAGGATATGTTTTATTCCATTCCACAGGATGAGCTGCTGGAAGCTGTACGAGAACTGATTGAAAGCAGTGGGACTGTTCCGTTTCAGAACATGTGCGGGATTCCTTTAGGGTCGTTCCTGGAGCTTCTCGGGGTCTACTTAAGGTCCACCATAGTGCAGCACGGAGACAAGTACCTCGTTCAAAAACAGGGTATCTGTATCGGGTCGAGTGTTGCGCCAGTTCTGTGTGCTGTGTTTTTAGCCAAGTTTGATTCGGTCTTAAGTCATGAGCTTAGTGATACACGTGTCGTTAAAGTTTATAGATATGTAGATGACTTTTTAATCATTTTGAATCTTTCACCTATTGACCAGCTTTCACAAGTGGCAGATGAGATTTTAAATGTTTTTAGCACCTGCTCTAAGAACCTGGTGTTCACCAAAGAAGTTCCATCTGACAAGACCATTAGGTTTCTAGATTTAGAAATTTCATTTTTACATGACAGACACGTGTGTTGGAAGTACGCCCCGAGGTCTAAAAAGGCACTCCTGCCTTTCGATTCTGCCCACTCGAAGTTGGTTAAACGGAGCATTGCGAATCTGTGTTTCAGGAATGCGCTGAACAAGAGTTGCCCGCATGCCATGCAGGAAAGTCTGGCGGAGCAGGTAGATCGGTTGAGAGCTTCAGGGTTCCCGTCGTCAGTTCTGCTGTCGGTAGGTGAGACGCTGGCCAGAAAAATGAGAAAACCATGTGTTCGGACACCAGGTGGGACAAGGAAAATCGAGGTGATGCCGTATTTCCACAAGATGTCCCACAGGTTGAAAAGAGTGTCCCAGAAGTTCGGTGTGGATCTGGTGTTTTCAGCGCCCCGAAAGCTTTCTGGCCTTTGCGCCCGCATCTCAGGCGGGGGAGGCAGACCTGCCTGCAAAACTGATCACCGCACTGTATTTACCGAGTGCACCGAAGGGGTGGTTTATTCCATCCCCACCTCTTGCGGTAAGGTCTATATCGGGCAGACGGGCCAGTGTTTAAATGAACGGTTGAAAGAACGTGCGTGCGATGCAAGATCGGGCACAGGGAGCAATCTAGCTCTCCATGTAAAAGATTGTGATGGTTGCATGCCTTTATTCCGCCAGACCAGCATTCTAGGCAGAGGAAGCACAAGAATTGCACCCGAACTGCTCGAGGCGTTTTTTATCAAAACGAATGGCCAGACTTGCATCAGCGAACCTTCTGTGGCTATCAATGAAAAAGAGTGGCGCTTTTTTATCGGTACCTGACTATCAGGTAGTCTAGTCTCCATGTCATAGCTCAGGCGTTTGCGCAGCATGTATGTATAAAAGCTCGTGGTTGCTTCAATAAATTTTGGTTGTTAGTCCGGCGTTGGTGCGTATGCGTGTGTTCTCTCTTGTCCGTGTCCTGCAGTGCTGGCTTTTCGTCGAATTAACGCACAGTACACGGGCCTCTGGCATTTTCGCCTCCATCGAAAATGCGACCGCCACGGCCGGGATCGAACCCGCGTATTTTGGGTGGCAGCCGAGTACCGTAACCACTACACCACCGCGGCGGACGTACTACATGAGTCCCGGTTCACGTGTTTCTATTTCCCAGAGGAGTGGCGCAAGCGAGAGGGAAAACGAAGAGACTCGAGGAGAGAAAGGGACCGGCCGGAGTGGCGGGCGGCCGTTCCGCTGCCTTGTGCTACCCGTTCGGCACGAGCTTGAAATACGGGCGCCATCTGGCCATGATACCGGGAAACGCAAGAATCTTGCGTAATACGCAGAACTGCGTAGGAAACGCCCGCTTTTGCGCATCCTAACAAGCACTAGGGTCTTTAGAATTACGCATCTATGTATTTTCTACTAAAGGAACACACCGTCTAATACTTACCTATGCATGTTGCGCCTCAGATATGCGTAATATTCGCTTTTTGGTCGGCTGTGTTCAGAAGTATGAAGGTAACTACCAGTTCAAGCTGGGTGGTCGTTGAGGAAGGGGTTCATCTTTCGCAGCAGGACACACACACACACACACACACACACACACCAAAATTTCTGCGTTGAAGTATCCCAAGAAAGACTATCGTCTTTAAAACAGGAAAACCGCGTCGATGAGGCTCGCGAGACGCAGCGCAAATATTTCTAAAGTTGGATGAAATACCACTGCAAATATTATGTGTAGCCATCCATAAACAAATACAGCGAAACAGGCTGCATGGCACCTCATTATTGCAAACGACTTTAGTACATGCGACAGTGTGATGATCTCTAGCAGTAAAGCGTACACTACAGCTGCTGCCTTCGTCGCGTAATGAAGAAGTGTAGTAACGTCACTCTCGTCACTGAAACTAAAACAGTAATAAACAACTCCGCCAGAACGTTCGACTCCGCAGGCACGAAGACTAGACAAATCCATGTCATACCCATCATTCCTGTGGCAGCTTCACGATCGCAGCGCCAGATTTCCCTCTAGTATTCTAGTAGGCGACTCTATGATCTTAACTCTGCAAACGTTCCTAAAATAAATTATAGCCTTCCTTTTAGGTGATAGGAATAGGTATTTGTACGGGATCCTTATTCCTTATTCCAAGCTCACTGGCCACGTTTTCACACACCCAAAATTGTTTTTGTCCAAAAGCACTTCCATAGCACAAATGGGAACATTAGAGAAGTAATTGCATTAATGAGGTCAAGTAAGAATACCAGTATGAAATATGACGACATTTTCCCTGCTGACTAAATTTCAATGACCCAAGTTCTTAAATAGCTTGTTGCAAGATGACGTCGCTCAAGTACAAACTAAGCATACAATAGCTACATATTGCAAACCGGTATGCTATCACTAGGGCTGTTCCGACCAGCACTGCTACGGACGTCACCTACTTCTTGTTGCGCGACGTTATACTACACCACGGTGCCCCTCGCCAACTGCTCAAAGATCGTGGCCGCGCATTTTTGTCGCGAGTAATCGACGATCTCTTGCGATCCTCCTCCACGCAGCACAAGTTGACCACCTCCTACCATCCCCAGAAAAATGGTCTCGCCGAGCGCCTCAATCGTACCCTCACGGACATGCTTTCCATGTACGTTTCGTCTGACCACCGCGACTGGGACCTGGCCCTACCGTACGTCACGTTCGCCTATAATTCCTCACGCCATGACACCGCCGGTTATTCTCCATTTTATATGCTTTTCGGCCGCGAACCGACCTTACCACTGGACACCCTACTTCCGGATGTTACAGCGCCACCTAGCGAATATGCTCGTGATACCATCGCTCGTGCCGACCACGCGCGTCAAGTCGCCCGCTCGCGGATGTGCGCCTCGCAAGCAAGCCAGAAGCGCCTTTATGACAGCCGCCATCGCGACGTTGCCTTCTCACCCGGTTCCTTAGTACTACCAGAGTCCTTCAATGCTTTTCTGGTCACGAAACTCCGCCGTCACTCTATGGGAGAGCTTCATACACTGCCCAAAACTGCCGCGACGCGGCGCCACTGCGACACAGAGGGCATCGTTCGGGCTGCTCGCGTACTGAAACGCGTGCGCACAGCGAGACAAGCTGGTGGATAAAGTGTGCGTACGTGTCCGAGTTAGCCAAAATGTTGTAAGACGACGATGCCCAACACGTGTTGCGTGCTGGGGTGCCGTTCCGGCTAAGGAGGAACGACCAAGGAGGTGCCTTTGTTTTCTTTTCCATCGGACAAGAAGCAGCGCGAGAATTGGAAGCGGGCCATACCGCGGCAGGAAAGTGGCGACTTCAACTTTGAGTTCAAATATACACGTGTGTGTGCAAAGCATTTCGACGCCTCGGACATTGTCACTCCTTATGATTTTAATATCAACGGCGGCGTGCATTGCATTAAAAGAACCAAAACAACTTCTGATGTGTCTTTGTCGAAAGCACGAGCGGCGTAAGTTACTGGTTTACTGTTTCTTCTATATGAGACTGCTAATAAAACAATGGCCTAATTACAATACACTGTCAATTGTGTTCGACCTTACTTTTCACGTTCGCCATGATCACAATCTAAACGCCGCACCGATTGACGGATCGGGTTTTACGTCCCAAAACCAGCTGTGATTATGACAGACGCCCCGTGGTGGAGGGCTCCGGAATAATTTTGACCACCTGGGGTCTTTAACATGCACCAGACTCTAAGTACACGGGCCTCAACATTTCGCCTCAACCAAAATGCAGCCGCCGCGGCCGGGATTAGATCTCGCAACCTTCGGATCTGCAGGCGGGTGCCATAACCGCTAGACCACCGTGGCGGGGCAACACGCCGCACCGAAGACTGCTATGAGGTTTGTATTACCAGAGTCCTTCATTGCTGGCATTTAAGGACTCTGATATTACATATATTGTACCTAAGGCTCGTAGTGGGATTTAATGGTTAGGTCGAGAAATTTGAAGCGCATGGAACAGTTCTTTTTTTTGTCTTGAAAAGAAGGCATTCTACGGAAGCATTTCTTGCAGTAATGGTTTAATTGTTTGGGTTTTCGGTCGAATAAAATGACACCAGGAGTCTGGTAATGTTCACAGTTTAATAGAAATTGAGCAGCCGTGCCATGCGAACCATCTGGCCTTATGCCCAACTTTGCGCAGTCGAGAGATTTCGCTCACTTGCGGACGGATGGACGTGTAACAACTCGTATGTTCGCCTCTGTTTACAAGTGGCACAGCAAGTGCATTATTGCGAATGTACAGTGTCTGATTTCAGGCAAATTTGGAAAAGCTGGACCAGTTGCAGTATTGCGACGAACGAGCGGCGCTTCCCCGGCCACGACGGCTGCATTTAGACGAGGCGAAACGCAAGAGCAGAAAAGAGGCGTGAACTTTGATTTACATGCATATAAAAACGACCCCAGCTGTTAAACATTAATCAAGAATCCCCCACTACGACGTGTCTCAATATCATGTCATGGTTCTGGTGCGGCAAACCCCGAATTCTTGTGTTATTTTCGACTGCGACTGCGGCGAGCTACATGTCCAGAGCAGTTAGTTTCTTTTCTTCCGGGTGCTCATTTCAAGGCAGACGGCGCCTTCACGCAGTCACCGAGGCACGCTGAATGTTCGAAATAAATGTGGGAAAGTGAAATGATTTTTTCAGATGTTTAGAAAGCTTGGAAATCAAAGCAGACCAACACACTACCGCAGCGGTAGCGGACGGCAGCATGCCCTCACGTGCACAGCTGCGCCCCTAGCGGCCAGTGCTGGCTCCATATGAAGCTGAGGCGGCACTTTCGTGACCAGAAAAGCATTGAAGGACTCTGGTACTACTATGGTGTTCTTATCGACGTGTTGGCTTGTCCGAAAAGCTGCTATCAAGATACACGGGTCCTTACCGCATCGTCCGCCAAGTAACGGACGTTACCTATGAGATTGTTCCCGTCTCCTCGACTCTGTCTACTGCAGCTCCTCCCACCGACATAGTTCACGTGACCAGACTCAAGCCTTACTACCTCCCGTGTGACGACCGAGTTTAAAGTGCGCCGAGACGGCGCTTCTACCACCGGGGGCAATGCTACGAAGCGAACATAGTATCTGGGTATGGCTCATACCATTGATGGAGAAGAAGACGAAGACGGGACTGGCTGTTGTGCGGACTGTCCACCATTTTGGTTGTTGCCTGGTTAAAGCCTCTCTGTAAATACATTGTCAATAGCCGTCCTCTGTGTCTTTCTCGTAACAATATGCTTCTGTGAATGAGGAAAAAGGTAAAGGAGGGCATTTTTTCCTTTTCGCTCGGCTGGTGTTATTCAATAAGATTGCCAGCTTTCACTCCTGCATTTGTAGCTGAGCTTTTAGCCATTATCGTAGCACTGCAGAAACTCCCGTTGGACGCAGCCAGAGTGGTGATTATAACAGATTCCCATTCAGTCTGCACTGCACTAATCTCCTAGGTCTGCCCTCCAGATGTTCCTCTCTCGAGCCCCTTCACAGATAAATTGGGAAAAATTATTATAGCTTCATGGTCACAGTGGCTAAATCGAAATGATGTAACCGATTCATTAGCGCAGACACCGCTTAACGAACCAATAGTCTCGGTTCCCCTAGCAACGGAATTTACTACGGCGATAAGATACCGCACATCTGCAATTCACAGGGATGCCATTCCTATAATGACAACATGAAAGAATTTTGACACTTAAAATTTCAGCGGCAAAGCTAGTGGTTTCTGCGGCGACAAGCTGAAGTGATGATTACGAGGTTACTCTGCCGAGTAGCTCCATTAAACATCTCTTCACACAGGGTTGGCCTGGTGATATCGATTCTGTCCCCATTTTGTCGTGAAATTGAAACTATAGATCATACCTTTTAATATGCCGCCGGTATATATCAATAAAAAATATTCTCAGGTGCTGGCCAATCTCCCGATGTGGGCATGCACCATATTCTAAGGATCATTGTCATCATCATCATTATTTTTCCATCGAACGGAAGAGAACAGCATGTTCCTGTTAACTGTAGTATTTTTTACTTTGACGGCGATTCTGGTCCGAAAGCACGAGGTAAGATGGACTGCTATGCGGTCGCTTTCAAAATCCATGACACGCCTAGGTATTTGTGTTGAACCGCCGTCACTGGTCCCGTGCAGAGCCCAGGTCATTTCCTTGTCCTGCCCTTCGAAGACTTATTTGAAAGTTCGTTCGCTAGCACCGATGAAAATCACCTCAAACAGAAAATCTGATTATACCATCCGCATTGATCGGTCCACTCGCAGAGAGCTGCGCGGGCCGTGCTAAGGTGGTCATCAGGCGAGGCCTTCTTGACGGTCTCGAGTGCAGTACTGCATAATACATCGCACTACCCAATACAACAGGGTTCGAAAGTTGGAAACGTGGCCTTTCGGAGAGAGCGTGGATGACGCAGAAGATTTCAAGTTTGAAAGTATACACTAGGGGTCATGTAGTTCCGGTTCTAGCTTTCGAAAGTATAATGAGTGGGTTGCGAAGAAATCCCCGAAATCGCGTGACGCGTTTACCGGGTCTCCTCTGACTGAAGTGGTACACCGTGCGCAACTATACGTTCAGTCCAATATAAAAGGATACCTCATTATTCTTCAGATGGGCCATCCCACCACGGAATTCGCATTTCAGGTTCACAGGCTCGTGGCGCGACGTACCCGACGGCACATGGTGCCGCACGTAATCCCGTATATATATCGTGGCGGGTGCCCGTACCTGGCAGGTTGCGTTCTCAGGAAACACTGCACATTTGCTATGAATTGCCACGTTCACGCACGTTATACTTGTTTCTTTCTTGAAATTACGCTGCTAGACGCATTGTGTATGTCTAGGCACGTCCTCCAAGACCTCGTAACGCATGCTGCTAAAGCTTGCATACTTCAGATGGTGGTACTGAAGTTCCATACCAAGCAGCTTATATTATTAGGAAAACCTGCGGTGTTCGTGCAGTGTTTCGTGAATAATGGAATGATGAACAGTGAGCTGAGTTGTTTTAACGTATTTTCCATAGAATTGAATGTCGCTTTACCTAGATTATTTCATGATTCCTATTGTTTCCGTATCAACGCGGCATTTTGCATGAGAATGAATTAAGTATTTGGGGCTTTCCCTTTCAGCATGTCGTGTTTCTGAGCACAGTCGAAAGTAAATAATTTTCCAAAATTAAAAAGAGGTCACTGTCATTGCTATCCCTTGCTAAAGGTTACCAACTCCCGATGTCGCTGGGCGCTAAACTCCAAACTGTCGCGGCTTGCTTATCGGTTGATGTCCATTTAAGTGTTGTTATTTTACATCCTCAAGAGTTTTCAACATATCTAATCAATGCGGCAAATTCATCGTGCAAGCTATAGGTAACAGAAGCAGCATCGCTATTTCGTCACATTGTAACTTGTGACGCTTCAGTCAATTGTGCCGACCCCATTCAGCATTTAGCTCGAGTATGCATTCACTAAAAGAACGCGTGAACCTAACAACGCAGGGTACTCCGGTGCCCGGGCGTGTACAAGAAGCAGCTACCGGGTGACTGAGGAACATGCTGACAAAGGGAGGCAGAAATGGGCACGACGGCTCGTCAAGACCTCCAACCCATACAAGGCGAAGAAGATAGAACTTGATCGGAAATTGAGAAGGCTGATCCTGGGTAGTCAGCGCTCAAATCGGCGGTTCCAGTTGATAATGGAGAAGCGCGGCTTGACCTGGACAAGCGCGTCTGACGACCACCGTCACACATAAGGAGTAAATAAATCTCTCTCATGTCATTTCCGCCGAGTTCACATCTGCCAGTGTGCTGCTGTCTCTCTCTCTCATGTACAGCCTCGAGGCTCTATAAAAGCACTTGCCAGTCATGTTATGCCTAGTACATAAATGGCTTGAACGAGTGCCGTTTACGGATCGTCAACCACTAGCATGTTTATTTTATTAACTCAATCATGCATTCGAGCTGAGGGGACATGACTACGGATGACTTAACAAGACTGCTATATGTGATAGACTTATTTGAAGTTGGCGGTGTCAGCTATTGGCCTCGAGATCGAACAGAGTCGGCGCCTAGCGGCGGACGGACGAAACTACCAAGTGTAGGCACGGCCGGTCTGGACGCGCGCGCTCGCTCTCTCTTTTACGGCCTGCGCACGGGGGGCTGTTGCTACCTATCGCCGCAACTTGGCGGGGGCGCTCCGAGCCAACCCTCTCTAAACCAGCTCCCGGCCGTTGCGGAGGCTAGCGCGCGCTGGGAATGCTCGGCCTCAGACTTGCCGTGTCACTTTCCGAAGTTCCTCTATATGCTATGCATAGTACCAATCCGATGACAATACGGTAGCAAGCATATATATGGCAACTCTGGTGCTTTCCGCTTTTCCGAGGGAGAGGCACAAGCCACTGATTCGCCCGCTTCTGCCGCTCGTGAGAGCAATTAGCGATGCGCGTCGCGCTCAGAAGGCTAGGCCGCATGATTCGTCACCGACCGTCAGAACAAATTACACGAAACATTCTTTTTTGAAAGAAATTGGTTTCCAAAACGTTTACGTCAAATGCACATATGCCAACCATTAATGTACTTGAAAATGACATAATATGGTCATTTTTATTCAAGCTGTCGCAATTCTTGCTTTATTATTAAAATAAATACCTCGAAAAGGGGAAAGTCACACTCCCCACAAGTAGCCGTGAGTCGCAATCACAGCAGAAGGAACATAATAATAATAATAATAATAATAATAATAATAATAATAATAATAATAATAATAATAATAATAATAATAAACTCGCACCACACCACGCCGAGTCCCTGCATGCATATAAATTCCCAAGCTCTCACGTGTCCAGACGCGGTCTTCAGCGTGCAAGTAATGAGATAAGAAAAATCTTTTTATGCAATAAGGTACACTGCAGGCGAAGAAAAATAAAAAAACTTTCACAGAAACCGTTCAGCATCACACAGAATGTTGTCCTTGGTACTAAAATAATATAATGCACAAGAAGAACTGAAAAAGAAAAAAAAGCACTGGTGGTAAAACACTGTCGTGATGCTTACAGCTAGTTTAAAGTAGTCACATCGTTCACAGCCGGAAATGTTTCCGCGTGGGCTTGTGGATATAGCCAGAAGGCTTGTCATTCTGATCTGTTAACTTTTTTGTGTAGTTCACAAGAAGAATCCGGAGAAACTTTTCAGAGATGATGTGCGCCGACACTGGCGTGACTCTTGTCCACACCTTCCGGACAGTCCAGAAGCGGCGAATCTTCAAGATATGACTGAACAGTAAATTTCGGTGTCTCGAGGATTTTCTTTCGGTAAAGATATTTCACTGACTTCTCGAAGAACGTCACAATCTCATATGATGGTTCCGGGAAACATTTTGACAATCACACAATTGAGCGGTTCGCTACAAGGCTGAGCAAATCCGTTTCATTGTAGAAACTAAGCAGAAGGACGCACTTCGGTATGCCCCGCCACGGTGGTCTAGTGGCTAAGGTACTCGGCTGCTGATCCGAGGGTCGCGGGATCGAATCCCGGCCGCGGCGGCTGCATTTCGATGGAGGCGAAATGTTGAGGCCCGTGTGCTGTGCGATGTCAGTGCACGTTAAAGAACCCCAGGTGGTCGAAATTTCCGGAGCCCTCCACTACGGCGTCTCTCATAATCAGAACTGGTTTTGGGACGTAAAACCCCACAAAACAACAAAACAACAACAGCACTTCGGTACATCTGCATCAGCATGCCGTCTATCATCCGAAAACTGCGTTATGTTTATGAAGAACGCCGTGGTGGAAGGCTCCGGGAATTTCGACCACCTGGTAATATTTAGGGTGCACCTAAATCCAAGCGCACAAGCCCCAAGCATTTTCGCCTCCGTCAAATATAAGATGGTCAAGTTTGACCAACCAACCAACCCATTCTTGTTGCTAGTAGCACTGAGTGTGCCTCTTCTTTTGCCGAGTGCATGAGTACCTAGAAAGCCAGACTGTCCCCACACGCACCTGTACTGCTTCCACCACTTTCTACATGCGGAAAAAATAATTAGCACGGTAAAGTGGCCGGGAACAGCTGGTTTACCATACGAAGCGCATGCAGAGTAACGCGCTTTGGGGGGGTTGGCTCGCGACGCCCTCGCGCGGAACGCGCCGTCGTCCTGTATAGAAACAGATCCATTGTAGTCATGGCAGCTGCTCAGGCCGTAAAAGAGAGAGCGAGCGCGCGCCTCCAGACCGGCCGTGGTGTAGGTGGCTCCTCGTGCCGTCTGCCAGCCACTGCGCGTTTACATAACCGGCAGCCCGGCGTTTAATATAAGTGGAGTGTTATTCTGGCGTCGTTAGCTCGACGTGAAATAGTGCATGCAGAAAAATCGCCGAGCCGCGCTCGCCATAGCAACCATGCCCAGCTAAGTACACCCAAATGAGCTAAGCATAGTTGAGGCTAATTAAGCTAATCTAACTACAATGAAGATAACACTAAGCCAAGCCTATATATATTGTTACGGTTGCAGATAGTTATTTACACTGCGTATTCAGAGAAATGTACAGGTGCCGCGCAGCCAGCAAAGCTTTTGTTGCTTCGTCTTCGTCTTAGTCGTCAACGTTCTCTTCTTTGGTTCTCCGTAACACTACCCCGGGCGCAAGAGGCGTCGTCCTGGTGCCTCATAAGGGGTCCTCGGCTATTGCGTTGTAGGGTTTGAGGCGACAGACGTGAACAACGTCAGGGATATCGCACTGGATGGTGTGGTGGATCCGAAGGGATAATGTCGTAAGTGACATCGGTAATTTGACGTAGCACGCGGTAAGGGCCTTTGTAACACGGAACGAGCTTCTCGGAGAGCCCCACTCTGCGACAAGAGGACCAGAGTAGCACGAGGGAGCCCGGTGCAAAGTATGCGACCTGGTGGCGGCGATTGTAAACGCGCTTCTGATTTTCTTGGGATGCCACGAAACGAGTACGGGCCAGTTGACGCGCATGGTCAGCACGGGCGATCGCATCGCGGGCATATTCGCTCCTCAAATCTCGCACAAAGGGGAGCGAGGCGTCTAATGGTAAGACAGGGTCGCGACCGAACAACAGGTAAAAGGGAGAGTATCCAGCAGTGTCGTGTCGGGACGAGTTGTAAGCGAATGTGACGTAGGGTAGCGCGGTGTCTTAGTCGTGGTGGTCGGGTGAGACGTACTTTGAGAGCATGTCGGTGATGGTACGGTTTAGTCTCTCAGTAAGGCCGTTGATCTGGAGATGGTAGGAGGTGGGTGGTCAGTTTGTGCTTCGTGGAGCAGAAGTGGAGGATGTCGTCGATGACTTGAGAAATAAATGTGCGACCGCGATCAGTGAGGAGCTGTCGGGGGGCACCATGCACTAATATGATATCGCGTAGCAGGAAGTCTGCGACGTCGGTGGCACAACTAGTCGGGAAAGCTCGGTTGACGGCGTAACGCGTCGCGTAATCCGTAGCGACAGCGATCCACCTGTTGCCGGAGGTGCACTCGGGAAAAGGCCCGAGAAGGTCCAAGCCTGCGCGAAAAAATGGTTCTGCGGGAATGTCGAGGGGCTGTTGGTACCCGGCAGGGAGCGTCGCTGGCTTCAAGGCTTGCAAGCAACAACGTATCGTCGTAGGGAGCGTGCTAGGCCGGGCCAATAAAAGCGACGGCGTACGAGATCGTGGGTGCGAGTAACGCCAAGGTGTCCCGCAGTTGGTGCGTCGTGAAGCTCATGAAGAACGGTGGAGCAATGGTGGCGAGGAACAACAAAGAGGAGGGGGGAGCCGTCGAGGAGAAAATTGCGGCGGTACAAGATGCCGCCTCTCAGGGCGAATCGCCGTAACGACGGGTCATTGGGAGTGCGTTCGAGTTTGTCAATGAGGGTGCGCAAAGTAGCGTCATGACGTTGCTCGTTGGCCATCTCCGTGAGTTGAGAGAGAGAAAGGGCACAGTCTGAAGGGTCTGTATCTGCGTTGTCGGGCTTGTCAAGAGGGTAACGGGACAAGCAATCGGCTATGTAGGCACCCTGAGTTATGAACCACAGAATAGGAATACTCCTGGAGCCGCAGAGCCCATAGTCTAAGCCTGCCTGTTGGATCTTTTAAGGAAGAAAGCCAACAGATGGCGTGGTGGTCGGTAACAACTGAAAAGGATCTGCCATATAAGTACGGTCGGAATTTCACAACTGCCCACACAAGAGGGAGACATTCTCGTTCAGTAATAAAGTAGTTTCGCTCCGCAGGTGACAAAAGACGGCTGGCGTAGGCAATGACACGGTCATGACCATGTTGAACTTGTACCAGGACAGCACCGATGCCATGGCCAGTAGCATCGGTGCGCACATGTGTAGGAGCGGCAGTGTCAAAGTGACCGAGGACAGGTGGGGTGGTGAGAATAGTCGTGAGACGAGAAAAGGCGGCAGCCCGAGACGTTCCCCCGGAAAAGGGGGTCCCTTTCTTCAAGAGGTCGCTCAGTGGGTGTGCTATGGTGGCGAAATCTTTGACAAAACGGCGAAAGTAGGAAGAAAGGCCCACGAAGCTGCGGGCATCTTTCGTACACTGCGGAGCAGGGAGGTCTTTCACGGCGCGAATTTTCGCGGGGTCTGGTCGGATCCCCGACGCGTCGACGACATGTCCAAGCACAGTGATTTGGCAGTGTCCGAATTTGCACTTCTTCGAGTTCAACTGTCAGCCAGCCTTGCGAAAAACAGCACGAATCAATGAAAGGCGCTCAAGGTGTGTGCTGAACATAGGCGAAAACACAATAACATCATCGAGAGCGCAGAGACAAGTTGACCATTTAAAGCTTTGCAGAAATGAGTCCATCATACGCTCAAAGGTGGCCGGAGCGTTGCATGGACCAAAAGGCATAACCTTAAACTCGTGAAGGCTTTCAGGCGTTATAAAAGCGGTCTTTTCACAATCGAGATCATCCCCAGTGATGTGCCAATATCCGGAGCGAAGGTCAATGGAGGAAAAATACTGTGCACGATAAAGGCAATCAAGGGCATCGTCTATACGAGGCAGAGGATACACGTCCTTTTTCGTGATGCGATTGAGGTGGCGGTAGTCAAAACAGAATCGCCATTAGTCGTCTTTTTTCTTGACTAGCACGACAGGGGACGCCCACGGACTTGACGATGGTGAAATGGTGCCTTTGTCTAGCATCTTGCCTACTTCCGCTCTAATGACTTGGCGCTCCGAAGCGGAAACTCTGTAGGGTCGTCGATGTATTGCTGGATTGTCGCCTGTGAGTATACGGTGCTTCACGACTGAAGTATGGCCCAGCGGACGGTCATCTAAGTCGAATATATCTCTATAAGAAAGTAGTAAGCTGCCTAGTTCATTGAGCTTCTCTAGGTGCGAGAACAGGAGCAAGCAACTTGGCAATTTCGTCACTGCAGCTGGCAGACCAGGAAGGCTTAGAGGGGGCGTCATTAGCAAAGGGTTCAATCCGACCATCCGCTAAGGGTGAAAGTGTAGTCAAGGTTATACCCATGGGCAGCATCTGCTTTGTGAGCCCAAAATTCACCACAGGAAGATGCGTACGACTGGCTGTTACCGTCAGTACAGCGTGCGGCACAGTAACGTTGTGTGTGAGAACCACGGCAGTTACAGAAGGGGATATGTAATCCCCATCGGGAACTGGAGGGGAAGGCGACATTTCGATGTAGGTCATGACTTGTGGCGGAACGTGAACAAAATCCGTCGGGCTTAATCGAACTTCACGCTGTGCTGCAGAATCGTCCAGTAGAGGTAGATCAAGACGGACAGTGTCGGAGGAACAGTCAATTAATGCAGATCGAGCAGAAAGAAAGTCTAGGCCAAGTATGAGGTCATGGGGACAATGGTCAATCACAGTGAAAATCACGACGGCATGGCGACCAGAGGTCACGCGTGCAGTACACATTCCAGTGGCGGCCGCTGTGCTGCCGTCGGCGATTCGTACGACTCGGGTAACGGCAGGTGTGATAACCTTCTTTGAATTTCGTCGAAGGCGGCTACTCATAATTGATATATGTGCTCCTGTATCTATGACAGCTGTGACAGGTGTGCCATCAACGTGAACGTCAAGAAGGTAGCGTCGTGTAGGTAGCGTCAAAGGAGAATTTTGCGGCGAATGCGACACTGCAGCACTACCTCGAGGTGGCGCATTGTCTAGTTTTCCGCCTGGATTGGTCCTGAGTAGGTCGGCGAGGACGAGCGGCTAAGGTGGGGAGGACGTGACTGGCGACGTTGGGGCGAGGGCAAGCGAGCATAGTGGCGAGTAGAGGTGGCGGCGTCGGGGACGTCGAAGGAGCGACGGGGGCAAGCACTTCGAGGCGAACTAGATTCCCTGTAAGTGCTACGAGGCGGATACGACCAGCGGTTGCGGCAATGATAAGAAGCGTGACCGATTCGGCCGCAGCAGAAGCAGATTGTCGCCAGATGTACGCCAAGCTGTAGAATTCCTAAAGCGGGCACCATAGGGTGGACTGCGATAGTACGTAGCCATAGGAGCAGGGGCGATGTCAGGACGGCTCAGAGAACATGCGGTGGGGAGACCCATGTTGGCGACTTCCCGACGAACCACGGACTGGATCAGCGATATTGTCTCGGTAGCATTGTTCCACGGCGGCTGCTGCGACGAGACGGGGAATGCTGCTTCAAGTCCGCGACGCACAATGCGGGTGACATTTTCTTTCGACGGCGGCAAGTGAGCTTGTTCGGTTGGGTGAGTGCAAAAAGAGGTCGCTGAAGTATTCGGAAGCCGTCTAAACTGATTAGCTGTACGGCGGTTCTTCAGGGATAAGCGACGGCATTCCTTCATAACTGCGTCGACGTCGATAGGTTCCTAAAGACCAAGAGGTTGAATGCGTCGTCCGCAATGCCTTTAAGAATGTGCCCAACCTTGTCCAGCTCTGGCATTGATGTGTCGATTTTGTGACATAGGGCGAGGACGTCTTGGGTGTAGGCGACATATGGCTCGGTTGCACTTTGGACGCGGGTGGCGAGCTCCTGCTTGGCGGCAAGCTGTCGACCGGTCGGGTTGCCAAAAAGGTCGGTGAGCTTCTCTTTAAACGAATTCCAACTAGTAAGCTCTTCCTTGTGCATGTAGAACCACGTTCGCGGTGTTCCGTCAAGGTAGAACACGACATTGGATAGCATTATGGTTGTATCCCACCTGTTCACCATACTAACGCGCTCGTACATCTTCAACCACTCTTCGACGTCGATGTCACCGAAGCCAGTGAACTTGCCAGGGTTTTGCGGTTGAGGCAGAGCCACATACTGGGTCGAAGTAGACGGCGAAGCAGCTGTAGAAGGGGTGTCGTCTGCTGGAGGCATGGTCGAAAACTAGGTGAGGTGTTCACTGCGGAGCTCCGTGGCGAAGACGCGTACCCAGCACCTCTCGCGAAAATGTTACGGTTGCAGATAATTATTTACACTGTGTATTTAGAGAAATGTACAGGTGCCGCGCAGCCAGCAAATGGTGATGATGATGATGATGATGATGAGCCTTCAAATATGGCACATACCCATTTCGGGGGATTGGCAAAGACCTGATGTGCCAGCAAAGCTGTTGTTGCTTCGTCGTCGTCTTAGTCGTCAACGTTCTCTTCTTTGGTTCTCCGTAACAATATAAGCTAGGACTAATTATGCCACAAGTAATCAAAGTAACGCTAAGCCAAATTAAGCTAACAGTAATTAAATCAAGATTAATTAGCGTATTACTAAATAAGTGGGCTCGTATTAAGTTTATGTTAATTAGGTTATATCTAATTAGGTAGGTACTAATTAAGTAAAGCCTCAATAAACTAAGAATAGTTAGTTCAAGTATGATTAAGTTGACAGGCCTAATTGAGCTAAAGGAAAATAGGTTGCCAAGTGAAACCTTGCGAGACCCAGCTATAGGCTAAGTAAAGCCAAGCAAAACAATGCCAAACTTCAGTTCGATCAGCTTTGTCGTTTTTATTTTCGCTAGAAGAACGTATATTTTTGCTCCCTAAATCGTTTGGAACTGGGTACACGACCTGCTAAGTTCAACAGAATGCGTAGTACCAGCCTTTTTTTCTGCAGCCAATTGTTAAAAACGAGCGAGAAACTCAATATTGACCTATATATTGCACTCACGTAACCCCAATGGCAACATTGGGTGCAAAACACAACTTAAATATCACCAAGGAAAAAACGGAAGGAAGTGCCGATGAAGTCATATATACTGTGAGGCTGGGTGATGCCAGTGCCTCGTGGAACAGTAGATGACGCTTCTTTCACATAAAATAAGAACGTTGTGCTACAAGCACTAAGTTAGCATTGGATCACGCCGATATGACCATTGGACTGTAGCCGACGCTTTTATTTAGCTAGCAGTTGCGTCAAAACTCTCAAAACGCCGCGTCGCTGTGTACTTTTCAATGCTCACCCCCAACCGCTTATCCCCACTAACGCGGTGACGGTGCTGCCATCTATAGGTCGATTACGAAGCCAATAAGAAGGCTGGGAGCGGGAAGCTGCTTTCCTTTGCAACTGGTGCGCGTTATAATAAAGGAATCCTGCTTCCTTCACAACTGATGCGTGGAAAAATATATGAAGGAAGAAGCACGAGTTACTTCCTAAAAGTTCTGCGTCAGTATAAAAAATCAATAATGAAATTCACGGTCACACTTCTGTAGCTACGGAAATTCGGTTAAAGCATGAGCTAAATTCATGGTTTGGATACCACCGTGAGGAGGGTCAGTGAAATGAACGTAAAGAGTGGCGCTGTTGTGAGTTTATTCGAGCATCTCCATGGCAGCTTGTCTGTAATGTCATAGGGAACAAGCATATTGCTGGTTAGGTCGTGTTATGAATGTTACAGCGTGAGCTGTTATGGGCTCGCTACAGTGACCAAGATTGGTGACGGTGGTGTCCACCGCTGCCCGTGTCCGTAATTAAGGGGCCAGAATAGCTGGGCTGTTTGATTCATGATTATTTGCAACGAGAAGCCAGCATACCAAGACACTGACAGAGAAAAGGTACACGCTCAGACACCATCGCCGCACTAACAACCAATTTATTGAGGCATGAGCGTGTAAATATACACTCATCCCGCGCAAGCGCCCAAGCTATAACCAGAGGACTAAACCACCTGAGAGTCAAGCTCGGATAAAAATCGCCACTACTTTTCTGTGATAAGCACGGAGGTTCCCTAATGCGTGTCTGGCCATTTTCTTCTCTTTTTATTTTCATATAGTACGCCTCAAGCAGTTCGCGCGCAATTCTCTGCCTAGAGTGCTGGTTTGGCGAAACAAACACTCGCAATAATTACATTATTTCATATGTGAAGCTAGATTGCTCCCTGTAACCGATCATGCGTCGTAGGCGTGCTCTTTTAAACGTTCATCTAAACACTGAACCGTCTGGGCGGTATACACGTTACCGCACGATGTGGGGATTAAATAAACCACCCTCTCGCTGCACTCGCCAAACACAGTACGGTGACTGGTTTTGCAGGCATACTTGCACCTACCGCCTGAGGTGCGGGCACAAATGCCAGAAAGCTTGCGGGGGACTGAAAACACCATCCACACCAAACTTTCGGGACAAACTTTTTAGCCTGAGCGACGTCTTGTGGAAACACGGCATAACGTCAATGTTCCTAGTCTCAACTAGAGGCCGAAGACATATAGTTTCCTCATTTTTCTTGTAAGCGCCTAACCTACCGACAGCAGAACGGACGACCAGAACCCTGATGCTCTCGGCTGATCCACATGCCTTCGCCAACAAAGTAGTCCGCACGTCATGCAGCATAGCCTGGCGGAGCAGGTGGATCTGCTGAGAGCAACGTGCGGTATAATGTTTATACAGCCCCAACGGTTCAGTGTTTAGGTGAACGTTTCAAAGAACGCGCCTAAGACGTAAGATCGGGCACAGTGAGCAATCTACACTGTAAACGAAAATATACCCAGCTGGGAGGAGTTGCAGGATAATACTACCGCTAACCTCCGGTGACGTCACCATATACCCGACGCATCGGGATGTGCCGGAGTACGTGCGAGGCCCCGACGCGGTTTCAATCCGGCGCGTGACGCACGGAGGGAAACGGGGCGCCTTCCATGATTCTCCTCCGGTCAACAATGACCGGAATTCGTATTTGCCTCCGGTATCTACCTGCGAATGCTCCCGCACCACCGCCTGACCGCGCCCGGCAGCTCTCATTGGCTGCTGGAAGAGTGACGTCGTAGCCCGATGAGGCCATAGTTTCCTACAAAAATATTAGAGGGAAAACTGGCGCTGCGATCGTGAGCCTGCCATGGGAATGATGGGTATGACATGGGTTTGTCTAGCGGCTTCAAACGCTTTGTTGGATTGTTTATTTCTGTTTCTTAGCTTCAGTGACGCGAGCGACGTTACTACACTTTTTCATTACGCGACGAAGGCAGCGGCTGTAGTGCACGCTTTACTGGCTTTATTCGTAGAGATCATCAGACTGTTGAATGTACCAAAGTCGTTTACAATGATGAGGTGCCATGCAGTGTTTCGTTGCTGGGTTTGTTGATGGATGGCTACACATATTATATGCAGCGGTGTTTTACACAACTATATAGAAATATTCGCGCTGCGTCTCGCGAACCTCATCGATGCGGTTTCGATGTTGTTTTTTTTTCTTTTCTGTCAGATGCGATAGAATCTGTAACCATAGGGTCGCTTCATGGCTGACATACATCCCTTGTAAGAAGGCTTTTCGTAAATCTTGTAATACGGCATTCCAATTCCGCTGTCTGATTAATTCAACTCTGACCGAATGCGCCAAGCAGGCGCACAGTTACCTTGGGCAGTAGACGCCCAGTGGGCGATATGCAGATGCGCCTGGGGACGAAGCTCAAAACGTCAGCTCAGATCAAAGCTCAGGCGCAGTTTCCAATGGAGTTTAACGGCGCGGTTGTTTTTTTAAAATCAGGTTTTTTCACAAAACCAACCACCAAGCCATGGGCGATAGTGAGCTCCAGCTACGGCCTCACGGAGGGGCTTGACCCATGCATATAGTTTTTAAAATTACAGTGGAGCACTTTCCCGGCACTAAAAGAAGCGAGCGAAAGCCCGTTTCTTATATTTAGAAGGCACATCTACCTTTTACACACTTGTAAATGTCAGCACGTCGCTTACAAGAGCAAAAATCTTTAAGTCCGAACACAACTACATCCGGAACTTAAACCTGTATGGACGCTGCTAAATCTGGGCACAAGCAGAGGAGGCAACATTGCCATGTCGCACAATATTGCTAAATTTCTGAGCGCTCAGAATTTTTCTAACCGCGAAAAAGCAACTAGTACCTGCGCACGTATACATAGTTATTACAGATTCTTCCGTTTTAGCGCAATATTTGGTCGTAAACGCCCTATCTTTTTTTTTTGCCAGAAGAACGAGAACGAGGACATGTCGTACCAATCATTCCTATGCTGGATTAACCGCCTTGTTTGAAACTTCCATAGACACTAGCGCCAGTTTTCCCTCTATGTAATATTTTAGTAGGAAACTCTATGGATGAGGCCTTTTAAACCTAACATGGCGCCGGGCCTAGCCACCCAGTGGTACCTATGCGATGCTTACGCGAAGTGGAAGACCTTCGGTCGCGTTAGGAAAAAATGAAATCGTTTCGTTCATCTTGTGAGCGTTACAAGCAGGGATGAGCATCAAGGGACACTGTGGTCGACAGCAGCAAAGCGTCGCTGGAAACTACGTCGTGCTAGTGTTGTGGAGTGATCGAATGTCGGCCACGGATACCAGGCACAACGACTGCGTCGGTGAGTGAGCCACTATACTCTTTGAAGTACTTGCGTTATTTTTGTCAAAAATCAAGTAAGGTTTGGTACGATTTAACAAATAACAATACCGGTAATGTAGAATTCAGTAGCACTAGAAGAATCGGGTCTGTTAAAGAAAAATATGGGAGTAACAAATCCGGCCGAATTACCATTGTTTGAAATACGTGTTTTAAAACTATATAAATGGGAAAAGCTTCTACAAATTTGCACGTAGGAATGCGAGATTTAGCGCGTAGAATGTTTCTATAAAGATACACGCTATCTAGCAAAACTATGGCCGTAGCTATATTTATTACGACGTTATAAGGATCTTAAAATTAAAATGTGTTTTTCTGTTATAGGTCACGTATCCATCAATTTATCTTTCTGTACAATAAGTATAATAAACGCTGCGTCATTGTTTATGATCGCCTGCAATTTATTTGGATCTGTCTTGTAAACTGGCCTAATAACAACTAAAACTGATAACATGCTTTTTAAAAAAGTAACGAATCGAGCTAAACAATTCTTTTTGTATTGCCTTTGAGAATGCATCTATGCGCTCAGTCTTGTAACGTGTTTAAATAAGGTATGTAGAAGTGGAGATATCGGTTGACCGATTAAAAAAATTGTAAGTAGGCCTTCCTGCAACGTTTATTACCAGCCGATACTGCGGTCATGGTCGCGTGGCCTTGGCTGCGCTGCACGGAACTAGTGAAGCAGAGTGAAGCTACTGGTACACTCACGTTTCTAAGCAAGTGCAGTGACCGGGCAGAGGGAACAGCGTGGCACGAGGGGGGCAAAGCAAGAAAGGGAGGGGGCGGTGTTGAACACAGTTGATGCAGTGGCCCTTGCTTTTCCAGAGGTCCCCTGACGCCGCCACAATCTTCTCTGCGTGTAAATATGCGTGACTCCCAAAACAGCACTGGCGAGGCAGTGCGGTCAATTTTAGTGCTCCTGTAGGAAAGAATGGAAAGAATGGAACCATAAACAACACATACAAAGATTGCACAACCACACTACTCCTACATGAGAGAAGCAGAGAAATCCCGATCGGGAGAGGTGTGAGACAGGGCAGCGCCTCCTCTATTTTTTAGATGCCCGTCAGGTAGGGTGCCGCTGGCCCCGCGAGCCCTCTCCTGTCGCTCTCTCCCAATCACCTCAATTCGCCGTTGGTGGCGCTGCCAGCTGACACTGCTGGCACTTCTCTCCGTCGCTCCGTCGGCTCCGTCTGCATGCTTTCCGTGCACGTGTAGCGTGGTTCGCCATGTCACTGCTCCTTGTTTACGGTGGCCCTGCTTCGCTACCGTGGAAGTTTCGATGAACAGCTTTCATCATGCGGTACTGCTGTGTGCCCATGTGCACGTCAAGTGCGAGGAAGAAGGACCCCGGTGTTTCGTTCCACGAAATCCCTGCTGATCTCGAGCTGCGCCGACAGTGGATTAAGGTGATTTCACGCAAGGACTGGGAGCCTAATTCGACGTCAAATTATTCTGTTGTGTGCAGTAAGCACTTTGTTGCATCCGATTTCAAAGAAAACTCAAAGATCCGTCAGTTAAAGAAGGGAGTTGTGCCGAGTGTGTTCGCATGCTACCCATCGTACAAACAGCCTTCCCGTAATAAGGTGCGCAGTGACCCAAGGAGCCGCAAACGTGCACCTGAACTGGACAATGACAGCTGCCCGAAGAAAAAACAAAAAACGGCAATTTCGTTCGAGATGGGAGACCCAGCGACTACCGACGACGCCGCAGAGACTGGTGATGCCCCTACGGCTGTTGCGGCGCGAACCATCGAATCGCCCGGCGAGAACACGTTTCCTGTTGACGATCTCTCGTCAGTGGCTTCTACGGTGCTTGCAAGTACCACTACCTCCGAAGAACAGCTGGTGTTTAAAGCTGTGGCTCGTGATGAACCACTTGCATTTGCGAGACGAGCCTTTGGAACGCAGACGGACACAGCACGAACGAGTGCGAGCAATTTTCTGCACCACAGAAAATGCAGAGAGAAGGAGCGAGCTCTTCGGCTTCAGATATTGAGACGGAAGCAGACATTGGATATATACAAGGAGGAGCTGCGCAAACTAAAGGATGACTGCAACGTCGACACCTTCCTTGATGTTGCGACGGATGCTCAACAAAAAAGCTTGAAGGCTTCGTTCATTATGGACCAGATCAACAATTACACCAAGAAGAGGGCGACATGGAATGAAACAACTGTCAGATACTGCATAGTTCTGAGAAACCTTTCAACCAAAGCATATGAATACATTCGTTCAGAAGGTCTTCTGCGCTTGCCATGCAGAAACACTCTGCACAAGTACATTGGCACTTCAACTGGTGAAGTTGGCTTCAGTCCTTTGGTTCGATTGAGGCTGCAGACAGAATTCGAAAGCCTACCTGCAGATCAGTCTAAAGTGTGCAGCCTTATAGTTGATGAAATGCACATCAAGCAGAAGCTTGAATATAATAAGCAGCGAGACGCGTTCATAGGTGATGTGAACATGAGCCGCGATTTGCAGCAACTGGTGCCAGGTGATAGGAGTGACCAACTGGCAAATTCCTTGCTGTGTTTCCTTCTTTGTGGCTTGGCTTCACGTTTTAAAATACCGGTCGGGTATTTTTTCACTAAGTCATGCACGGGACCAGACCTTGCTGCAGCCATCACTTATGTTGTGAAGAAGACTGAAGAACTAGGTTTTGAAGTTGTGCGTCTTGTGACAGACAATCATAAGACAAATGTCTCGGCAATGGAACTTTTGTGCAAAGGGCAACCAAAAACATCAGCACCACATCCAGCAGACCCCTCCAGGCGCCTGTTCTTGGCATTTGACCAATGCCACATCATAAAAAATGTGAGATCCCAGTTTCTCGCTAAATGCATGGGGGCCCACAAAGACATCTCTTCAGCTCCTTTAAAGGAGCTCTACAAGATGCAAAAGGGGTCCACAGTAAAACCAATTAGGTTCCTGACGCGCAAACATCTATATCCCACCAACATAGAAAAGATGAGCGTCAAGCATGCAGTGCAGACTTTCTCTCCACCTGTCACAGCTGCTCTGCATTACATGAAAAGTCAAGCTGGCCAGACCTGTGACATAGAATTTGCAACAGTGGGCCCCACTGTTGAATTCATGGAGGTAATGCACAGGTGGTTTGTTCTAATGGATGTTAGTAACACGCAGCAGCACATCCATAAGAACAATCCCGACACTCGACAATTCAGTGACCCAAATGACTCGAGACTGGAGTGGCTTGAGGAAACTTTCCTGGACTACCTCAAGAAGTTAAAGGATGAAAGCCACCCTGACAATTTCTTGAGCAAGGAGACATATGCTGCCTTGGTGCTTACGACAACATCAAACGTAATGTGCATCAGGTTTCTGCTGACTGAAAAAAAGTTCATCTTCGTACTCACAAGAAAATTTTCCAGCGACCCTATCGAGGCACTATTTGGTTTTCTTCGTAGAACCGCAGGGTGTAATGATGCCATGGATATGAGAAGTGTGCTCTGCGGGATGGAGAAAATGCTGAAAACTGGTATTATTTCTTCGTCGCTGCAGAGCAATGTGAATGACTCGGCATCGTTTTGTGCGGCCACAGCTGTTTCCAGCGTTACCACTGGGAGCACCAATACTCCACACAAGAGTTTTTTCCCAGTGGCAGCCATAAATAGGCTACGGGAAGTTTGCACCAGGTCCAACCAATGGCTTCCCAATCCAGAAATCGCAACCCTTGCTTTGATTGGAGGGTACCTAGCCAGAGTCATGGCAGAAAAATTAAGCTGCCAGGGCTGTATAGAATTAGTTGAAAAACCAAATGCAAACGCGCCTGTGGATGGACTGATCGCATATCAGGACAGGAGTGGACTCAAGTACCCCACAAAGGAACTCATAACACTGTTAATAAGCCTCGGCAAGTTTGTAGACATTGTTCTTGACTATAGGAAACAAATTGTGCGGCCGCTGGAAACCAGTGTGGAGCATGCTATAAGTGTTTTGATGGACCTCCCTATCCTGAAGTGCCAGAATGAAGACCATGCTCACAGAAAAGAATTTCTTGAACTTCTATGCAGGAAGTTCATCAAACCACTCTTAAGTAATCATGCAATGAACATTACTGACAAGAACAGTGTGATCAGAATGTTGTTGTTGTTGTTGTTATGTGGGGTTTAACGTCCCAAAACCAATTCTGATTATGAGAGACGCCGTAGTGGAGGGCTCCGGAAATTTTGACCACCTGGGGTTCTTTTACGTGCACTGACATCGCACAGCACACGGGCCTCAACATTTCGCCTCCATCGAAATGCAGCCGCCGCAGCCAGGATTCGATCCCGCGACCCTCGGATCAGCAGCCGAGTACCATAGCCACTAGACCACCGTGGCGGGGCAGGATCAGAATGTATGGTAAAAAGCCATTGTCACGTAAAATTCTCAAATTGTAGTGTATAGTGTTGTAGCGTGTGTGTGTTCTTTTGTGTCCTGTTAATGTTTTGTGAACTAAGAAATTATATGCAATCCTTTGCTTGACTACACATATTCGTGTCTTTTGTCTATCGCAAGGCAGAGAAATAGAGAAGCATTAGCCTCAGTTACGGGAAAGGAGAGGTTTGCTCCAGCCACAAAAGTACGTTGGGTGCTAGTATAATATTCCTGGTATTAAAGCACTGGTTTTTAAAATGGGCAGCTAGGCTAATTGCAATATCAACTTTTTTTGGGAATATTCAGCACTTAAAACGAAATAAAAAGAAAATCGAAAGAGGAAAAAGGTATTACTTGCCTGTCCCAACTACTTATGTTGAGCTCTTAGGTACTGCTGAAATGAAACATGCCTAAGCAGTCTCCCAAAGCGTGATCCCAACAAGAAGACTAATTATTGCGTCAGGAGGGTAATAGCTTGATTTTAGTTCATCACGCAGTTTCTCAACGCGCGCTACAATAAAATCGCAGAATGACCGCCATCAAAGACAAGATCCACACAGCTTTTTTCTCGCGCAATCCTAAAGTCGCAGTCATAACAGCCGCGTGCGAGATACAAAAACACCGTATTTTCTGCTACTCGAGCTTATTAACATTATCGCGTAAAAACTGCACGTTGTTCACGAATTTCAAAGCTATAAATGGCACAGTCAGAGCATCACCGCACCTTCGTCCAGAGCAGACGACAGGCCGGCGGTAGTGTCAGCTGGTAGCGCCGCGTTGCGGCAAGCGTGCGAAGTGCGGCGTCCCGCGAGCTCCTATTGTTCGGCGCACGAACTGACGGGCATCTAAAAATAGAGGAGGCGCTGGACAGGGCGATACAATATCCCTGCAGGTTTATTCACTGCATGTTTAGAGGGCATCTTTAAACGTCTAGACTAGGAAGAAAAGGAAATTCGAATAGACCGAGAATATCTAAGCAATTTAAGATTTGCAGGCGACATTGTACTCTTTAGCAATCATGGAGACGAACTACAAAACATGATTGGTGACCTAAACGGGGAAAGTATTAAAATTGGATTAAAAGCGAATAGGCAAAAGACCAAAGTTATGCTCAATAGCCTAGCTGAGGAAGAAGAATTTAAAATCAACAGGGAACCCTTATAATGTGTAAACGAATACGTATGCCTGGGACAGTTAATAACAGGAACTCCTACCCATGAAAAAGAAATTATCCGTAGAATAAGGATGGGCTGGAGCGCATTCGGAAGGCATTACGAAATCATGACTGGAAACTTACCGCTTTCACTAAAGCGAAAAGTATTTAATCACTGCATTCTCCCAGTACTAACGTACGGTGCAGAAACGTGGAGGATAACGAAAAAACTAGAGATGAAACAAAAGAGCACACAACGTGCAATGGAAAGAAAAATGAAAGGGGTAAGGATAAGGGATAAAAAGCGAGCGGTATGGATCAGAAAACATACAGGAGTAGCCGATACTATCTTATCAATTAAAAGAAATAAGTGGACCTGGGCAGGATATGTCATGAGGAGGAAAGATAGCAGATGGACAGTAAGGTGACGTAATGGATACCAAGAGGGGGAAAGCGCAGCAGAGGCAGGCAAAAGGTTAGACGGAACGATGAAATTAATAAGTTTGCGCGCATAAAGTGGAACCAACTCGCTCAGGATAGGGTGGATTGGAAATCGTTGGGAGAGGCCTTCGTCCTGCAGTGGACCTAAACAGGCTGCTGCTGCTGCTGCTGCTGCTGCTGCTGCTGCTGATGATGATGATAGGAAAGAATGCATGGGAAAACGGAAAAGAGAGGAGAGTGCCAAACGTGTTCGTGGAACAGTCCCTGCAGCTGGCCTCTCTGAAAAGCTTGTGAACAGGGCCGGTAGAGGATGCCGTAGAGGAGGCCAGTATAAGGTCCCCATATATATAAAGGTAGCGACAAGTACACGCGCGGCCTCTGGAGGGGTCCAAGGAGCAGCGCTAGCAGACGACGCTCCACTCGCTCGCGTGCATTCTGCGGCCGCCTGAAACCGCTCTCAGTGCTCGCTTGAACACTCAGTTATTGCCATTTGTGACGTAAGCTTCTCAAGAAAACTTGAAACGATAGGGGCAACACCTCACGATCCCGGTGCGCGTCAAGGCTTGAAATAAAACGCTCGTGCTTTCGAAGCACCTCATTCTAATGAACGGTGCTTCACAGTGGTGGTGATACAGCGCTTTTTTTCAGCGTTGTTTGCACGACCTTAAACTCAGCGCACATTTAACTAGGGATAATATTTGAGTTAGCTGATTGGTTAGCACTTATAGTTCGAAAAAAAAGGGGGGGGGGGTTGTGGGCTTACCGCAAATTTCGGAAACTTCTTGTGCTTCTAGTGGTGCGCAGCAAGTGATGTGCGCTCTTATCGGTTTTGTCGCGTTTTTCAGTGCTCGCAAAATTCCCGTAGTCTTTTAAACCGAACCCCCAAGGATATGTTCACATAATACTCTAAGCTTTACTTCTAATAAAGGATTTCTCTGCATCTTACAATTATCAGTAACCAGATTACCTTCTGAGTTCTGGAATATAGAGCATGCTCACTATAGCGCCTACGAGGCGCCTATTTTAATTTCTTTTTCAAACAATTGCGTTTATTCAAAGCTCTCCGCTTTTTTACTATCTCCACCACCTCCATTCGCCATGTACCTTTGTAAGCCCCGGGGATATGAGGTTATGTTGACATTATACCCACTGAGGTTGCAAATAAATTTGTGGTGTTTCTGCAACTATATGATATGAAACCATAGCCGTAAAAGTTGAATCAGGTGGTTTGTGTATACATACAGGAAAATAATTAATACGTATTTTAAAGTAGACTTTATTGCAGGAATGCAGAACTCCCTTTTGCTCCCCCATTCGCTTGCAGGGTGGCTTTCGTTCTTTGTTTCGGCCGATGAGTGAAGATGCTCGGCGTTGCATACGGCTTCAGTTTCTTCTGGCTGCCCCGCCACGGTGGTCTAGTGGCTACGGTACTCGGCTGCTGATCCGAGGGTCGCGGGATCGAATCCCGGCCGCGGCGGCTGCATTTTGATGGAGGCGAAATGTTGAGGCCCGTGTACTGTGCGATGTCAGTGCACGTTAAAGAACCCCAGGTGGTCGAAATTTCCGGAGACCTCCACTACGGCGTCTCTCATAATTAGAGCTGGTTTTGGGACGTTAAACCCCACAAATCAATCAGTTTCTTCTGGCCAATGTTTTGTAAGATTAATGGCTTTTAACATCAAAGTGGTCCTGTAAAAAAGATACGCAAAGTGCTAGGACAAAGCTGCCTTAATCGACCTCGCGCAGAGCCCTGCGACAAAACGCCGCAAGGCGTGACAAAACAACACAGAAATGGAATCCCAAGGACAGGCATTTTATAGTAAGTTTGAAGTTTTGAAGCCACCCGAAAAACGTCAGAGAAATACAGCCGCCTCCCTGTGGTTCGTGCACATTGTAATAGTACCATGAAGGCACTTACTGAACAAAGTAACAGCAGCCTCTAGCACATTGACACACTTGCATATATATGCTCACATGATCTGGGAAAGCTTCCAATAAGTTCATTGCATGCTATGCAAAACGTTCACTTATACAAGCTCTCGTATCTAAACATTATAAAAGGGCGCCCACGCCTGAAAAATAACCTTATGTGACACGTCCAGACGCAATATGAACAAACTGAAGTATACACCTATATGGCTCTTTCAAGCAGCCGTATCAATGCAACTAAATGGCAAGAAGCACTCTACATTGCTCTAGGCTTCCCGATTGAATGCTCATCCAACACACTAACCGTTCACCGCCGAGAAAGCACGTATCATGGTGAGATTTTATCGTGCTCCTGCGCTAACCACTGTGAGAAACACGCGTTGTTAAACGTAAATAGCTATGTGAAAATCTGCCGCATCAACAATGCCGAAACAATAACAGCGTTGTTGAGATAATGCCCATGGAGCAGCATATGCAGGAACAAAGGCGCGCCAGCGAGGCTAATGGCTGGCTGAAGCCTATGACAGTGTTTACATTTATAAACTCCGCGAAGTCACTTACCTCGCATAGCAGGGTATTCTCAGTGGGCACGAAATCCTTGCGCCCGATTCTGTGGAGCCATATTTTCCGTCTGCTCACATTATGATCACCGCGAGGAATGGCAAAGAACTTTTTTCCATCCATCGTGCGGTTGCGGCAGTGTTGTACACGTTCCTCCAAAACAGGAACGAAAGCTCGTTCCTCGTTCCTTCCCAATTTTGTAACGAGTTCCCGTTACAAGTTCCTTTAATCAGAAAGGAACGCGTTCCAGTTACATTTAGAAAATCGGAACGTGTTGTTACATTTACGTTACACTTGATTTTCGAAATTGAAAATAGTGTCGGAAAATTGTGAGCTGAAATTAAGTGACTTAAACACTTTAAATTCACTTCGAGCTACGTACATTGCGCGAACTTGAACCTTACCGGCAGCACATTATCTGGAGATAAAAAATATGAAAATAAATGCTCCTATAGGAGCATTTATTTTCACATACTTTCAGGGAGCACCGAACGTAGTCCCGTCATGTTCACAGCGACTTTGACTCTAGTCTATAATGGGTCTTCCAATGAGCAGTCAGAATAGCGCTCCTCACATGTGCAAATAGAAAGTCGCTCACATTCAGCAATGCATGTGCGATATTGTGAGCAGTATTTATAGCTAAAAGCTATAAATACTGTAGACCTGTCGATTTATATTGGCATATAACAGCTCGTGCTTCACCCGCGCCTATAAATACTGGAACAAGATTTCTTGATATGTCGTCATCATTTCCTGCCCTAAACTTCTTCCTTCAATATTTGTAGTCTTTTTAGTGGTTTAGTAGCTTAATTGACAGTTCTCAATACATTATTTTGCTTGGTTCTCACAGTTAACTGTTAAAGCATTTGTGATACTGTTCTTTCGCTGTTATTTATGATGGTGCGCAGCGTGTATCGGTGTGGAGAATTCGAACTGCATGATCTGCTGATGAGCTTACCTACGACGACGTGGGAGTATTTTTATTCTGGCGTCCTAAGGAGTACGCTTTCTCTGTCCAATTTGTACAGCAGCCCCACTTTCATGCAATGGCGAAATGACATTTATATGTGGGGAATAAATAAATAAATAAATAAATAAATAAATAAATAAATAAATAAATAAATAAATCGCCTCGCGTGCATCATTCCATCGGACACCAACCAATAAATGATGTCTGCAAGCAAAAATGACGTATGTCACGCATGAAGGGTTCGTACCAGCACAACAGCATAACCCAAGTAGCAAAAGCTTGCGCACGTGCTAATGAGCGTGGCTCTAGTTCTTACGAGATCAAGACATGGTAGAAAGGATGCCTAACGTGAACAAGAAAGTAGCAAATGGACCGATTTACACTTAGAACACGAAACTGCCTTTTCTTCATGCGAATAGGAAAGAACTTTAAATAAACCATACCTGCACGTGCTTCTTTCAGTTTCTCGCTGATATTTTCGACACTCCACTTGTATTGTTTGATGGAGCACAAGTCATACATTGGGCTAAACACAGGCGTGCGATGTTGTATTCAGTCGGTTGAAACGTCGGGGGTAGCCATGGCCAGGAAGCAATCCATAATTCCACATCGGCACTCATTGCAACAGAATCTAGGTAGCACAGGAGGCAAGATGGTGTTCTGTGGTTTTCGAATGCCAACTGAAAGATGTCTGCAATGTGTCCAGCCTTCAGAACGACCCTTCCTTGCTGTTCAGATTGGCTCAGATAAAGCGAAAGACTGCTATCCCTCCCCACGTGGTTGGTGTCATCCCGCGCGCTTTCCTGCGCCCCTGCTGGCACCTGAGAGTTGTTTCGCCATAACTACGGCCCTTTCGTCGACCCCTTTCGTCACAGCAGGAGGGCCAAGTTTTCCCGTTTTCGGCGGACGTTGTCGCCCCATCAGCAGAGGCCGGCAGCGTGTCGAGTAGAGTACGCCGCGTCGGAACGGTCGCTTGCTACACGACTTTCGGAGAATCCGCCTTTTCCATTTTCCTGTGCTGCCACCTCTCGCACACGGCCCGAAACGTTCCGGTAGGGGTAGGGGTGGCCGGTTTCACGTTTCACTGTCACTCAGGCCTACCGCACGGAGGTTGCGTGTTGCATGAGGGTGCGGTAGTTCGGCGTTGGCAATGAGCTCTCCAGGCGAACATATCGTTCCGGGAGGCTACCTGGCCCTTACCGATGGCTGGCTCAAAAATATACGTGGCGCTGCGCTAACGGAGCGTCACGTAAATGAGTACCTGGAGTCGTCAGGCATGAGGTGCGAGCGTCAGTTGCTCAAAGGCCGACGTTTCAAAGAAGAGGGGTACGTCCGCAATGTGATGTATCATGAAGTGTCGCCGCAAAGTGAAGTTGGCGTCTGGCGGTCAATTTGTCTGCCGTCGATGAAGGGCGGCTACTACTTGGTGCACGCTGCTGTTCGCAAGGACACGGGAGCCGTCGCCGGTGCTCACTGTCTTTGCCCAGCCGGGTAAGTTTGTTTTTTTTTGTTCACGTGCAAGCGATTCGGATGTTAAACGCCGTGTGTGTGTGTAATGCATCATCAGCGCATCGCTATATGTCTGTAGCTGTAGCATTTTTGTAGCTGTTTTCTTCCACTAGGCTGCGGTACATTTTGATTTTATTTAAGCATTTGCACTAGCAGCTAATGTTTGAGTGAGCTGCTTGTTTATTCAACATTTCCTTGTCTAATACTTGGCCCGTAACATCATTGTCAAAATAGGTTATTGGGTAAATAAAGTTGCAAAGACAGCATTCAGTCATAAATATCTCTTGAGGGGTACTGCAAATTCATAGCGTGTCTGTGTTTTTCAGATTAAGTGGAACATGCCAGCATGTTGTTGGCTTGCTGCTGACTGCAGCCAGTGAAGCTGCCTTTGTACCCACATACACTGATGTGCCATGTGCTTGGATTGTGCCTCCTGGAGGTAATTTTTTTTCGTTTGCAGCAAATAACATTGTCACAGAGATTAAAATACTTTTTTCACTTTCTAGCCAAGAAGCTGGAGAAAGCGAAGCCACTGAGTGAAATCACTTTCATGGTGACAAACGAGGAGGCCAGCTCTGGCAAAAGAAAGAGGTCATATGATCCATGCCCCCAGCCAATGCCATTAGACATTGCCACATTCAGGAGGAACCTGCAGGACGCATCACCTCGTGCTGTGTGGCTTTGCTATAATAAGGTATTAGCACAAAGTTGTGGTATATAAGTGTACATATGGCGCTTTTATAAGAAAACATACAGTAATTTGAAGGTGCACAATAAGGACCTTCGAATTAGTGCCACGGTTTCACTATGCAGTGGCACAACAGGATTTTTCACAACTTTTTGTGTCAATTTAAAAAGTTATAAATCACAGAGGATTTGCAGAAGCTATGCCAAATTCTATTGCAGAAAATTGTAGTCCTCATCTACAAAAAGTCATGAGTACTGTGTGGTCTTTGGCCTCCCTATCTTATGCACATTATTGTCAGATTCATTGACACGAGTCTTAATGGTGTGTTTCAGGATACTGGAACTGAGGGAACCCGTCAGTTATCACCACGTGAGTGTTTATAAGCTTTCTCATGAATACACCAACCCATCGAACATTACGCCAAGAAACACACGTTAACTCTCGACTATGATATAGTGAATGCAGTGGGTAGTAAGGTTTGATTTAGACCTTACTACCCACTGCAAAGTAAAGTTTGACCTCACCAATCAGGCACAAATTTTGCATTGTTGGTAGACAGTCTTCTTTGTGGAGTATGTTGCAGGATGAAAACAAGCAGATAACATATCACAAGTGAACTTATATTTATCACAATGATACCACAATGATTATAATTCTTAGTTCAGCCTATATCATTGCTTTGTGTTAGCATTGTCTAAGCTGAAGTAAGCTGTGCTTTTGTTTGCAGTGCCACTTCAGCCACCAGATGAGCATCATGTGCCTGCAGCAAGCTTGGCACTTGAAGGTACTTTATATGGCGCAGTAATGCTAATGAGACAACCTTTCTGTAAGACCAGTGTGGCAGAGATTGCTTCGTACAATTTTGTTCACTTCAGCCTGTATCATTGCTTCGTGTTAACATTGTTTTAGCTGAAGTAAGTTATGCTTCTGTTTGCAGTGCCACTTCAGCCACCAGATGACCATCACGGGCCCGCAGCGAGCTTGGCACTTGAAGGTACTTTATTCTACATGGGCGCAGTAATGCTAATGAGACAACCTTTCTGTAAGACCAGTGTGACAGAGATTGCTTCGTAGAATTTTGTTCACTTCAGCCTGTATCATTGCTTCGTGTTAACATTGTTTTAGCTGAAGTAAGTTATGCTTCTGTTTGCAGTGCCACTTCAGCCACCAGATGACCATCACGGGCCCGCAGCGAGCTTGGCACTTGAAGGTACTTTATTCTATGTGGCGCAGTATTGCTGATAAGGCAGCCTCTTTGTAAGACCAGTGCGGCAGAGGTTACGTCGCAGAATTTTGTTCAGCTCAGCCTGTATCATTGCTTCATGTTAACATTGTTTTAGCTGAAGTCAGCTATGCTTCTGTTTGCAGTGCCACTTCAGCAAGGAAACTTTCCCTAAAACTAATGTGCAGTCAGTAGAAGTGTTACGCTAAGAGAAGTAACAAGTTGTTCCACCCATCCTTTGGCTTTGAGTGGCTTTGGCTTCGAGCTTTGGCTGTTTAGTGACGTGTAAAAGAATTTGTGAAAAAGTGCATGGCGACTTGACGACGAAGAGCGAGGTGTGGGGGGTACAGGGGTGGGGTGGGGGGGGGGGCTGGAGTCCCTCCAAAATTTTTGTCACCCCCCCCAGAGCAAAACATAGCCAACACACAACACCTAAGTTCCCTGCCTTCCTGCCCCCCTGAAGAAACTCCCTTGTGGTGGTTGACCCCCCCCCCCCACTCCACCCCGAGTTAGAACAATCCTGGCGCCGCCTCTGTGAAAAGCAAGATAACAAGATAGATTCTGCCTTTGAGAGAAGTGCTGATGTTCTATGAATACGAAAAATGGGAGAGTCTTGTGACTACATCCTGAACTGATTAAAGTGCATTGTTGATATATGCTTGGTGAGGGTTCTAATGGCAGCGGCACAATGTAGTTGTGATCTGACAAATTATGTGTAAGCGAGTAGTTTGACTGGTATCGATATGTTCATTTCTGTGTCTAATTAACGTAATAATTCTGAAAATGCTTTATCTTGATGCAAAATATGATTGCATGGCAGAAAAGTTTTCACTCATGATTCAATAATTCATGTAATAGAGGTTTCACACCAGTGTTGCTTCCTTGATGTTCTTGCAGCCACACAAAAAGTTCCAACCCTCATGGAGCTAGTTCAAGGCAAGCGTGAGCTTTCTGGGCCGGAATTCCTGTCCTGGATAAGACAAGCCTACACTGAGCAGGACATTTCAAATATTGAGTCAGCAACGCGGCTGCAAGCACATTCACCTCTGTGGATGCAGTACAGAAAAGGCATGGTGACGGCAAGCATTGCCCGTGCATGCCTGACTCGCACACAGAACTTGAAGAAGGAGCCACGACCCCATAATTTGCGAGGTGTCATAAATCTTGTGGTGCACTCCTCAACATTTAAAAGTGCTGCGATGAAGGATGGCTCGCGAAAAGAAGCAGAGGCTAAGTTATTCTACATGTCGAGCATTGAGAAAAGTGGACATGCTGCCTCTCTCACCGATGTAGGACTTACAGTATTTAAGGACATGCCCATCATAGGTGCATCACCTGATGGGGTGATATCATTCACCTGCGAATGCTGCAGAGGGAAAGTTCGTGCTCTTGAGGTGAAGTGTCCGATCAAAATAGAGAACTCGTTCCGAGACCTCCAGGGCAAAAAGCCAAAGCTTCTTTATGAGACTCAAATGAATGTAGTGATGGGTATATTGAATGTGCCAGAGTGTGACTTTCTTGTTTATGTTAATGAAAATGAAGCCGTTATTGAAACTGTAAAATTTGACAGAAACCTGTTTGAGCAATTTCTCCAAGCAGTAGAAACACTGTTTTGTGAGTACTTATACCCAGCACTACAGAGTGAATGTGATTAAGATGGCATTGTTCAACCCTCATGCCAGTTCAGTGCTTGAGTTTCGAAAATTGTTTCTTTTTTTCTGTATTATTTATCGTAGTTCATTTGTTTACTTTCTATGTTTGTCGAATTCGCACACTCATTTCCCACACTCTTCACTTATGTTTCCTGTGCCTTAAAGGGGCCCTCTAACACTTTCCTCGCACCCACTTTTTATTTGCCGGTCGCATAGACAGATGGCTGAGGATATTTTTGGCAGGTGTCAAACCGCCCATATCAGTTGATTTAATATTTTAATCGTTCAATGAAATCATCACATCGCTGCCGACCGCATCAGCGCGTAGTGGCGCGCGTCAGAACTATTTGTGCGGAAATGATGACTTAGGGCTCGAGCCGGTGATTGGATGAAAGTAGCACTATAAGTGCTCGCGGCACTACGTCGGTAAGCAAGTAATATTCGGCTTTGTTTTTTCACCTGCGTAGGTTTTTATTGAACGCCAATAGACGCAGTCGCAGTAGAAAGATCCCCGCAATTATAAAGCGCGATAGAGGCGCTGGCTCCCGCTTCGCCTCTTGCCTTTTGCTTACACGAGTCGTATGTCCATACGGAAAGAATTCCTTTGTTTCATTCTCTCTTGTGTACTTTCGCGACTCGCTAAAGCGCTGAACCACTGGGTGGAATTTGCCGTTCTGTCAAAGTGTGCTGTCGCGCGCAATGTTACTAGCTATAAGGGAACTTGAACGTGTCCGCTAAACCGAAAAGACGTACTGGATACCGGATAGCGTTGTTTGTCACAGTCAAGTGGCGCCAGCTATGGGTGGTAAACAGAACAAGCAAAACCGCGTGATCTATGTCCTCCGAGATACCGGCAGCCACTCGCTACCCTACAGCCTCGACAATTTGTGTCGCGCTGAGAAACGGTGTCGAATTTTCACGGGTGCTTTACCGTCGAAGCTTCATCATACAAAGCTAAAGCAACTAAAACCGTCAGCAACTCGAGGGCTACATAGCGCGCGACGACCACTCAAAAGATTCGCAGCGGACGGCAGCCACTCCAGGTGGTCTGCCGTGCTTGCGCATGCAATGTTTACACCCGGTATTCCACTCTACGCAAAGTGTTTTGCGCATTGGGTTATATGTTGACACGCTAAAATTCCCTATTCCCACTTCTATGCTTCCATGTCTGCGCGTTTAGCTGAACAACCCGTGAAGAAACGTTGCCGAGTATGGCCGTATTCGCCGGCCCCTCTCAGTGGTCATGACGGCGAGCTTAAAGACGACGTCACTTGCCTTGAAGTGTCTTAACACGGAACGACGCGTAAAGCCTCGGTTCGAAGCACGAGCGTCCGCTCTTACAAGTGGGAGCGGTCAGAAAACCTCATAACTGACAGTGTGGCACGCTGTCGCTCCGCGTTGTTTGTTGATATAGCAAAGGCGTCATCACTACACTGGAGCGAACAGGCAACGATGGCGTACGAACTTCCGCTACGTAGGTGCCTAACGCCAATTCCATTGGCCGAGCTCTGTGACGTCTGTGGAGAGTGAAATGAGATCACCTGACCCCGCGAAATCCAAGTTGAGGGTCCGCATTTTTTTGCTTGTATTTTGAACTTTGTCTCCTTAATAACTTTACACTGCCTGCTCCTATCGCTGTCATTCTTGTAGCACTTGTCTGTCCACCCCCCAGTCTACGCAATACGCACATGAAAACGGGTGCGAAAAAAGTGTTAGAGGGCCCCTTTAAAGCACCTCTGGCAGCGAGACTTTTGTTTATGGCTTATTTACTGCGATTGGTAGCTTTGTGTGTCGTAATCGCAAAATTTAATTGCAAATGCTCTACCAGATCAGATCGTATAAATAGTGCTAGTGTCATTCATTGTGACCAAACTGAAGGTCACTCTTAAACGCTCTCATTCATTGTGTTATTTATTTGGCTGCCCTTTATTTTAGCCTGTGTGTCTTGCTAGTCAGAAAGGTCATGCATTCCTTCTGCCTGCACAGAAATGCTGTCATTCGTTGTGTTATTTACTTGTCCGCCTTTTATTTTAACTTGTGTGCACACTGCCTTGTCATTCCAAATAGCTTCAAGTAGGTACACTGCAAAAATTTTGCAGGTTTTGTACTGGGATAGGTCACATATGTGTCTCTATGTCAAAGAACGAAAGGGAAGGGGTCAAGGGCTCGCTCTTTATTTGTTAGAAACAACTTAATTGTCTTGGCTTCATTGTCTGTTTGCTCATTAAGCTATGTCAAAGACGCAGACGTGAATGGCACTCATATTTGTTAATATTGGTCTGTGCTTCTAAACAGCTCACTGAGTTTGCTAGTTTGAGTTTTTCTTGCCCGACTGAAGTTCATTAAGCTTTCTTATATGCTACATGATGTATGTATGCCTGTGACTGATATAAAGTTATGCCTTTACATGCCATATGCCTGCTATGAAGGCCCCGTCAAGCAGTAAAAGTGATTATGTCATTCTGCTTCTCCTTATTTAAACATTCCGACAACTTTACACCAAGGGCTCTATTGTGAGTCAACTATATAGGTGATTACAAGCAATTTTTTCCAGATTTAGTGTCGTGCGTAGTCTTTCAATAAAAACAATCCATCATTGTAACTTATGTTGAAATGAAATCACTAAAGTACATCAATCTCCTTGTGAGCATTTAGTGATGGATAGGCTACCGGAATGTGAAAAGGCTCATGTCCACAAGGTATCGAAAAAAGAACATTACGAATTTTATTTCGGTGCTTGTGGAAAGCACACAGGGGTGTAGGAAGTGCATTCTGAAGTGCACCAGTGATCTCTATTGCGAGTCAACTATATAGGTGATAGCAAGCAGGGAATTTTTGTTCCAGATTGCATGTCCTGTGCGTAGTCTTTCAATAAAAACAATCCATCATTGCAACTTTTGTTGAAATGAAATCGCTGAAGTACATCCATTTCCATGTGAGCATTCAATGACAGACAGGTTATCGGAATGTGAAGGGGTCCATATTCACAACATATCAAGAAAAGAACATGAATTTTATTTCAGTGCTTTTGGAGAGCAGTTAGCGGTGAAGGAACTGCAACAAGTCACCATTTTGAGATATTTTAATGAAATGCTCTGGGAGAAACATTCATGCTACATGAAAGCCATGTTAAATATAGGTGTGCACAGCATCAAGTGCAGAATCCTTGAGTGTTTTTCAGTCTGAAATCTAGATAGTTGGCGAGTGTGTGTGCCGCATCACTTTTCATTTTGACACGCCTTCTTCCTTGTGCTCGGCCAACTACTTTTCTTAAGAGCTGCTTAATCTCGTGGATTCATTATTGGTGGCTGGAAGTTGGTCAAAAATGCACATACTCTAAACAAGCTGCTTGATATGTCTAACATGTTTATGGGAACTGGTTTATCAAAAAAGTGAAATTCCTTGATGCGCCGAATAACTCGCTCGACATGAATGCGAGCACTAGCAACCTTTCTGGTTGCTGCAACCTGCTCTGGTGTCAACTGTGGAGTCCTTTTAAAGGACGGGATATAAAGCTTTACTCCTTCGGGTAAGATGGTTTCAAGTCGGAATCCCTTGTCAGCCATTATGCCGTCACCTGGCTGCAGGCGGTCAAGAAGACCACTTCGGTGCACTATCTCCGTGTCGCTTACATGCCCTCCCCAGAGGTTTGGCACATATGATACATACCCATTGGGGGTGACACCTACCAGTGCTTTGAATGTGTTGTAGTGCTTATACGGAGAAAATGTCTGACGTTGGGCGGATAGTCTCGATGATTTTTGGATTCTGATTTCCGTGCAATCAACTACTATCCTTGTGTCTGGAAATGCCCTGAAAGACTCTGGCATATATTCCTTTACTTCTTGTAGTGTAGGAAACTCGTTTATGGCGCTAAGCTGTTTATCGAAGAAGTTTACCCATGTACAAAACATTCGACTCACAGAGGCTTCTGAAATTCCAAAGTTTCTGGCGACCTCTTTCGAGCTTGTTCCTGTCCTTAAACGATATAGGACTATAAACATCTCTTCTCTCTGTGACACATGTCTTTCACTCATGGTCTCACTCTTTCTCTCCGAGCAATCCCAGTATATCATTTTACTAGCATTTTCTTTCAAAAGAGTGTACAGAGCATCGAACTCTGCCCTGCTTGAAAGGCCTGTGTAAAACTTAAAAGAAGCAGGCTCGATGCTGTCTAATGATATGCTGCGGTTTTTCATATTGTTGAACATCCTTTTCAACTTGGCGTTCTCATTCCTCAGTTCCATGTTTTCTTTAAGTAATTTATCAATTGTTTTGACATAAGCAGCTACATTTGCCTCAGCTGAGCAACCTTCCATTAGAGAAGCGGCTGCATTTTCCTCAGCTGTGCACTCTTCCACTCCACATTGCGCCTCTGCAGTCGCTGAACCAGCTTGCAGGAGAAGTCCCTCCGCAGCATCTTGTTCCACAGCACCTGTGAATAATGAAGTTCGGCAAGCAAAGAGGGAATGTTTCACAAAGACTTCCCACATCTGTGTGCCTGAATGGGCATCAAAAGCATTCCACGCCATATTGTTTGGGTAATTCAAAACCACTTGGGAAAAAAGGCTAACCCTGTGTGTCTTCTTCCTCTTCAGCAGCACCAGCATAAGTGTTCACATCTAAAACATCCAACAGTCTTTGGTCAATATCATTGGTCTCACAAATACTATTGGTGGAAACATGGGGCATTTATCTATGCAAATATGTTAAGGAATTCCAACCTGCACTGCAGAGCGTGCTTGCACTGGCAGCAGATGAACTTGGTGGTACAGCTGTACTGCACGGCTGTGCACTCTGCGAGTCTGTACAAAACACGGAAGCACCTAAGCATCTGCTACTAACTCATGAATGCGAACTCTATTTCATTTGAAGTTTGTTGCTTGATGTACTGTCACGTGTACAAAGGCTAACCCTGTGTACATTTTTACATCCTAAAACTCGCACATGTAAGCACCAAAATGTGATGTATAACCTTTGGTGGTACAATAAAGTTTGTTTCACTGACTGAACTTTAGTTGTGCCTTTTTTTACCGTAAAGTATGTAGTTGTGCACACTCATGAACCCCTTTTATTAATTTGTATCTCAAAAAGACTGACTCTCACGTTCTTTTCCACAGATGTACACACAATGGCTAGAATGAAAGTAAACAAGCAAATATAACACAACTAGCCTGAGCAACACATGGTCACTTTATGAAATGAACTGGTGATATAAACTCTAAAAAAATGAACTGTAGCACACCTATCCATTTTCAAAGTTGATGACTGGAATGCAACAAGCACATTAGACAACAAGCACAGGTACCTTGCAGGATCCTTGGAACTATTCATTTGTCCCTTAATAGGAAATCAAAACGTTCGACCTCCATTGCAAGGGACTTGCTTATATTCGTCTATACATCAGTGAGTGTCCTTCAAATGCGGGAATGCACACTGGGGTTACGGGAGGATTGTGTTTATCGGTCTTATTACCTGCTCTTATTTTGCAAGCAGCATTCCGACTCACATTGTATATCTGAGTCGGAATGGACCTAACTATGCCAACCATGCATTTTCAGGTTTCTTCGAAGTACTTAAGATGACACCAGGAAATTGATTGGCTGTAGATTTTTATGTATTCAGCATTATTATTTTTAACAGTGTCTATATCCTACTTACAAACTGCACATTGTGCAAGTCAGCTTTTTGCTTTCTTTTTTTCTTCACAGGCGCCGATCTGCCCTACGAATTCGTGCCAACAGCCGCACCCGTCATACTTGCAATAGACACCGATAGATGCGGCGTCGATTTGGCGACGGGGTCTTAACGTTCACATCGGCAGCCGCGAGAATGGCAATGAAAGTATCATTCGTAAACAAGTCATGCGACGGATAGCTCTTCGATCGTAAGAACGTAACAGCTGCGTAACAAGTTACGTTTGAGGCTGCCAACATTTTGAGATTCACACTCGCGGCCCACCACTTCACTGCGAAATGAGAATAGATATCGTAGTCGAGGTTACATCACATGCTACCAACGAGTGCGACAGCTACGCAAGAGGGGCATTTCACCGACGAGGGACATGGGCGCACTGAACGTCCTACAACCACCGCACACAACCGCTCTCCCAAGTGCGCGACGCGGACACTTTTAAATAACAGTACAGACAGGAAATGTAACGCACCTTGCAGTCTTCGCTTTGCTGATCTCTTCAGCACCCGTTCGAAACGTCGTAAATTTCGGGACTGCCTGTCCCTGTTGTTGACATCCGAGAATAATGGGGGCACGAAGTCCGGGTGTCTTGGTGAGAGGGACGGCGACCCTGCCGTTAGAAAAGTAAGGTTCCCGTCGTATAGTGAAAGCTTAACAAACGCAAATAACGTGTCCGTACCTGACACAAAGTGTTTCCCGCATATTCTCGACGTTGTCGACGGCTCCCAAGCACGCCCATGTGAGTTTGACAGCCATGTTTTTTCGACTGCCCTTGCCCAAGCTTTCCGTCGATCGCGATCTCTTGCAACGCTTGGAAAACGGAAAAAACCGATCCCACATTCCTTTGCAGAAGTAGAGTTGCATCCTTTCACAACACACGTCGTCGGCATCGCGCCAGCGTCGAGTTCTTGCGTGAAAACTATCTGCTCACATGCGCACGCAACGCGATCCGTCCGGTGAGTGCGCCGGTCTACCCCTACCAAAATATTTCGCGAGCTTCCCGCCAGAACCGGCGAATGCGCAGTGGCGCCATGAAAAAGGCGGATTCTACAATACCCCACTCAGGGAAGCCGGGAGCGTCCGTGGAAACACAGCAGCCGATGTCTTCTCAGCGATCCTCAGTTGGACGTTTGAGAAGAGACCCTGCCGCCCTTTTGTTAACAGGGCCCAGGCGACTCCGTCCTGCTGGCTGGCCTTGTAGTTTTGTTTTCCAAACTCTCATGGTTTACGCTTCCGGCTCCTAAGTGTCGCTAGCCCGCACACAGCTACGTGGATCGAGACACTGCCTGCGTGCTACACTCTAAAAACAAAGAGAGTGCTGGGCACTCACTTTGGGGGAGTACTTTCGTGTCCCAAATTTAACTCCTTTTTTTCAGAGTAGATCAACCCCATTGCAGGGTACCGGTACTCTCGCCAAGACAGAGTAGTAGGACGCCTCCGAAGGGGATTCGAACACTCTTTTGAAGAGAGCTCTACTACCCCACCACGCGGGGTGCTAGTACTCCCAGAGGGAGTAGCAGAGAAAAAAAAACAATGCGTTTTTCGACAATGCTACAATTAGCAGGCAATTAATTACGTCACACTGAACATAGAACATACAGACTGACATGACACGAACGCACATACGCCAATACACAACCACAGCAAAGCACAAAGCCCACTACACACTCGCGATACACCGTCTTACGCTGAAGTCCCGTATATATATATATATATATATATATATATATATATGTAACCCGTATACTTGACCTGCTATGTAGCGCCAGGGGTAAGGTACTGTTCTGCGTAATTAAACAAGTAGTATGCACAGAACAGGTGTATATTTAGCGTTGCCTCATAGGTAGCCGCTCGCCACACAGATCTGTTAATCCAAAAGCGCGGAACATATACAATGTCCTTTAGATTAACGCATTCCTATCATGAGCTGGCATTCCGTTTTACGGGCAAACGCGAGTTCGCAGTGCCGGTTCGCGATGTAAAATGCACCTGAGGAAGCGAGTACGAACATAATAGCGGCTGAATTTCATCAGCGCCAGCGAAGAAAAGCGGTATCCGGGTGCTCCGCTACCACCCGCTTCATTCCGACGGCGTCCCCTTCCGAGTCCGTCGAGCACGTCTGTTCGGCGAACAACCGCTGGCGATCACAAAATATGCACTCCTCGTTCTTCGTTATTCTGCACACGGATGAAATATAGTCTCGGCCATAAGAATTGTTTAGGGTACTATGCTGTACTTACCAGACTTGCGAACGGGACGGATCGCAGTCACGGTATTTTCACCGTCGACGCGCTCATGGCCGTCATACGGCTCGATGCCGAAGTCGTAGCGCAGCCTTTTTCTTTACATGTATGAGTTCTATCCAGTGGGTCTTCGGAGACCAGCCGTCGACGATCACAGCAGTTTACTGTGTCGCTGAAAGTGTATTCCTCTTCGTTTCGCACACGTAAGCGAAGATTCCGAGGCGTGTAGGCTGGCGGGTTTCACTAGCATGGGTACGGTCGTTCGATCGGGGAAAAACACAGGAGAGGCAGCTCGCTGTGGCTCCCGTCGGTTGAGGCTCGTAGTCGAGGAAGGCACCGTTCATTAAACTTACACTGCACGCGTTTGTACGCGAAAGCTTGTACGTGGAAGTCGTAGGAAGGCCGCTGCTATAGTTCTATCGAAAAACACTTCACAAAGCGGCTGTTGTCTTCTTCAATCGTCCGCTCCCACCCCAGCCACCATGTTTGCGGCTTCGATTGCGAGCATCATATATGGGTGTGGCAGGAGTGAAATTGCAGTTTACTCTCTCATACCGCAAGAGGTATGGACATTTCACTTGTTACAGGGCCGAGTTCAAGCTCCCCGGCGCGAAGTCGGTGGAGGGAACTACGGCAGTTTCGGTCGTTCCGTACGCAAGAGACACAGTGAAAGGATCAGAGTCGTGGTTGAGAAAAACAAAACAACAAAATTTAGTCTATAGTGATAGGGCGGCACGTAGAATACAAGGTGAAATACTACACTTCACTCAAACTAACAATGAACAGCAATTAAAGAGCTAGACAAAAATACTAAAGCGCGAGAACAACAACAAATAAGAAAAATAAACTAACAAACAATAACTAGGGTAATGACAGCAATTCAGGAATCTAATCTACAAAAGTTAAAGTTCAAGGAGAAAGTTCAGGGGTATAAACATGAAGGCATACGTGCTCATGACCGGCAGCGTCGAAGGGTCCACGACGATCTGGTGCGGTAGTCTGGTACGGCACAGCGTTGAGGTCGATGGAGTTGCGGCGCTGACGTTCCCGGGGAGCTAGTGCTTGACGGCAAACTCGAGCAGTTTTAACTATCTCGAGCCGAAGTCCCGATGCCTACGTTGCAGACGGTAAGCGCACATCTCAACTAGGCGAAGCGGCTAAGGTTAGGTGGCCAGCCGGTACAGAGCCACGCTAACAACTTCTAGAGCGATACGATGATCGGCTTCTACGCCGTGTAAGCCAAGCGACTAGAACCCCGTGCTCCTCAACGCTCCTCGCTTAAATACCCGCAGATTTTTCCTGCTTCGCTGTCTTCGGAATCGGGGCGTGTTTGTGAGACAATTGTTCTACAACTTCATTTCTGGCTCCGCCCAAAATATCCCTCTCGCAATTACTGCACTGGAGAGGGCGATGACAAAACCCTTCCTCGTGGTCCCCGACGGGCCTCTTCCTTCTGCACCCCCGATTGACAGGTCATCAGCGTAGCGGGGGGTGCCCTTCGAGTCAACAACGGGATGCATACTTGTCCCCTTTGGACACGGTGGCCGACGAGCAAACAATAGCGTAGGTCCGCGCGCACGTGGCCAGTGCACGTCAAACGGCTGCCCGCTGTCTTGCCCCGTATTGTTGGTGGTGCACCGTTGTTCGCGTCTTCAAGAACCACGCCGGGGGGTCGCAGGAGAATGCTTCAAGTTCAAGCTTCCCCGCTCAGGGGGGCCATCTCCACGTCTTCTCCGAAAAATGCCGAGAACTTTCGACGTACTTGGAGAGCGGCCGAAGCGCTTCGAAACTTGCACGTGCGGCCATGTTGTCCACCTTCACTTATATTAAACCACGAGCCATGTCATTCCGTGACACAGCCCCCCACTTTCGGAATGTTATCCCATAACATTTCAACCCACGGATGACATTCGCCGAGAGTAAAGTAAAAGCACCAACTCTCGCTCAACCAAACCAATCGGTGGTGCTTCACTTATGCACCCAATCTTACACACAAGCTCACAACGTGAATATAAAAATAAATCAAAAACAAAAAAAGACATCGTTCCACAAGGTTCTTCTACACAGTAGTTCATCAATGGGCTCACTAAACACAACACAGCCATGCAGAGTGACACGAAACACTTCTCTGTTATCCAGTACGATAACCAGGGGCTCCGCAAACATGAAAATACAACCAATGCACCCACAAAAGGGGAAAATACACGAGGGGTACACTTCTCTATACAGTGCATCAATAATTACACTTGACCCAGCGTACAAACCATATATTAAAAAAAACAGCACATTCATAAGGACAAAGAATAACTCTACATTCGGCTCAAGTAATCGGCCCCCACATTTTCACTACCTTTAATATGGGTAGCAGTGAACTGGTATTCCCGCAGCACACATTCCACCGAAGTACCCGACTGTTCGGCTGCTTTGCTCGCCTGATATAAGTCAGCGGCTGGTGATCGGTTCGCACAACGTGCAGTACATGGGCAATATCCTTATTTACCATCCTAGCGCGCGACACTCCTAGGCGCGGTGCAGCCTCCCGCAGCCTTCGGCTGGCATTTCATTAAATTGATCGCCGATATTCTTCGCAGTGCCGCTAACGTTTCCTTAAAACAATACAGACTGCTGACCATCCTAACGAGCCATGCGCAACTGAAACTGATTCTGTGTACACAGTAATATGTGTAGCTTTCACGTGGTCATTTCTTCTGCGTTAACCTTTTTCATTAACGCAACTATGAGTCATTGCCCTCATCAGACCATAAAACGTGCCATAAAACGTTCCATGCGGGAGAAAAAAAAAGAGAAAAAAAAAACACAAACCTGCGCTGCATCACAAGTCATGCGCGCTTTCACCCAGTAAACTTGAAAATAACCAAACAAATTTTTCCGCATGGCTTCTGCACGTGGGCAAGATGACTCGAATGACCGTCACTAGCTTCAGTTGCTTCTGCTCTTAAAGCGCACCCTATGGGGTCGCGCTCCCCATTTTTTCCGCCATCGCCAAGGCCCACAACGAGCCCTCGGAAACCACTGCACCTTGCTGTCGCCTGTCATGAGGCACCCCCGCATTCCTTTCTTTCTGCGAAGGGGATTCCGAGCACGGCGGGGGAAACTCTCTTCCTTTGTGCACAAGAACCCTTCCTTTGTGCAACTGTCGTCGCAGGACCTGACTGGGCTCTTTCGACGCATGCCCTGTCTTTCTTGCCCCTCCGCTACGCTGCCCGTGGCTAATCTCCGCGACATCCCAAAGTCGCTCGACTGCCGGGGCTCGGGGAGTGTCATCTCCTCAGCGGACCCGTTAGTGCACGGACGACCAGGGTCGTCTTCCAAAGCAATGCATTGATGAATGCCCCCCACTTCCAGACAGGTAGCAGCATCCCTGCCTACATTCTCCACCTCGGAGAATTTTGCTTGTTCAGAACTTAGCCAGCCTTCGGACTCCATTTCATATGAAGTCACCTGTTGCTCTTTTTCCTCCACGGAAGGACCATCGTCTTCGTGAACGTGACACTCGTTCTTAACGTTCTTTACAGCTGAGCAATTTGCGTCTTCGCACGTTTGCGAGCTTTCTGCCGCCATTTCACATGACGTCACGCATTGCTCCTTTTCCTTCACGGAAGGACCTTCGTGCACGTGACACTCCCCTGGCTGCACCAGGAGTCCGTTGCTGACGCTTTTGTCGGTTGCTGGCACAGCTTCACTTTCCCCGACAGACTCGTCCGTTTCTTTCTCCTTTGCTCCAACCTTTTTCGGAGCTACCGCGGGGCCATCCAAGTCCTCCTCTTTCTTACTGCTGTTGGCCTCCTGGCCCAGCTCTTCACAGTTGTGCTCGACAACTGTGTCTTGCGGCTCGAACGCGTCCACACTTTTATCGGTAGCCTCAGAATATTGCGCCGCCTCAAGCACGGCGCTCTGGCTCTCTTCACTTACTGACACGACCTCTTCACCGACAACCTCTTTCATTTCCTCTGCAACTCGATCGCAATCATTTGAAGCTTTCTCCCCATTATCAACATTCTCTGTTTTAGAGCTCACGGCCACTTGGCCCCGCTTTTCACAGTTATGAACTGTCTCCTTCACATGAAAAGCGCACACACTCTTCTCGGTCGCCTCTAAGTCCAGTGTCGTCTCATGGACACTGTTCCTTAGCTTCATTCTTAATTGCTGCAACTTCAATTGCAGTTCTTCGGCTTCCTTCGCCGTTATTCTTTCTCTTTCCTCTCGCTCTCTTTCCCATTCTCTTTCTTCTTTTGCATATTCCTGCTGTTCTTCCACCCACTCTCTCAGCTCAGCGCCCTCAAGGCCTAGCTCTCTGCCCTGTCTTATGAACTTTTCAATCTCGATTTTGTCGGTATCCATTTCTCTCACGATTCACAATACTGCCACAACACCCTAACACTCAAGTGCCCACAATACACGCAAACGGGCTCTCTCAGCCATGCGCAACACTCATCCCCCACTGTGTTACTATTGTACGGAACGTCCTGTCCGCGGACGCCAGTTTTGTTACATGGCCGAGTTCAAGCTCCCCGGCGCGAAGTCGGTGGAGGGAACTACGGCAGTTTCGGTCGTTCCGTACGCAAGAGACACAGTGAAAGGATCAGAGTCGTGGTTGAGAAAAACAAAACAACAAAATTTAATCTATAGTGATAGGGCCGCACGTAGAATACAAGGTGAAATACTACACTTCACTCAAACTAACAATGAACAGCAATTAAAGAGCTAGACAAAAATACTAAAGCGCGAGAACAACAAACAAATAAGAAAAATAAACTAACAAACAATAACTAGGGTAGTGACAGCAATTCAGGAATCTAATCTACAAAAGTTAAAGTTCAAGGAGAAAGTTCAGGGGTATAAACATGAAGGCATACGTGCTGATGACCGGCAGCGTCGAAGGGTCCACGACGATCTGGTGCGGTAGTCTGGTACGGCACAGCGTTGAGGTCGATGGAGTTGCGGCGCTGATGTTCCCGGGGAGCTAGTGCTTGACGGCAAACTCGAGCAGTTTTAACTATCTCGAGCCGAAGTCCCGATGCCTACGTTGCAGACGGTAAGCGCACATCTCAACTAGGCGAAGCGGCTAAGGTTAGGTGGCCAGCCGGTACAGAGCCACGCTAACAACTTCTAGAGCGATACGATGATCGGCTTCTACGCCGTGTAAGCCAAGCGACTAGAACCCCGTGCTCCTCAACGCTCCTCGCTTAAATACCCGCAGATTTTTCCTGCTTCGCTGTCTTCAGAATCGGGGCGTGTTTGTGAGACAATTGTTCTACAACTTCATTTCTGGCTCCGCCCAAAATATCCCTCTCGCAATTACTGCACTGGAGAGGGCGATGACAAAACCCTTCCTCGTGGTCCCCGACGGGCCTCTTCCTTCTGCACCCCCGATTGACAGGTCATCAGCGTAGCGGGGGGTGCCCTTCGAGTCAACAACGGGATGCATACTTGTCCTCTTTGGACACGGTGGCCGACGAGCAAACAATAGCGTAGGTCCGCGCGCACGTGGCCAGTGCACGTCAAACGACTGTCCGCTGTCTTGCCCCGTATTGTTGGTGGTGCACCGTTGTTCGCGTCTTCAAGAACCACGCCGGGGGGTCGCAGGAGAATGCTTCAAGTTCAAGCTTCCCCGCTCAGGGGGGCCATCTCCACGTCTTCTCCGAAAAATGCCGAGAACTTTCGACGTACTTGGAGAGCGGCCGAAGCGCTTCGAAACTTGCACGTGCGGCCATGTCGTCCACCTTCACTTATATTAAACCACGAGGCAATGTCATTCCGTGACATCACTCCATCCGACGTTTTGCTAGAGTAGAACGATTCCCTAAAGAGTAGCTCGGTCGTTTCACTCTTGCGAAACTGGCTGCAGTTTTTAGAGTGTAGTGACGTCACGTTATCTTGACTTCACAACAGGTAGTATAACATTCGCTGCTGCTCGTCTACTTCGCCGAACGGTCTCCTGCGTAAAAAGTGCCATTGACGCCGAGGCCCACCCGTGTGAGTCGTAACCGCATTCTCAGAACCAATGCATTGAGCAAAGGGCGAGTTGACTGTCTTAGTTCGAAGGCAGCATTGGCGGCGGTATCTGAAGGGACGAAAGAAATTTCTCGGTTGGCTGCGTTTCCACCTGCGTTGCCGCAGACAGCCGGAAACTTCGTCCAGCCACAAGGTGCGGCGACCGTAAGGGAGTAACGAAATGCACTTATGTGGTGTGCCTACACTGGCGAAAGAGAAGTTTCGCCCTCGTCGAAGTGTCGGAGAGGGAGAGTAAAAGAATGGCGTTTTGCGTGTGGTTTTCTTTCGAGTGAAGGAGACTGCTAACAGGGAAGCGGGGACTCGAGGCTCGGCCTCGGCGGTTGTAGCCCGGCCACGGAGGAAGAAATGTTTAGGAGGTAAAACTCCCGCTAGAACGGGCGTTGGCAGGCGTCCAGATAACGTCACAAAAATACAAAGAAAACATGCGCCGACGGAGGCACTTCGATTGGCGGCGTCTGGCGGCGCGAACCCGCAGCTGCTAAAAATAGAAAAGGAAGCGCTACCGGCCGGGCGAGCACGCCCACGCACGTTCCCTCTAGCAGCGTTTGTGAGAAGCGTTTGTGAGCAGCGTTTGGAGGCATGTATGCGTTCGGTGCAAGCCAGCAGCGCTTAACTAGTCATTAAATATCATCACGTGGCTGTGAAACCAAACAGCACCACGTACAAACAAAAGCAACAGATTATGTTACTGTAGCGATCATTGAAAGCGACGGATTACTTTTTTTTCTTCCTCAACGGTGCTGAAATATTAAAAGCGTCGTACTAAATTCTCGGGGGCCACTGAGCTTCTTCCTCCGCGTCTAAAAAAGTTGGCGTAACTGCTATCAGTAGGAACAGCCAAGCCCGCGATGACGGAGCGAGAAACTAGTGCGGCCGAACGTGCTCCGCGTCCACGCTCCGTGACTGCGGCGGAACAGGAGCGCGCGCGCGCGACCAGTTCCTTCGGAAACAAAAACGGGGGCATTTCGCATCTTTACCGCCAGACGCCGCCAGCATGAAGTGGCTCTCCGGCAATGTGACGTTATCTGGTCGCCTCAAGGAGCGCAGTTGCGCCTCCTAAATGTTTCTTCCTCCGTGACATAGGGACGCATAATACACTAAGCGAATTGCTTGAAGCACATTGGGTTATTCACCGCCAGCGTCTCCTACTTACCCCTACTGGGCGCCATCTTCTCACACGGCTAGGATACTCTGTCCCTCCTCTTGATACTAAACCAAATCCAACGACCTCATCGCCCGCGACACGGAAAGTACTCAGTATTCATCCCTTGCCGCGTAATATGCACCCTGAGCACGACAAAGGATGGCGAAAAGCTCGTGTACTATACATCAACCAAATGCTTGCAAGTATCCCGGAATCCCATGCTCTATACACGGACACAGCACGCACTCAGGATGGCTACACCTCTGCAGTGTTGGATGACACCGAATCCCTGAGGGACTCTGTTACAATGTGCGGAACTAATGCCACTTGCGGCGAAATTCTCGGCGTTGCTCTCGCGATTCGACACGCCATCCACATTTAAGGGGAAGTGTATATACTGACGGACTCACAACAGGCATGCCGGGCGTTTCTCTCGGGACATGGCATCTCGAGAGAGGCACACCAAGTTCTCAAACAGAGCTCAGAAAATTCATTAACCCCATCTTCCCGCATCCACTTACTCTGGAGCCCTGGTCACACCTCACTGCCGGGCAATGAACGCGCACATGCAGTTGCTCGCGAAATTTTCCTCCGGGCAGCTCGGCAAGGGGAGGCGACGAGTTCAGGGTGGGGGATCCTCTGCTCCGTTACAGAGGCATCCTCTGTCATCATACGCGCATTCGCCGCACTTACACCGTGCCACCGCCGTCCTTCTCACGAGAGGAAGCAGTGGCTCTTCGACAGTTACAAACCGGAACGTTTCCAAATCTTGTCTCCCTGAATAAATTCGATCCACACCGTTATGCAGACCACTGCCCAGGCTGTGGCAGGTCGCCCTTAGTCTTCGATGTCACCATTGAATGCACCACAAACCTCTTCCCTCCCTTGCCTACAATCCTCTACCCGCTACGCAAAAAGGAGCTGGGCACGGTGCCCTCCGCGACGGACCTCCCGAGGTCCTACGAGCTATAACACACCGGGCTCGAAGCATCGCCAGGATCATCCTAGGGACCCCGGACTAGGGGTTCCTCCCATGCTGCTCCTTCAACTCTTTGATATTGTTACGAAGCGGTGCCGTGAGGACAAGTGTGGAACAATACGAAGTGAGGACGACGACGAGTGTTCTTGACGCTTGCGCGCGTGTGTGCCTTCAGCCATTTTGTCGGTTCCGCCAACACTGTAAATAATCATTTCATCACTCTTGCGTCTCTGTCACATTTGGTGGAAGGTGCTGGGTACGACACGCTTCGCAACGGAACTTCGCAGCGGTCGTCGTTTGGAGGGTCCCTCTACCATGGCGGAAGAAACAGTGCCTGAGTCCGCCCCCGCGGCTTGAACGCTCGTACTTACGCATCCTCGGGATCCGGGCACGTTCAGCGGTTCTGGTGGTTCCGATGAAGTGGACGTCGAGGACTGGGTGGCAGATTACGAACGCGTGAGTAGGCTCAACCGGTGGGGCCCTACTCTCATGCTGGCCAATCTGATTTTCTACCTGAAAGGAACTACGAAAGTGTGGTTTGAGAACCACCAAGCCGAACTCAGAAGCTGGGACATCTGTAAGGAAAAGATGCTAGACTTGTTCGGGAAGCCCGTCGGGCATAGGTTAGCAGCGATGAAAGCTCTCGCGTCTCGTGCGCAAACGTCTACGGAGTCTTACATCTCGTACACAGAAGACGTGTTAGCACTGTGTCGTAAAGCTGACGCCGAGATGCCGGAGATCGATAAAGTTGGCCACATTCTAAAGGGGATTGCAGACGACTCCTTCAACCTTTTAATGTGTAAGGACTACTCGACCGTAGACGCCGTCATCAGAGTGTCGACGCTTTGAGCAGGCTAAAAGTCGGCGCATTAACACCGTGTTCGCCAGGCTTCCCAATACGGCTGCAACTTCCTCCTGCGAGGAATGCACTAGCACACAACCGCAAGCTTCAGTTTCATTGGACCAGGTGACTCAGATTGTGCGCCGTGAACTTGAAGCGATGGCCCCTGCTCCAGCTTATGCCGGTTCTGGCGATTCGGCGGCTATCAACGCTCCGATCGTTCAAGCCATTGTCCGGCAGGAACTGGCCAACGTAGGCATCCATTCTGTGTGCGACGTAGCTAGTCCACAGCCGACATCGTGGCGTCGGCAGTCGTCCTATTACGGGCAGCGGTTTCCTACACAGTATCGCGACCCTGCCGTGTGGCGAACAACTGACAACCGACCAATTTGCTTCCGTTGTCGTCGTACCGGCCATGTAGCCAGTTATTGCAACACCCGCTGGTCCTCGCTGCCTCGGGCTTCGCACGCCCCTTACTACCGACAGGTCGACTACCGACAGGCCGGCTACCGCTCTGCCCCTCCTGCCCAGTCGTCCAATCCCGATTCGTACAGAAGCCTAAATAGCCGCTCACCGTCGCCACGGGGTCACCGGTCACGCTCGCCCCAGGCCGTCGCCAGTCGTCTCGATCGCCGCAGGGTCGCCGACCGTCGTCCCCATTTAACCTCGCTACCGCTTATCCGGAAAACTAAACAGTGCAGTGCCGGGAGGTCACGCTGCGTTGACGACTTCCTCCGCAAATCCTCTCATCACGCTGCCGACTAACCGAAGCTTGTTAGAAGTTGTTGTGGATGGTGTGACTGTTTCTGCCCTTATAGATACTGGAGCGCAAATTTTCGTAATGAGTGCCAACTTTCGCCGCCGCTTGCATAAAGTCCTCACGCCTGCCTCTTCCCGCACACTCTGTGTCGCTGATGGAGGTACTCCTGCCGTTCTTGGGATGTGCACCGCCCGTGTTTGTATTGCTGGTCGTCCTACTTCCGTAGAATTTGCCGTCCTAGAGCAGTGCCCCCATGATCTGATCCTCGGCTTGGATTTTCTGTCTGCTCACTCTGCGCTCATTGATTGCTCAACCGGCGCTCTTCAACTTGAGTTGCCACAGCTTTCTGACCTTCCGGACGACCTACCTCCGCGTTTGTGCTCTCGCCATCACGTCCGTTTGCCGCCTCAAGCCGTTAAATATGTCAATTTGACTTCCTCACGCGACGTGACCGATGGTGACTACCTCTTGTCACCTATTGTGGACGTACTGTTGAACCGCGACGTCGCCTTTGCGCACACCATTGTTTCCGTGACTAACAATCAAGCGATTGTTCCCATACTCAACGTGAGTCTGCTGACCCAAGTTATTCCGCAAGGCATAGCGTTGGCCACCATTTCTGCGATGGAGAATTGCGAGGTTGCGATTTTGGACGCTGACGTTATGTTGCGTTCCCCGGATGACAACTCCGTCGCTCCTTCGCCAGTCGACGGCATTTCCAAGATGATCGCTCCTGATCTCACCCCAACGCAAGCTACTGATCTCCATCGCGTGCTTGTGTCCTATCGTGACATCTTTGACTTCAACGGCAGCTCCCTAGGCCAAACATCTGTTGTAGCTCACCGCATCCACACTGGTGACGCACATCCTGTACGCCGACGACCTTACCGCGTCTCTCAAGAAGAATGTCAAGTCATCCAGGGTGAAGTAGATAAAATGCTTGCTAAAGACGTCATAGAGCCTTCATCTGGTCCGTGGGCCTCCCCGGTTGTCCTTGTTAAAAAGAAGGATGGCACATGGCGCTTCTGCGTCGATTATCGCAGTTTAAAAAAGTGACCCATAAGGACGTCTATCCTTTACCTCGCATCACTGACGCCCTCGATTGCCTTCACGGAGCCCAATACTTTTCATCCATCGACCTTCGGTCCGGCTACTGGCAAATCTCAGTCGACCCCATGGACCGCGAGAAAACTGCATTCGTCACGCCCGATGGTCTTTACCAGTTCAAGGTCATGCCGTTTGGACTTTGTAACGCCCCAGCAACTTTCGAACGCATGATGGACTCCTTGCTTCGAGGATATAAGTGGTCCATCTGCTTGTGTTACCTAGACGACGTCATCGTCTACTCACCTACGTTTGCCAGCCACCTCCGACGTCTGTCGGCCGTTCTTGATATCTTTCGCAGAGCCGGTCTCTAGCTCAACTCCACCAAGTGTCGTTTCGGACGGCGCTAGCTCACTATACTTGGACACCTTGTGAGTCCTGCGGGTGTTCAACCGGATCCCGATAAGGTGCGGGCTGTGAGGGAATTTCCTGTGCCGTGCTCAACCAAGGACGTCCGAAGTTTCGTGGGGCTATGTTCATACTTCCGTCGCTTTGTTCGAAACTTCGCGGACATAGCCCAACCGCTTACTGATCTTTTGAAAAAGGACGTTCCCTTCGTATGGGGCCTAGAGCAGGCAGACTCTTTTTCTGCCCTCATTCATTTGCTCATTACGCCACCAATACTGGCCCATTTCGATCCCTCGTCGCCCACAGAACTTCGAACTGATGCTAGTGGCCACGGAATAGGCGCTGTCCTTGGCCAAAAACAGCACGGTAAGGACAGAGTAATCGCATATGCCAGCCGTCTTCTTTCGACCTCGGAACAGAAGTTCTCAATAACTGAGCGTGAATGCCTGGCTTTGGTGTGGGCAGTGACCAAATTTAGACCTTATTTGTATGGTCGCACATTTACCGTCGTTACCGACCACCACGCCCTTTGCTGGCTCTCGTCACTCAAGGACCCGACTGGCCCTCTCGCTCGATGGGCACTTCGACTCCAGGAATACTCGTTTACTGTGCATCACAAGTCGGTACGACTGCACCAAGATGCAGACTGTTTATCACGTCACCCAGTTTATGCTCCCGACGTCGTTACCCTGACTCAGACACCTGCGTACTCTCCATTCGTGCTTTGGGCAACATCCGCAGCGAACAGCAACGAGACGCCTCGTTACGATCCATCATCGACAGTCTAACGTCTTCAGCACCAGACCCTTTTCTTCGCCTGTTCGAATTGCACGACAACATCCTGTATCGTCGTAGCTTCAGCCCCAATGGCCCGGAACTTCTGCTTGTCTTACCTCAACATCTACGATCCAGTGTTCTTCACCAACTTCACGAAGTACCCACAGCTGACCACCTAGGTGTCTCCCGCACGTACGATCGCGTGCGCCGTCGTTTTTTCTGGCCTGGCATGTATCGCTCTGTGGTATGTTATGTCGCTGCTTGTGACCAGTGCCAACGCCGCAAGCGCCCTTCTGCCCTTCCGTCCGGCCTCCTACACCCTATCGACATACCTCTAGAACCGTTCTCGCGTGTTGGCCTGGACCTGCTAGGCCCATTTCCTACGTCCATTTCAGGAAACAAATGGGTTGCCGTCGCAACAGATTATGCCACCCGCTTTGCCATCACCCGGGCGTTGCCAACAAGTTCTTCCACTGATGTCGCCGACTTTCTCTTGTATGACATCATTCTTCAGCATGGCGCTCCTCGGCAGCTACTTACCGATCGCGGGAGATATTTTCTTTCACGTGTCGTCGATGACATCCTCCGTGCGTGCTCCACTGAGCACCAGCTTGCCACCGCTTATCATCCGCAGACGAACGGATTGACTGAAGGCCTCAACCGAACGCTCACTCAGATATTATCAATGTACGTTTCACCTGACCACCGCGACTGGGACAAAGCACTCCCATTCATTACCTTTGCGTACAATTCGTCCCGACATGATACCGCTGGTTTTTCACCAGGAAAGCATAGGGGAAGTTACTTGTGGTATTGTAATTGTGGAGAAAGTAGAAAGGAATTAAAGTGGACGGATGGACTGTAGAGCTTTCCAAGGCTTCATTGTCTGTTTGCTCATTAAGTTGTTTCTAACAAATAAAGAACGAGCCCTTGACCCCTTCCCTTTCGTTACTTCATAGCTTGGGCCTCGTTGCGGCAGACTTGGTGCCTTAAGGTAGCATGCGAGGGCTCATTGGGCAGCAGCCATCTCATCTAAGCTCACGTTCTACGTGACGCCTCCTGGCAAGAAAGTGTGTTCTACACACGCCGCCTTGGCTACGAGTGGCGCTGCCTAACACTCCCAGGATAATACGTACATAAATACTCAATAAAGTGGACGGGGGGACGACCGCCTTTGTAGCTCAGTTGGTAGAGCATCGGACGCGACATCCGAAGGTCGTGGGTTCGGGTCCCACCGAAGGCAGGTTTGTCTTTTCGTCCACTTTAATTCCTTTCTACTTTCTCCACAATTCACTGTAAAAAATTTCCGTGATTTTCCAGCAGAAAATGATCGGTCCGACCGTAGGAAAAAAAGTACACCTATGCGTTGTTTCAGAGCATGCACGCTACCTACGTAGAAGCAAAATAAATGGCTCACTAAATCGAAAGAAGGACGCTCCCTCCTTCACAGCGCAGAACGGAACCAGGTTCATTAAAACAATACGGATATGTGCTATAATCTCACGGTTTTCCACTATGCATCGAAATGCATGGTTGCACGCGCAATTTTGCTGATAAACCTGCAGCAGCAATTAAGATTGTCAGTTTTACTGAACCGCTTCACGAGAAGAGCATTCCACGCCTTCCGTCAGCGGTTCACCTTGTATAACAAGCGTGAACAGAGGGCGCCTCCCCTGCCACAGCCCGGGGCAGCGCGTGCGCGCCAACGAGAACTTCAGTCAGTCGCTTCAGTCGTGCTCGCCGGTGGATGTATCGTCAACTGTGCTTCTGCTGTTTAGTGGCGGTCTTTGTTCTTTTTCTCAGAGTCCTCGAGGTGAGTGATTGATTTCTCATCCTGTTCGCCTTGTGCTAACCACTGCTGTTGCTAAAACTGTTGGAGTTGCTGTATAGTCCTATATATGACGCACCGAAAAAAAAGCGGCGAAGTGTGTAAAGATAGCCTTCGTATTTGCCGTTATGCTTCGATCCCCCCACTGCGCAGCTATAATTAGAACAATTCGTGCCGTTGTCGTGGTATTGTGCATGATTGTAGATAAAACAAGGTGTGCTGATAGAAAATCGCGGAGTGATTTCGATGCGCACCATTCTTCGCGATTCACTTTGCGGTCGTTATTCATTTGGTAGTTATATATTAGGCATGTGCATGTTCAGCAAAGTGTGGAATAGAATGTTCGTGAACGTTAGAGCATAGTGGACGTACGAGGGAACTATATTACGGCCCAGGGACTGCCAAAGGATCCTCAGTTTTCGCACAATATTATTATTAGGTGCAGCATGTACTACATGCATACGATTTGTAACGATGCACACTTATAAGGCCAAGCAGTGTGACTCATTACTTTACATGTTGCAGGCACCTCTGGCCACGACTTGGAACTTCAGCGGTTCTTTTCGTTGGGTTTTCACTTCGCGCTTATTAGCTTCGCAGAGCGGATGGTATTATGTCAATTGTTTTAAACTGTATGCTTAAGAATACTCGAAAGCAGACATTGTGTACAGGAGGGTACAGTTTTGTTTGTGTTGAAACGGTTGCACGAGATAAAAAATTACTTTGTTTCTTTATAAGAGGATACTAGAGCAGCGGCCGTGCCAAAATATTTCTCGCATACGCGTGGCCAGGTGAGCGGTTGTGTCGGCGTGCGTTTCGGCTTGTCGGAACCGCTGTCAGAACTGAAGCACGGTCGCTCCGTGTGTCTGTTCCTCATTTTGTGATCGTGGTGGTCCGCGAACATCTGCTTACGCCCCAGGTGCGCTGCGGCGCCGAAATACGACACAATCTACTCACGTATATCGTGAGATCTGGCTGCGCTTCCATCTCGTGTGTTTACCGTCGGGTCAAAGTGCGTCTCACCGCGGAGTCAGCGGAGTCGAGCGGAAAACGCGCACCGATGAGGGAGCGGCCCGGGCAAAGAATCGTCCTTAGAAAACGACTTAGAAGCTCTTTTTGTGAAATCTCTACGTGTAAAATTCTATTTTATATACAACAGTTTCTGTTCCTAAAACAGATTCACATAGTTACTGTTCTTTCACTGGCAACGTAGCAGCAGTACTGACGGCACTCTGCAGCATGTTATATAGGATCGGCTCGACGAGGCATTTATAATTGTTCTGGTCTAATGGCTTGAAAATTCCTCCGATTCATTGAAAAATAAAATATATCTCCTTGGGTGTGTGATCACCACCGAAGATCTTGTTCGCGTGAACTAGCTGCCCTACGCCCACAGAAGTTGGTTAAACTAAAATTATTCAGAAGTTTCGTTTTGTACATTCGTTGGTCTGAGAAAGCTCAGGTGGGTGCATTGTTTGCATCATTTCAAGGATGTGTCAGCTTAATGAAGTGCGGAATTAGGAAGGTACACTTGTGAGCATGTGCAAAATATTTTGTCCTTTTTGCAGTAAACAAGGTCCAATTATTCATTTAATTAAATCATTAAGACGGTAGCTTTTGTTTGAAAGTGCAAAAAATAAAAAAGCTCGATAAAGAATTTAACAACAAATGCTCACTCAAGGAGTTAGTGCAGGCATAGAAAAAGCTATGAAAAAAAAACATGCTAAGACTTAGTTTAGTTGATTACGAGTAGTATACTTCACGTGCTGAATGCTAAAATCTTCTTTATAATCACAGGAATAAACTCATGCATCTGTCGCAGATATGACGTGAAGGCCGCATCAACGAGGAAATGGTCACTGCCGAAACAATGATCGATGTTACGCAGCAAGTAGACTAGAAAGGTATGTACAGCTCAACCAGTGCAAAGGTAACAACTTTACACACGTGATTTAGCTGCTAGCTTGCATTTAATAACCAAGGCATTTGTAAGTTTTAGGACTTTTACATTTCACATGAACCATTGTGCTTGTTATGGGTTTATCCAGAATTTGAATTGGGGAGTGGGGGTTACTATAGTGCAATCATAACAATAGTGCCCGGGGGGGGGATACCAAGTCATTGGTTATCCAGAAAATTTTAGGGGTGCTTGGGGATCTAACTGAGAGGGTGTTAGGGGTGTGTGTATAAATTCCTGAACTTGTCAGTTACCGACCCACCTGTAAAATGGCTAACTGCTCCACCCAATTATGTCGATTGTGGTCGTTTGTGCCACCTTACCAAGGGAATTCTGGAGAAATATTACATGAAGCTTATGCCAGAATGTTACAAATGCTCCTTGGTTTGTAAAACTAATCATAACCTTAAGCACAACATAGTCATCACCTTGATAAATTGAGTTATCATATCTATGAGTGCAGCCACTAAAATCTATCCCGTTTGCTGCTGCTATTTACAGCTGCATTTCTCTCTGATGTATGTAGTTCAAATTTTCTTCCACTGTACAGTTCTTTTTCTACCGCTACTGTGGTGGTGGTGAGCCCGCTAAAGGAACTTTTGTAGTGAGAAAGTAGCTTCATTTAATGTTTTCTTGCACATTGTTCAGCATAATTGTCGACGCTGCCACATCAGAGCACTTGACTGCTGGCTATTGTAGACAAAATAGAAAGCTAAGGGTTAGAAACTGCTTTCTCTCAAGTTGCTGTTAGAGTATACATCCATTGCAACTGTCCATTGTTGCAAGGGCAGGTCTTTTGGCTGCAGTTTAAGGAGTTCTCGCATGACTTCATGCGCAGTTATCAAGGGGAAGTTCTGCATGTTTAAAGGAACCTCTTGGTGTCTTCAATGTAAGCTTTGTTTAGACATATGTGGCTTTGCGTTCATTTGCAAGTTTTTGTTCCCCATCCTTGTGTTTATGTTAGATTGTTCAAGGTACAGCAAACATGCAAACATGCTACAAGGCGAGATTGTAAAAGCAGCCCTACAACAGGATAATAATATTGAACGATGCAGCTACAATGGCAATTTTCGCTTAGAGTACCTTTTTTATATAACTGTAATATGACGTATTGTAGTTCTGTAAATATTAAGTATTTCACCTAATATGCTGTGCAAATTCATATTTTACACTCCTTCCTAAAATGTGTTCTGTTGTGTGAAAGCAGGTTCTTGCTTAAACCAAAATGTATCCTAAATGATGGCATGCCTGTTCCACCACTGCTAATGATCCTGAAGGGGCCGTGAAAAGAATGCAGAGCTGCCTTGTTCTAATTTCAGTGCCTCAGTGAGCATTGAACGTGCCAATTCCAAAATATCTTGGTGCAACATTCAATGTACATTTAATAACACCCATTTGAAATCCTAGTCTTTTTGCGATCGGAAACGACCACAGGCTGGCATGGGCTAATTCACTGACATCACTGAAGGCATACATATTGTTTGCTGTAATATAATGGATTCATATGAACGCTAGAAAGTAAGAAAATACTTGAGCCCCATGTGGTGCTGTTGTATGATGACAAGGCTGGAGCACTGTTTGTTTTCCCATTGCCCCCAAAGGTGCGCCAATTTATGAGGCTGTGGTGCCGACTAAGATGACGTCAGCTGTAGCGTTGAGGGACGTGTGTGCTGGGGAAATTGAAACTGTGTTTTCATCATTCTAAATCCACATGTGATGCAAGGAAACGGTGTATATCATGTATTGGAGAGACAGGATTCCAAATTATACATATAAAAAATTTTTCCAGAAAACGTTTCACGACCCTTTTTAATCATGCGTTATATTTTGTACAGCACAAGTTATCTCAAGTGGTCCATCTTGCCTTCCAGCTTTATTCCACATGATTTTGATTTCAAAGCACACATTGAATGGTGCTTGGGCACCATGAAAAAGGGTGGATCCATTAGCCATATTCAACTCCCACTTGCAACATTCACATGTAGTTTCCAGTACTTATCTACAGCTCTTTCTTTATTTGTCCAAAAAGTAAAGCAAAGCAGGAATAAAGGTGCAAGGCTAACTTGAATATATGTAAAAGCACGCAGAACACACAGATGAGGAGAGGCACAAAAAAAGAAAAGGAAAACACACATGCAGGTGCTACTTCCAACAACCTTTATCACTGCAATACCGGTGTTACTTATACACCACCTAATCTGCCTTATCCTGTGTGCATAAGTCTGATTTCACCAAAACTTGACACAATTCAAAACACTGTTGTCGTACTAAGATAATCAGATTCTTGTTTTTGTCACTGCAATTTATGGCTTGCTCATACACATTTCACCCACCTTTACAATCTCTTGGGCCTCGATAGTCTCCCTTGTTAGCTAATTTCTCTTCCAGCACACTAATCTACATGTGTTAAACAGAACAGAACTGCATTCCTTACAATGCATTGCCAAAAACCACAAGTCATGTTCTTGACATTATCACTCTGCTCACTGAAGCGCTGATTAAGGCAACGGCCAGTATGTCCTACGTGGATGCGATGACGTGTCAGTGATAAGCAATATACAACACGTTCAGAACATTCCACAAAGCTCTCATCTTTTGTGCGGTTCTTTCTGCAGCCACGATTGCTGTGTGGGTTTGGAGCCGTGACCTTGGACAGCCTTTTCAGCTTTCTTGGCGCTGACAGGAATATGTGCCCGTTTGCTCGCTCAGAATTTTTTTGCAAATTGTGGGAGGCCTTGTATATGTAAGGTAACACACTTGTGTGACTCCCTTGTGTGACTCCCTGCCTGCAACTGTTTGGCTGGTGTTTGACCAACCTTTCAAGTCTCAAGATACGCCCAACCACAGAGACTAGTGAAGTCTCAGTGGCTCCTGCTGGTTTTACGAGCCACGTGCAAGTACGGCACTGCTCCCTTACCACTCGGCTCATTCAAGAGGGCAGTAGCTTACAACTTGGCTGATTCAAAACTGGTAAAGAGGGCAGTAGTTTCAAGAATGCCTTAATGAATTCGTGCCATCACTTGGTTGCTGTAAGCTATGGCCAACAAAAATAAGACTGACTGATGCTGGCTATCCCCAGATTTTAGTTGTCTCTGTGGCTGAGCGTATCTCGAGGCTTGAAAAAAGTTGGCCAAACAACAGCAGAGCAGTCACGTAAGTGTGTTACCTCACATACACAAGGCCTCCCACAATTTAAAAAGAATTGCTCAGCAAGCAAACGTGCATGTAGTTTTTTCAGCACCAAACAGGCTGGAAAGGTCACGACTCCAAACACACACAGGAATCATGGCAGCGGAAAGAACTGCACAAAAGACAACAGGTTTGTGGAATGCGCTGAATGTGTTGTTTATTGCCTACCATTGACATGTGGTCGCAGCTATGTTGGCTAAACCGGCTGTAGGCTTAGTGAGTGCATAAGTGAGCACGGTTATAATGTCAAGAACATGGCTGGTGGTTTTTTTGCACTGCATTGTAAGGAGTGTGGTTGTGTTCCATTGTTTAACATGTGCAGAACGGTGCGCCGGAACAGAAATTAGCTAACAAGGGAGATTATCGAGGCACAAGAGATTGTAAAGGTGGGTGAAATGTGTTTGAGCAAGCCATAAATTGCACTGACAAAAACAAGAATTTGATTATCTGAGTATGACAACACTGTTTTGAATTGTGTCAAGTTTTAATGACCTCAGACTTATGTGCACAGGATATCGCAGATTACGTGGTGTATAAGTAGCACGGGTATCGCATTGATAAAGGGTGTTGGAAGTAGCGCCTGCATGCGTACTTTTTTTTTTGTGCCTCTCCTCGTCCGTGTGCTCTGTGCGCTTTTATGTTTCTTCAATATGGTGTAGCAACATTAGGTTGTAGTTACCACTATTACACCTTGGAATTGCTAATGTTGGAACACGCCAAAGCTTATCACTTGCATACCAATGCAAAGCCCTGGTACTATGAGGACATTTGTTTCCCTGCCTGCACTTTTGTGGTTGGGCACACACAAAACATTACTTCTGTAGTTGCAGGCCTTTTAAGCAGAACAGCACAACCCATTTTGGTGTTAATCCTTAGGGACACTGTTAAGTTCACTTATGCAGAGTTTTGTAATGTGTTCCATGGTAAACTGTTAGTCAAAGAGCACAAATACCTTATCACTTGCATACCAGTGCAAAGCCCCGGTACTATGAGGACATCTGTTTCACTGCCTGCACTTTTATGGTTGGGCATACACAAAACATTTCTTCTGTAGTTTCAGGCCTTTTAAGCAGAACAGCACAACCCATTTTGTTGTTCATTTTTAGGAACACTGTAAAGTTCACTTATGCAGAGTTTTGTAATGTCTTCCATGGTAAACTGTTAGTCAAAGAGCACGAATACCTTGCGCTGCCAACCAGTGTGGACATCATAATATGCACCATGTGCCTAAATATAAGATAGACATTGCTAACCATAATGAACATGAGAGCAATGCTTCATCATGCTAATTATTAGCCTCACAATGCAGGTGGGTAAATAGACAAAAAACTGAAAAATGAATAAAAGGGTCACAAGTCAATGTCTGTACACCACTCAAGGTTCAGATAACACTGATACAGTACACCATGATAATGACCACAAGCATAATTAAAGCATGGCAATCATACCTCACAAAAAGTAAAAATTAGGAACTACCGGTACTGCTGTGGGAAAGTGGTCATGATGATTGCCTAATGAAAGGTACAGGTCTAAGGATATGACACAAGTTACTGTCACATGCATGAAATGATGTCCTACAATGCGATCATGACTAAGCAAAAGAGATTGCAACTCTAAAATTAGTGCAGTGGGTTTAGAAATTGATACTATGATAGTAAGAGAAGGACACTTTACAGAATTATGATGGAAGTCGGTCATGCTCATGACTGAACAGTAATGACAATGGCAGCAAAAAACCCGTTCTACCACTAAAGGTTCAGTGTTCAGACGCCAAAGTCATGTTTTGACTACAAAAGGCATGAGATTTTGTCTTGGTACCACTTGAGTGATCACTGAGGATTCCTTGGAATTCTTTTGACCACCAGCTAAGATTTTCCTAACTGAACAGACGTTTTGTAGGCATATCTTACGTGAAGAAGCTGCACTGTATTTGCCACACATTTTGATGTTTTTTGTGAAAAAGAGCTAGAATATGTGCATTTTCATTTTCAAGGAACGCGCTACTGCAATCTCATGGGGTTAACGGCCATGTGATAAATCATAACAAGGATAGCGATTATTGTACTGTTACGCCTTAACTGTATGTGTAGAGATATGTAGAGTTTCAATCTGCAAGGGCGTAAGGTATATCTTGTATGGTATTTAATTCCATGATTCGCTTCTTATTATTCAATTGTTTTCACAGGAAGCATTGGTTCAGAGAAGCACTCTGTGGCCTACTAGCAGCAGCCTGCCAAATGTCCCTTACGTGTATCAGGCTTTCATCCTGATGTATCCAATTGGTGCTTTAATACAGTGGAACTCAAGCAAAGGCAAGTTTTTTCCCCCCTCTTGATGGTCAACTTACTGTTGTCTAGCTGCCACCAGTCTCACAATGTAATTTCCATCTTTGAGTGTCACCTTTAGTTTGCCATGCATATTTTACTAACATGTACTGTGCAAGTTATAGGACCAGAGTCTGAGATCGTGCCGTAGTGCCTGATTCATAAGTCCCCCCAGAGAAAGCTTTAGCCTGCTGCATGAGATTAAAGTGCTGTTATCTGGCACATTACTTTGTGGCACCATATACATTTCACTATGTGTGTAAGGGATGCCTGAGAGCTAACATTACAAAAGAAATTTTGTGTTATTCTTACCTGTGGTGTACACTCAGGTCTGTTATTTAGAGAACTGTCAGCCATCACTACAAGCATTATGACTAGACAAATAATCAAACACACACAACATTGGAAATACCTTTACACATAACAGGACGCCTGCAGCTCCTTACATCCCACTTCAGCAATGATTGCTTGCAGCAACCTAACCGTATAGACTGTGGACACTAAGTTGTTCTGCAGAAAAAAATTAACACACATTTGGAGGTTATGACGTTTCCAGATGAAAGAATAGACTGGCATTTATTAAGAAGTAGAAACATATTCACAAGTGCGGGGGAAAACTGCACGAGTTTTAGGTTCCTGCCTCACTACCACGGGAGAACGAGGGGTACTGGCATGCGAACAACAGACCCAATTGGATTGCCAGTGTGGTGCTATCAGGGATCTGCAGGTTATTTCTCATTGCCGAGTACAGGGACTGTAGCTTCTAGGGAAAGCCAACGAAGAGTCACTAATCATGTAGGGGATGCTGTTGTCCAAGACGATCAAGTAATACTGGTTCACTTTTCATTTACCACACATCTCAGCCAGACCTAGGTGTTTTAAAAAGTGCTTAATGTCCCCCGATAAAGGTGCCAGTCTTTCTTGGGCTACTTAAACATGAAAATAACTTTGTCTGTCTGTCTGTCTGTCGCTTGATTCAACGAACTGCCTGGCCATAACCGATTCACCTGGGTTGTGAAAGCCAAGCGAGCTATTAGCACTGGTGGTGCGGTGTCATGTGTGTCAACTCGATAAAGTGCAGAGAAACCTCAGGCTTAATTGAGGAAAGATATATGTACATAACCATGATCTGGAGCATTAATTCAATTATAATACACATTGGACTTGTTTCTAAACTAGTAAATAAAAATCAGTACATTAGAAATGTCTTGAAGAGACACCAAAGCAATAAAATGTCCTAACACATGGCGAAAGAACAGGGAAAATGCAGGAAACTTGAATTCAGCAAAACCACATTGCATTCTTCATGGGAGGAGAGCAAGGTTTGTTTTAAAGAATTACAGCCCCTACTCCAGCGCTTCTGAAATGAAGGCCACTTTGGGATGGGATCTGCTCCATGTACATAGACAAAAATTAAGGCTTAAGCTATTGCTCCAAATATACAACTCTAACACAGGTATTACTCGTTATAACTACTTTTTTGGAGTGCACTACTCATCTACTTGCTGTGATAAAAACAAAAACATTTCCACCTTTGAATACAGAAGCAACATTTTTTTACTTGTTCTTTCCTAAAACAATAAGGAATTGGAATAGCTTAACAGATAACTTACTAAACATAACAGATAATGATTTATATTTTTTTATATGTTGCAACATCACGCTTCAGAAACGAATGTGTGTACTAAGTGTCTTTAGAACGTATTTGTTGAGCCATGCGTATGTTTCTATGACAGTATTAGTGATCTCTGTATATGTGTGCATGTGTGTATGTGCGTGTATGCAACACACTCTTTTTTACTATTTATGTTTTTTCCCCTACGTAATGCCTCTATGGCAATGTAGAAAATCTGTAAATAAATACAGAAATATCAGGGCCAGCAGAAGACTATCATCTTTCGATGTCATTTGCAGCAAAGAAAGCAGATATGCCACCATTTTTTGTATTTCCTGTTGTCCACTGAACTACCCATTGCTTTGACTGGGCATGTAAAGCGATGGGCAGGTTGTCTTTACACACACAATTTTGCATTGGGTACAACTGTGTACCTTGTCATTAGTATGCTGCTTTAATCCAATCATAAACCAGCATTGATATAAGAGAAAGGAAATTGCGCAGGGTTTTTGTGCAGTTCAGGTTTTCAAAATTATTCCACAATTCTACAATGTCCAGCAGCCAGCATACGTACCTGCAGATGAGAGGCATGAACCCACACAACCTAAGAATTATTTGCTATATTGCATACAGCACTCTGCATACCAGCCTTGATACAGAATACGAACTGTACTATGGTGTGCAAGATGATGCAACCTGCACTGCTTTTAAATTTCACCTCATGCAGCTGGCTCCGCTGTGGTATCACACAGTAGCTGGAAATGTGACTAGACCTCTTGTATGCTTGCTGACTGGTACCAGTCTGACTCAGCAAACCTAAATGTTGAAGTACTGATAGCATCTAAGCTAATTTTTCTTTCCATAGTGGTATTATACAGTCTTAATAAGGAATATTATAATACAGTTTGCAGGCTCCTTTGTTAATTAAGGATATGTTGTACCTTTCTGTTTTGCAGGCACCTGTTCCCCACTAATCCACCTAGGAGGACAAACTGGGATGCTGGACAGCATTCAAGAGCATTTCTGCACTTCAAAGATAATGAAGCGGAATCACTATATAAGGCAAACGTCATACTTAAGGAAGAAAACTGAATTTTGCAGGTTAAGCGCAACAGTTTAGTGGCAGATTATGCCATTGAGCTTCTCTCATTGTCTGTAATGTGTTTGTTCTGTGCCACAACAATGCGTAATTATAGAGACTACAATGTGTGTTATGCAATGTGCGTGCACTATTTCTTGCGTCTGAGTTCGCATGGTGTAGCTGCATGGCTTCCTTTCTCTTTTTTTAGTAAATGAGCCCCAAATAATATCACACATAGTGAAGTGGTTTGGCTTGCAAGGCTTTCTCCATCTTTAGTAAATAAGCCCCAAATAATTTCGTACATAGTGAAGTGGTTAGGCTTAAATGGCTTCCTTATCTTTATTAAAAAAGCTCCAAATAATTCCACGTATAGGGAAACGGTTGGAAGTTAGCGCTCTGTCCTCTTGTGTCGTTCTGCTTGGCCGTTTCTCTTGTTCCATAGTGCGCTATACCAGTTCAAGAAATGGTTAGGCTTGCATGGCTTCCTTTCTCTACCGTTAGTAAATAAACCCCAAAAAATTTCACATATAGTGAAGTATCGGAGAGGGACCTCACAGGAACAAGTGCTTCAGCAGTGAAACCTTTTCCATCGATAATCTTTATGTACACAACAACACTCTTGCATCTAAAAAAGGTCATGGTGGCGAGACGCACTTCTATGAGCGTTTGTGCTCTCCAAGTCATTGATCTGACTTTTCATCCTAGGTGTCTTTTCCAGCCACTACATGCCTTGTACTATTTCATAGTCATGCAGTACCATTTCTCGTGTCAAGTAATGATTCATGCGAAAGCTCTTGGCCACTGTCTGTCACACAGTTGTGCTATCCAATAACTGTCTGATCTATAAATGAGAACACGAAATGTGCCACAACTGGGCGCTTGCTACATTTCTTCCTTGCTCGCATGGTGTGGTTACGCTTGCACGGCTTCCTTTTTCTATCTCTGGTAAATAAGCCCCAAATAATTTCACGCATAGGGAAATGGTTAGGCTTGCATGGCTTCCTTTCTCTACCTTTAGTAAATATAGTAAATAAGCCCCAAGGAATTTCACGTATAGTGAAGTGTTCGAGAGGGACGTCGCATCAACAAGTGCTTCATCAGCAAAACCTTTTCCATCGATAATCTTTATGTACACAGCACTGTCGCGTATAAAAAAGGTCAGGGCGGAACGCCGCTTAAGCTTTTGTGCTTTTCGAGTTAATGAAGCCGGACTGATTTCTCTCATCATGTGTTTTTTACGACTATGACATCTCATGTGCTAGGTTGTAATCACGCAGCATCAACTTCTTGTCAAATACAGTGCTTCACATGAAACCTTGTGTGCATTGTCTGCCACACTCTTGTGCTATCCAGCAACAGCATGGTCTGCAAATAAGACTAAATGTGCCACATCTAGGTACCCACAACATTTTCTTGTTTGCTTTTATGGTGCATTTTGCTTGCTTGGCTTCTCCTACTTTCATAAATCATTGCACAAGTGTCTCATCTGCGTCACTAAACTGAGTGTCATTTTAAGGATGTTTTTGCAGCTCCTAAAGGTAATCTGGTAGGTGATACGCATATTGTGTATGGAAAGAGCTACACTTTGTAGGGAATGGATGAACAAATCGCAAGGTACGATTTAAAACAGGGAATGTCGCGGGAGCCAACGTTTCAACAAGCAGACTTGCTTCGACAAGTATGCTTGTCGAAATGATGGCTCCCATGACATTCCCTGTTTTAAATCGTACCTTGCGATTTGTTCATCGATTCAAGCATCTATCTTCCCCTGAGCTTCTCTTCTAGTTTGGACGTTGTAGGGAAGTATTTTGAGAAAGCTTTTCCACATTTGTGATGATCTGATAAGACTAGGTACACATACAGTGGCGCTGGATGTTTCCAACGGTCACTGCGTCTGTACTCGAGTGGTGTGTTTGGGCTTACAAGAGTTATCTTTTACCTTCTTGGGTAAACAAACATGCACTTTGTTGTGATATTAGTTAGTATTGCAAACAAAAGCACCACAAACTTAAGTTGCAAGAGGTTGTCCTGCTTCTGTGCCATTGTATAATGTGCAAAATAATGCCATCAAATGTATATTATGGTTTTATTACTTGTATGATTTTCTAGGGAATAAAATTTTGTTTTGGTGCAAAAGGGAATATGCTGTCATTATTTGAATATGCTACACACACTTTGACCGTACAAAGAGCACATTTGCTTTTTTGGCATGGTCAATATTGAAATTGCAGGTAATGAGTGGTAAGTACTTCACGACGCAGCCAATCTAATACAGGACCATCCATTTCTTTATTACGGGTCAAGGTAGTAATGCATTTTTGAAATCTCTACGTATAATATAAATGCACTGTACGTATTGAGAATTCTCCGTAAGCTTGGGCTTGATGCTTTCTGATTACGGAAATAGGTTGGCAGCAATTTACCTCCAACTTTCTCCGTATTCGGGGCCCATTTTTTTTACGGTGTACAATACCACACGTAACTTCCCCTATGCTTTCCTAGGCTTCATTGTCTGTTTGCTCATTAAGTTGTTTCTAACAAAACATTGTGTCATACATGTACTTTTTCATTGAAACCTTCACTCTTGCATGTTCATAAACAGCATACTGCGTTGTCATGAAACCAGTAATTGTGAATTACCTCTAGGTTTTCCTCCACCTGGAGTTCATCGTTCATGGGCAGCAATCCCAGAAAGTTGTGCAGTAAGCAATAATACGGCCACTTTGAGGCGCTGGACCCCGTCCGCGTACAAAGGAGTCGCTCCTTGCTAAAAAAATAATTTTAGAAAAAACGTCTTGCAATCATATAACATGGCTGGAATTTGACTACATGCACATTTCGACTACAGGCACGTTAATATTCATGCACTCTTTGGCTTTGTGCTACTCGCTGGGGCTCTAGAAACTACTTGGTGATCTAGAATGCAGTAACAGTAAATTAAAAAAAGCCCCAAAGCATGCCTGATAACAGTTCGTCAACAGTGCAGCATATTTCGCATATACAGGATATATACGCTACAGCACTATAGTGTCGTATGAGAATCTCACCCACATGTTTACGCAAGTTATGGACTATTCGCATCTCAGCTTTTTGGCTAACAGCGTCTGATAATTACCGAAGCTTAACACGGGTTCTACACGTTGAAATAACAGAAGTTTGCGCCTCAGAATAGTCAAGTAAAAATTCATTGTTTGTGTTTGCTGTGGGGTCAGTAGGGCGCTCTAGACAAGCAGAGCAAATGTAATCAAAGGAGTAAGTAAAAACTTCCGGACACCGTAACGTAGATCTGCTAACATGCAGTTCACTCTGTGCAATAGTTCCACCATCCGTTTAGCGAAAGGCGACAACGACGGTCGCAATAAGTTAATGCGGCATGGGCCCTAAAAGCTACCCGCACACCACGGCGCGATAATGCTGGTGTTAGTGGGCGCCGTACGTGTAACAGCTACAGAAACGCAACACGAACGTTACAGAGATTGCGGAGGCCCAACCGTCACGCTGCATGCACACCAGTGAGTTGTAGAGCAATTCGCCGTGCGACAATTGCCGATTGAGTCAAACATGCAACTACGGTGGGCTTCGCCCGCAACTACTGTTGCGCTGCCATATTTACTCCTGTAAATGTCATGGTTGCCCATGTTAATGCGACAGTTATAACTGAAAAAGTTCAGTGCTTACCGATAGCGCTTGGCCAAATTGTCCATCTTCAATCGAAGCTGTTTGAGGGTGCATGGCCCTTCGCCATACGGCAGTCCGGCGTTCAACTCTTCGACAATTGTAGAGTAAATACGGGCATTCCGCACATTCGAGCGCAGTGCTGCTAGATTGTCCTCCCGCAAGCGTATAAGCGCTCGTGTTGCCGCGTCTGGCCAGTTGGTGCTCCTTTGGGATTTCACTGTCGACGACGCACAAGCCGCTGCAGGGGTGTCCGCCATCTTGCCTCGGTTTGCGGTTTGCGAGCATAAACCGTGGCTGCCTAGCTCGTTTTGCGATAACCAAGGTTAGGAGAGTAAAGGCGGATACTTCTGCCGTGTAGCAAGCAATAATTGCGGCTAGCTGTAACCGTAGTTAGCTAGCTCAACCGCGGTTAAGGCTACGTGACTGTATACGCCGCTTGAGTACTATCACGATATTTGACACATGCCCATATTAAGTAAATGTTGTAATACTCAAACGCGTCGCTTTCTTCGCACGATTACTGGCGTGACCGTGACGCAAGAAAATTAATTTTTTTATGCACACGAAAAAGGGAAAAACGTCTTCTAGTTTTCCGTGGTGCTCACAGTCGCAAATCGCGGGACGATACTGCTGTATTACTGCACGTACACGTTATGTTTCCCGCTTGACTTATTCAGAAGTATGCTAAGTGCATTTTGCCATATACATGAAGTGCACAGCGGCAGCCAAACTGAAATAACTGTGGCGAACTGGAGCTGCGACGATGATATAGGACGCTCACGACAAAGGCGCTCAGTGATTTTAAGAAAGAGCAAAGACTGCGGCGCAAACCCATATATTACTCTAACAAATACTTCTATGCTTGGATGAGTATACATGAAAACATTCAACACTGCACTGGCTCAGGGGACAAATATATTGGAAGAAATGTGTGAGCTCAATGGCTAGCAGACGACGCAAGGAGCTCTCCACGTACACTTGGGAACTTGGTCCACTCGCCACTAGGCGCCCATTGTGTTCGATCTCGAGGTCAGGCAGATATATGTAACACAGAAGACGCGGACCGCCATAGAGAATGGCGAAGCTCCGGTTCTCCACGTGACGGGCACGGCCAATCGGAGGCCTCGGCATGGCCTTGAATAGTTTGCTTTCTGTTCACTTTTTTCTGTATGGACGAGGTGGCGGAAGCGGCAGATTTGACGACGGAGAATCGCGCTTTCCAAAAAATGAAATGGCGGCGCTCGGTTTCGCCGTTTTATCGCCACTTCTTTCGAGTTTTTTCGCCACGTTGGCCGTTATAAACATTTTTTGAGCACTTCTACGTGGTATTCAGCATCGATATTTCTGAATCAGATAAAAAAGGACTTGTAGAAACTGAATATGTTGTTTAAAGAATATCATCTTTTTATCATTTTTCGCGATACGAAAGCTGCGTCCCCATTTAAACACAACACAATGAAACAACTGCTAGTAGTGAAAATTCGAACTGGTGCGACGCAGTAGTGCAAACATGCCACCACTGCAGGAATTATATTCATCCTTGGGAATATCCTCAGCTGGGCACATGTCACTGCTGATGTCCTCAGGTGCATGTTCGCTCATGCTTAAAAGAAAATCTGGAACTGTAAAATAAAAGGAGTTTTCTATACACGTTTGCATATAGCACAGACGACTGCTAGCTGTAAACAGTACATCAGCTGTTTTGTTCAGGTGGCCACTAACACGGAAAATGCCAGTTGAAGTTGCATGTCATATTTCATCAGCCTTTTTATAGAATAAGCAAAAGAAACGTGAGACCTCTTGATTTAGGAATAAACCATACTACGCGTGTTGCTCTCCAGACATCTTACCCAGTGAATGAGTGAATAAACTAATATTGGGGCTCAGCAAGGCGCGATAAATCGCGCGCCTGGCTAATCCCACGACGGGACCAACAGGCCTAGCCTGCAGGCCCGGTCTCAGGCGTTCTGAACGGCCAGGATTTGGTTTTCAAAGACGGGATTAGCAGCATTATAAATAATCGCTATAGTTCGCTCGTGCAGAATTGCAACTTTCGCCATAGCCTAAAATTGGTGACATTGAACACTCCAGTTTGAAAACCGTAAACTTCGCCTTCAACACGCTATCTCAAGCTTTCGCATAGACAGCGGAGCGATAGTCAGGCAGCTTCACAATATGAAAGCGCCCTGAGATAACAAAGTTATATTCTAAAGGTACTTCAGGTAAATTCCACTGCTACAGTAGGGCACCTCTTTGGGTGTAAGAATAGCTATTGAAACGCGGCTTTAGCTGCGTTTGATCAACTATTCGTGCACCCAAAAACGGGTGCGTCTAAATGAACGCCGTTGATCCGTGGCTTCACAAGGTCACGTTACCCAAAATCTAGGGACAAAATTTCCTAGAGATTTTTCACGGTTGCACGCCCGCCAGTACAGGGAGTTCGGATCGTCGAGGTTGTCATGGTGGTTTGGATGGTGCCAGCCGCGTGGCAGCGTGATCTTCAGCGTGGTTCAGTTGCTGGATGGCTCGACGGCATCCTTCGACGATCGACGTATCTCTCGCTGGTTGTGCCGGAGTGAATGGACGCGCATCGTATCGCTTCCACCAATTTCTAGTTCCTGTACCCCGCTAAATCCTTCCATGGACTCACTAAACCGCTCAACGGACAAGGAACTTAGCGGCTGCACCTTTTGGATGTTTCCCATCATCTGCACTGGTAAGTGGACTACTCGGCACGGGTTCATTATTGTGAAACGGCGCCACAAAAGGAAGACGAAACGCCGAAAGGAAACACTTGCGCATAACTCTCATTTGAGAGTTGAGTTCGGCGCTTGTGTCTGTGTCCTCACTTTCCGTGTTTCGTCTTACTTTCGTGGTTCTGTTTCACAATAATGAACGCGGTGATCTGTCCGGTACGTGACACCGCCTTTGGCGGCCACGAAGCTGCACATAATTAAGCCTCACCTCTTCGCGGCGGGCCTTGCCGACGAGCTGCGCTTCCCACTCGCCAGTACAACAGTAGACTTATCAGCGGGACTATAGGCCTTGTGCTTCACCTCTGCCGAAATCAAGCCCTCTCAGCGACCTCGGCACCAGTGCAGCCAAATGCTAGCAACGCCAGTGCGGCGATCGCCTGACGCTACCTCTGCGACCGTTCGAGACGCGTTCAGGGAGACGCAGCTACATGCCTGATGCATCATGCGTGGTGTTGTACATTACGTGCACAAAAGTTAACTACTCGCCGCGCTGCCAGCAGGAGCGTCCCGCGTTATGTTCCACCCGTAAGGCGGGCTTATCCCCGATAAGCCCTCAGCTCCAGGTCTTCTATAAGCACTGCATGCCGCACCGGAGCTGCACAGTACTGGCCGAACCGCGCCTCAGCACCACCCTGGAGCTGCGTACATCTCGTCCCTACCAGCGGCGCAGTCAGGGTTTCCATGGCATTCTGGAATGAGGCGCCAGAGGAATTCATAAGCGACCTAAGGTGTTGCAACCCGGAAGCCAAAATCATAGCAGCACAATCCATGGGGAAATCAGCTTCTATCCTGATAACGTTTTCCGCTGGTCCTATGCCCCCCCCCCCTCTCCAGCCATAAAATACATGTCTGTGGTACAAACAACTTAATGAACCAACAATCATTGAAGCCTTTCATTATATGGGGGACTTCAATGCGAATATAGGAAATAAACTAAGAGGAGAACAGGCAGTCGGAAACTACGGAGAAGGTGATAGGAATAGTCGAGGAGAGATGCTAGAGCAATTCACACAAAGAAATCACCTCCGTCTAATGAATATTTTCTTTAAGAAACGTAAGAACAGAAGGTGGACGTGGAAAAGTCCCGACGGAGAAACGAAAAACGAAATAGGTTTCATAATGTGCAGCGATCCAGGCATAGTAGAAGACACGGAAGTGGTAAATAAGGTTAGAATTAGTGACTACAGACTAGTAAGGGTGAAGATAACCGATAATCTAGAGCAGAAAAGGACAAAGTTAATCCCGCAGAAACAGGCCAACCTATACGGCGTCAGGGCGAAAACAGAAGAATTTAGAATTGCGCTTAAGAAAAGTATGAGGCTCTAGAAGAGGAAGATAATGAGGATATAGAGCAGATGAACGAAGACATTACTAAGCTGATCACCGAAGCAGCATTCGAAGAAGGGGGCAAAGCAATGAGACAAGATGTGAATAAGCTCTCTATATCTACTAAAAAAATTAATCAAACACTGCCAACAGATGAGAATAAATAACTCAATTGACAAGATAGAATTCGCTGAGTTGTCTAAGCTCATTAATAAAGCAGAGTCAGCGACATACGTAAGCATACCGTGAAAGAAATAGAAGCAGCCGTCAGAAAAGGAGTCAGCATCAAAACAACTAAAAGGAAGCTTTGTGTGCGAAAGAACATAATGCATCATCATCATCATCACCATCATCATCAGCCTGTTTAGGTCCACTGCAGGACGAAAGCCTCTCCCAACGATTTCCAATCCACCCTATCCTGAGCGAGTTGGTTCGATTTTATGCCCGCAAACATTTTAATTTCATCGCTCCATCTAACCTGTTGCCTGCCTCTGTTTCGTTTTCCCTCTCTTTGTATCCATTCCGTCGCTCTTACTGTCCATCTGTTATCTTTCCCCCTCGTGACACGTCCTGCCCTGGTCCACTACTTTCTTTTATTTGATATAATATTATCGGCTACTCCTGTCTGTACCCTGATCCATTATGCTCGTTTTTCATCTCTCAGCGTTACCACTACCACTTTTCTTTCCATTGCACGTTGCGCGCTCCATAGTTCCACCTCTAGTTTTTTTTCGTTATCCTCCACATTTCTGCACCGTACGTTAGTACTGGGAGAATGCAGTGCTTGAATATTTTTTCGCTTTAGCGAGAGCGGTAAGTTTCCAGTCATGATTTCGTAATGTATTCCCAATGCGCTCCAGCCCATCCTTATTCTACGGAGAATTTCTTTTTCGTGGTTAAATCGATGAACAAATCGCAAAATACGATTAAGAACAGGGAATGTCGCAGGAGCCAACGTTTCGACAAGCGGACTTGTCTTCGTCAGGGCGGCAACTGCCTTCTCCAGCCTTCGTTTATGCACCCTTTTGCACGCTCCCTCGTCCTCAGAAAGAGAGGAGAAGAGCAGCACCTGCGACCAGCAACAAAAAAAAGCGGAGGCGGGGGTGGGAACTTTGGGTGCAGGGGTAGTTCGCTGACAGGTGTTAGCGTGACTAATATAAGGGGCAAGAGCAAAAGCTTCCAAAGAATCCACTCCAAGTACACATCTTGCATATGCATTGTGTGCACAGTGCCACAAAGCAGGATGGAAAAAGGAACACACCCTCGGAACAAAAGTTGCTCCTATTGCATGTGCCCCCCTCTCCATTCCACGCCACCTGCTCAGCACCAACAGTGCATTTCACTGAAAGCTTGTGGCTAAAAATATAACTACACTGTTTAACGCCGTTGTTCTCGTCGAACTGGATGGGGGCTTCGCACCTGCAAGTAGACTTTCTGGGAGAAACACTGTTAGCTTGTGCATACCTTATGCTTTTGTCGTCTTTGTTAACCCCCCACCGTATCTAATGGACTCAAGGGTTCCCTTGGAAAGGTTTATGCCTGTAGGCTGGAGAGTACTGAACATGTATATGAGATACGATTCCCTGTATTTTCTGTCCCTCGGCGAGCGCAAGTTTCCCTGAAGTATGTAGAGTTTCAGGTCGTCCAAATTATGACCTGTCATATTAAAATGCTGCGCGACTGCCTTCGGCAGGTTATTCGCGGTGTCCGCGCGGTGCCCGTTTAATCTAACATTAATTGGTTAACCAGTTTCGCCGATGTATTGCTTGTGACAGAGTGAACATTCCAACATGTACATAACGTTTGAACTAGTGCAAGTGAAACAAGATTTTACATGATGGACATAGTCACTTCCCGTACTTTTAACTTTAAGATCATTTTGAATATGCTTGCAAGTCTTACATCTGGGACGGGAGCAAGTTATTACGCAGGCGGTCCGCTGAGGGTTTTCTTTGGCATGTACTAAAAGGTCCTTAAAGTTTCTATTACGGCGGTAGGTGACTCTTGGTATTTCCGGAAACGCTTTTCTAAGGCGATCGTTGCTTGTTGGTATTGGATAGTATGTGCGAAGAATATTATTTATGTTTGGAAGCGCATTGGAGTATTTCGTTATGAATGCTAGCGGTTGGTTGGCCTGCGCTTTAGGGGCTCTTTTTTCTAGTGCTGGTGTCCTATCTAGTTTACGCGCGTCATTGTATGCCTTGTTGAGAGCGTCGTGCGGGTGATTTCGCTCAGCTAAGGTTGCCTTTAAATTGCTTAAGTGGTGAACGTAATCCGCGTCGTTGCTACAAATCCTTCTTATGCGCCTTGCCTGTCCTATAAATATTCCCTGTTTGCAGTGTCGCGGGTGATGACTATTATAATCTAGATAATGCTGGCGGTCCGTTGGCTTTCTGTAAAGTGTCGTCTTTAGTTTTCCTTTTTCGATGGATACTGTCGTGTCGAGAAAATCAATTTTACTAGAAGAGTGTGCATGGAAAGCTTAATGCTGGGATGAAAGTTGTTAAAATGCTCAAAAAATGTGCTTAGTGCACTTACACCATGTTCCCAAATAAAAAGTCACAGTTTCGCTGCAAGGGCGAAGCAATGAATGCGATAGCAAGAAACTGTAATGCTATACGAAGTGAGGCTCGCAGCTTCAGGAACAATATTAATTGTAGCTGACATACACTTGCTAAGTGAGCGTCTCCCGTGGGCAGCGCGCCCTGGTACGAAGGGCCTTATACGTTGTGTGTCACAAAGCTAAATATACAAAGCTAGGAGAGGCCGCTAAATCACGGCCGCTCAATACCGAATGCGCTTCCCTGCCTGTGAACGCGATAGTAGCCGTTTTCTCCACGATGGCGCTGAACATAGGGAAAGAATACCGGTCCGCACCGGTTCACACAGGCGGCTAGCCAGCTGTGATCACGTGCACGTATAACACAATAAAACAAAACCACCCTTTCCTGTACTTTCGTCAGCCGGCCTACGGCTATCAGCGCCATCGAAGTGGCAGCGTTTGTCAGCGTTCGCCCTCGCGTTCGTGCGAGAGCTCCCGATGTGCAGCGCCACTGCTATCGCGTCTGACGATTCCGCTCATCACGCGCGTTCCCATTGAAAACAGCTTCATTCGGCAGGTCGCACCTCTTTTCTATTGAGCGGCCGTGGCTAAATGAACAAACAGAAGATGAGCGCGAACTATCAAGTGAAACACGCACGAAACGAACGCACAGATATACACCGAACGAGCGCGAATAAGCTGTCACAATGGCTACTCTCAGTTTGAACAGCGCTCCTGTTGCAAAGGCGGCTGCCAGTTGCGTTCCTCGCGCCATCTCGCTGGTAATGAAGAAACGCTATAAACACCTGCCGTCTCTGAGCCCTGCCAGCGGTAAAGGGTGTGTATATAAGGCGCGCCGTTAGCTCCTTGAAGCATCTGCTCTTTGTGGCGTAGTGGTTAGCGTCACGCGCTTCGGAGTAAGAGGTTCCTGGTTCGATTCCGCGCGTCGGAAGCATTTATTCGAATTATTTTTCTTTGAGACTTTTATATATATATATATATATATATATATATATATATATATATATATTGTGAGCGCTATACATCTGCTTCATCTTCTCATCTGTACATACTCATCATCACGCCTTAGAACCACCGTTGTGGGGCTTTGGCTTGACAGAATAAAGAAGACACTTAGGGCCTAGACGTTGTCTGGCAATATATATACGTTCTTATACATATACGGTTCATGACGGCGGTGACGGGGACGGCAAAAACCAGCCGAGACGGTCCATATAATTGCTATCGCAATAATAAAGATGTCGTCTATGTAACGGAGGTAGGTGCGATGTTTTACCGGCGACGATTCCAAAAGCTGTGCTTCTAGTTGCCCCATGAAGATATGGCGTAGGTGGGCGCAAAAGGAGTTCCCCACGCTGGTGCCAAAAATTTGTAGGTAGTTGGTCGAGTCGAATTCAAAGTAATTAAGTGTAAGTACTTATTTTAGTAACGTGATGTAAACTTCAGCGGCGTGTGCACGTTTGCCATTCTGTATTGTCTTCGTGAGCGCTTCGATTCCTTCAGTTATATGTATATTCGTGCATAGGGAGGTGACATCTAGCGTTACCAGAATTGCCTGATCTGAAAGTGTTTGTACTTCGTTAATAGACTCTATAATCCGCAGAAAGTGAGGTGTATCCTGAATAAAGGACGGAAGGTTGGGCGGTATGTCTGATAGATGGTGATTAAGAAACTTCGGTAATGACTCCGTTGGGGTGTTGTTGTTAGATACTATGGGTCTGCCCGGTATTTCAGCGGTAAGTAGTTCATCTATGCTAACGTTATGGATCTTATGAAGGAAGTAGAAATGGCCTGCTTATTTATTATCAGGCATTAAGAAGCGGTACTCGGATTGTGTGATTAATTCGCTGGCTAAAATATCTGTTATCGTACGGCGTATCGTGTTGCTGTATTCCATAGTTGGGCCGGAATCTAATTTTCGGTAATGTGCATTGTTAGTGAGCTGCTTGATTGCCTCGTTCTTGTACTTTTCTATTGGCCATTTTACTATACTACCACCCTTGTCTGCTGGTTTTATTATGATATCGTTTCTGTCGCGAGTTGTTTCAGGGAATCGTGTTCTTCGCGGGATAGGTTCTTTGGTTTGCGACTCTGTCTAGTTGTATTCAGGATGTCTCTTGTGATTATTTTATGTATTGATCTAGCTCTTGGCATTGCTCAGAATCTGGTGTCGACGTGCTTGGTGGTCGGAGCGCGTCAGTATTTGTGTCTCCTGCCTCTACTTTATCAAAAAAGAATTCTCTGATCCGCTGACGCCTTGAAAACTCTGTTATGTCTTTGCGTAGCTCAAATTCGTTAACCGCATTATTTGTCGGGCAGAATGTTAGACCGCGTTCTAGAAGGCCTATTTCAACTGTATTTAGGCTCTGTGATATATCTACCACCTTGCTAGTGTGTTCTCGGTGCTGCACCGAGGGACAGGCTGTTTCTATTGCGCTTATAGAATTATTTTGGACGCACTTCGTTGCGCGAGTGCTTTTGCGCTTTTGTATGGCTATTATCTTGGCTTCTTTCCTTTCGACAAATTCGGCTAGTTCTTCTATTTCTTTACCAGTTAGTTTAATGTCATTCAGTTGGTCGGTTATTACAATAAACTGATTGCGGCAATGCTCTTTTAAGATATCTATTAGCGACAATAAAGCATTTTCTAGGACGCCATTCCATTTTTTCAATAGGCAAGGAGGAAGTACACCAAGCGCACATCTGACCTTAATACTTAAACCTTTCGGAATATTATTTTCTTGGGTGTAGCTAGAGTATTTAGCTAAGTGTAATCTGTAGTTTGTTTGTTTGGCGGCGAGCTTACGGGATTGTAGGAAAGAACGAGATTTGTGATTATCTAAGTTGAGTTCTCTGTTTGTTAGTCATTTGTGTTTGTTTCGAGCAGACCTCCGGGGGCTAGAGTTTAGGGGTAGTCTTTGCTTGCTGCTTCTAGTTTTGGTGGTGAGGTCTGCCACGATGTCGGTTTGTCTATCTGTGTGTTTGCTAACACATGTGGATGTCTGTGTAAAGATAGTGCCTGTCTCTATCACCTCTGCTTGTTGTATGTGTTTTGTTGGTGGTGCTGGCTTCACGTCCACCGTCTGAGTAGATGCATCCTGTCACTTAACTTTGGTGGATCGCGTGTTGTTGCTAATGTTGGTGGATAGTGTTGCGTCTTGTTCTGTATGGGACGTTTCGTTAGAGCGAGTCCTTGGTTGCGTCTCCTTAAATTCATTCCTGATTCTGTACTTAATGTTTATGCTGATCACTGCGACGCCTGAAAAATTCGGGTGTAGTCCGTGCCGAGCTAGGAGAATGTCAGGGTCCTGATAGATTTCAGCGTTATGGATGACGTGAACGTTTTCGTGGCCTTGTTCAGTGTCGAGAAGAAAGTCAACCTGGCGCGTACCCTGTGCGTGAGCCAGGAGTGTGTGTGTTTGTACGATAAGCGGTTTATGCTTGTTTGCGATCCTCGGGAACACTGTTGTGAGAGTAAGTGTAGTGTTTGGCCTGTTGGTCTGGAAATCGTTTATGAGTGTTTCTATGGCCTGCACAGTGTCCTCACCCGTGTAATGTGTCAAGTCATTAGTTCCGCAGTGAATGATGAAGTGCGTAACGTTCCGTGGTGCAGCGGCAATGAGATCTTTCATATCGTGAATTGTGGCGCCGCTTTTAGATCTAATGTATGGTGCATGTTTGTTTCTTTGAAAATGTTCATGTATGTACTTGTACTGGCTATCACCTATCAAAGCTATGTGTGCTAGAGAAAGCAGGGGACACTCACCAAGTTCCGTCATCTTCCGTTCGTTGAAATGCAAATTAGAAGAGAAGCTAAGGGGAAGATGGATGCTTCAATCGATGAACAAATCGCAAAATACGATTTAGAACAGGGAATGTCGCAGGAGCCAACGTTTCGACAAGTGGACTTGTCTTCGTCAGGGCGGCAACTGCCTTCTCCAGTGTTCGTTTATGCATGCCTTTGCACACTCTCCCCCGTCCTCAGAAAGAGAGAAGAAGAGCAGCACGTGCGACCAATAAAAAAAAAGGGGGGGGGGGGGGTGTTGGGTGCAGGGGTAGTTGGTGACAGGTGTTAGCGTGACTAATATAAATGGCAAAAGCCAAAGCTTCCAAAGAATCCGCTCCTTGTACACATCTTGCAAATACATTGTGTGCACAGTGCCAGAAAGCAGGACGAAAAAAGGAACACACGCTCGGAACAGAAGTTGCTCCTATGGCATGTGCCCCCCTCTCCATTCCACACCACCTTCCATCCTTTATTCAGGATACACCTCACTTTCTGCGGATTGTAGAGTCTATTAACAAAATACAAACACTTTCGGATCAGGCAATTCTGGTAACGCTAGATGTCACCGGCCTATACACGAATATACCTATAACTGAAGGAATCGAAGCGCTCTCGTAGGCAATACAGAATAGCTAATGTGCACACGCCGCTGAAGTTTCCATCACGTTACTAAAATTAGTACTTACACTTAATTGCGTTGCATTTGACTCGACCAATTACCTTCAAATTTTTGGCACCAGCATGGGAACTGCTTTTGCGCCGACCTACGCCAATATCTTCACAGGGCAACTAGAAGCAAAGCTTTCGAAATCGTCGCCGCTAAATCCTCGCACCTACCTCCGTTACATAGACATCTTTATTATTGGGGAACATCGTGTAAGTGCATTAAGCACATTTTTTTAGCATTTTAACAACTTTCATCCCAACATTAAGTTTTCCATGCACCACTCTTCTAGTAAAATTGATTTTCTCGACACGACAGTATCCATCGAAAAAGGAAAACTAAAGACGACACTTTACAGAAAGCCAACGGACAGCCAGCATTACCTAGATTATAATAGTCATCACCCGCGACACTGCAAACAGGGAATATTTATAGGACAGGCAAAGCGCATAAGAAGGATTTGTAGCAACGACGCGGATTACGTTCACCACTTAAGCAATTTAAAGGCAACCTTAGCTGAGCGAAATCACCCGCACGACGCTCTCAACAAGGCATACAATGACGCGCGTAAACTAGATAGGACACCAGCACTAGAAAAAAGAGCCCCTAAAGCGCAGGCCAACCAACCGCTAGCATTCATAACGAAATACTCCAATGCGCTTCCAAACATAAATAATATTCTTCGCACATACTATCCAATACCAACAAGCAACCCAAGAGTCACCTACCGCCGTAATAGAAACTTTAAGGACCTTTTAGTACATGCCAAAGAAAACCCTCAGCGGACCGCCTGCGTAATAACTTGCTCCCGTCCCAGATGTAAGACTTGCAAGCATATTCAAAATGATCTTAAAGTTAAAAGTACGGGAAGAGACTATGTCCATCATGTAAAATCTTGTTTCACTTGCACTAGTTCAAACGTTATTTACATGTTGGAATGTTCACTCTGTCACAAGCAATACATCAGAGAAACTGGTCAACCAATTAATGTTAGATTAAACGGACACCGCGCGGACACCGCGAATAATCTGCCGAAGGCAGTCGCGCAGAATTTTAATATGACAGGTCATAATTTCGACGAACTGAAACTGTACATACTTCAGGGAAACTTGCGCTCGCCGAGGGACAGAACATACAGGGAATCGTATCTCATATACATGTTCAGTACTCTCCAGCCTACAGGCATAAACCTTTCGAAGGGAACCCTTGAGTCTATTAGATACGGTGGGGGGTTAACAAAGGCGCCAAAGAGTAAGGTATGGCATGCTAACAGTGTTTCTCCCAGAAAGTCTACTTTCAGGTGCGAAGCCCCCATCCAGTTCGACGAGAACAACGGCGTTAAACAATGCAGTTATATTTTTAGCCACAAGCTTTCAGTGAAATGCACTGTTGGTGCAGCCCAGGTGGTGTTGAATGGAGAGGGGGGCACATGCCATAGGAGCAACTTCTGTTCCGAGGGTTTGTTCCTTTTTCCATCCTGTGCTGTGGCACTGTGCACACAATGCATTTGCAAGATGTGTACAAGGAGCGGATTCTTTGGAAGCTTTTGCTCTTGCCCCTTATATTAGTCACGCTAACACCTGTCACCGAACTACTCGTGCACCCAACCCTCCCCCCTCCTTTTTTTTGTTATTGGTCGCAGGTGCTGCTCTTCTCCTCTCTTTTTGAGGACGGGGGAGAGTGTGCAAAGGCGTACATAAACGAAGGCTGGAGAAGGCAGTTGCAGCCCTGACGAAGACAAGTCCGTTTGTCGAAAGGGTGGCTCTTGCGACATTGCCTGTTCTAAATTGTATTTTGCGACTTGTTCATCGATTCAAGCATCCATCTTCCCCTTAGCTTCTATTCTAGTTTTTTTCATGGTTAGGAGTTCCTGTTATTAACTGTCCCAGGTATACGTATTCGCTTACACATTGTAAGGGTTCATTGTTGATTTTAAATTCCTTTCCTTAGCTAGGCTATTGAGCATGACTTTGGTCTTTTGCCTATTAATTTTTAACCCAATTTTAATACTTTCCCTGTTTAGGTCATCAATCATGTTTTGTAGTTCGTCTCCATCATTGCTAAAGAGCACAATGTCGTCTGCAAATCTTAAATTACTTAGATATTCTCCGTCTATTCGAATTCCCTTGTCTTCCCAGTCTAGACATTTAAAGATTTCCTCTAAACATGCAGTGAATAGCATCGGGGATATCGTATCTCCCTGTCTCACACCTCTCCCTATCGGGATTTCTCTGCTTCTCTCATGTAGGAGTAGTGTGGCTGTGCAATCTTTGTATATGTTGTTTATGGTTTTCGCGTATACGCCAGGTACCCCTTGTCGACGCAGAGCTTCTAGAACTGCTCGTATTTCTATGGAGTCAAATGCTTTCTCGTAGTCGATAAACGCCATATAAAGAGGTTTGTTATATTCCGGGTACTTCTCAAAACTTGGTTGATAGCGTGGCTGTGGTCCATTGTCGAGTAACCTTCCCTAAAACCGCCTTGTTCTCTCGGTTGGTTAAAGTCGAGGGTTTCTCTTATCCTCGCAGAAATTACTTTTGTAAATAGCTTGTATATTGCTGGGAGTAGGCTAATTGGTCTGTAATTCTTTAACTCCTTTATGTCACCTTCCTTGTGGATAAGGATTATATTAGCATTTTCCACCTGCGCGGTACAGTATATGTCTTGACACATTTCGCGAAGAGCGATGCAAGTTTTTCAAGTAAAATATCTCCTCCGTCTTCGATCAAGTCGGCTGTTATACCATCTTCACTAGCTGCTTTAACGCGGGACATAATGCATGCAGTGAAAATAAGCAGGGCAACATCAATACTAACGTCAGTGATATAGCCAAGGTGGTCGAGGACTTCTATTCCGAACTATACAGCTCAAATACAAGTCTGCCTACCAGGAGTGTATTAGATGTCGAGAAGGACTCCGAAATTCCATGCGTCACTGCGCACGAGGTTAGGAAAACGATTCAGGGCATGTCCTACAAAAGAGCGGCTGGAGAGGACAGCATAACCACCAACCTACTCAAAGAAGGAGGAGACCTCCTAACTATAAAGCTTGCGAGACATACACACAATGTTTCAAAGCTTCAAATGTACCAATCAGCTGGAAAAACGCGAACATTCTATTATTCCTTAATAGGAATTTTTGAGGGCCTAGTTGGTGCATATTGACGAAAATTGTTTAGCGCAGGCAAAAAAACGGAGCACACGAGAGAGGTAGCGCTTGTCCCTTGTGTACCTTTCTCGTGTGCTCCGTTTTTCTGCCTGCGCTAAACAATTGTCGTCCATTCTATTATTCCATAAGAAGGGAGATGTAAAAGACTTGAGGAACTACAGGCCGATCAGTCTACTCTTCGCAAAATATTCACAAAGATTATCTGAAACAAAATAAGGGCCACACTTGACTTTACCAAGAGAGCAAGCAGGGTTCCGAAAAAGATACTCCACCATGTCCACCTTCATGCAATCAAGTAATCCAGAAATCTGCTGAATATAACAAACCCCTCTGTATGGCTTTCATAGGCTACGAAAAGGCTTTCGACTCGGTAGAAACACCAGCAGTTCTGGAGGCATTACGCCATCAAAGAATATGTGATAGTTACGTAAATACAATAGCCAACATCTGCAAAGGTTCTACAGCCGCCCTACTCCTCAGGAAAAGGAGGAAATAACCAATACAGAAAGGTTTCAGGCAAGGAGATAAAATTTCTCCAGTGCTACTTACTGCATGTTTGGAAGAAATATTCAAAAGATTAGACTGGGACGAGACAGGACTCGGGATCAACGGCGAATACCTGAGTAACTTACGATTTGCAGACGACATAGTACTCTTTAGAAATGATGGCGACGAAGTGCAAAAGATGATTGAAGACTTAAGCCGAGAAAGCGCTAAGGTAGGATTAACGATGAACATGCCGAAAACAAAGATAATGCTAAGTGGCGACATAAATTGTACAGGTCAAAGTTAAAAGTAACAGGGAACATACTTGCATGTTGTGGAAGGTGGCACACCTGCAAGAACTTCACTCTCGAGGCCTGCAAAGTCGCTACGGGCGACGGATTCACATACTCCGTCGCCGAACGTCGCGCGACTGGAATCACCGTAAAGACGCAGATAGACAGATGCGCCGGCGACTCACCGCGTTCAGCATCACGCGCAAAAACGCTGATCACACCGGTAGGCATGCGAACGGCGGCCATCGGTGCCGGCGATGACCGACAGCGAACTCTAGAGCCGCCGAGGCACAGAACACTTAGGAAGAGCTCTCATCGTAAAAATCCCCGTGCGACCCTGTCCCTATGTTTTTGGTCACGTGACGTGGTTAAGTCATGGATCAACGGCCTTTATTTAGATGCTTCGGTGTTTTTAGATCTACCAAATTCATGGCGATTCCCCACAGCGGGCGTGAGGCGTGAGTGTAACAAGAGAAAGATCACGCATATATAGTGGCCCAAGGAGCTGTCTGGCGCTGGGCCCACCTGTACCGCAGTGTAAAACTCCGGTGGAGCTCCCTCTGGCTGCTCTTGGAGCTGGTGCGCCCGCCGCTTTCTTTCCCAACGAACTAGAACACATTCTAGTTCGCTATATAGATAGTAATACGAGAACTGTCTGGACAGCAGGGCAAACTTACTGTGGCAACTTTTTATTTTCATAGCTGGGTGAAAAAGTAAAAATGTAGGTCTCGTGTGAAGGTAGAAAGACGGATGTTTCCGAGGAGGGCTGTCCGCATTTCACTTCTCGACATTGGTAGGAGCGGACTACCTTTTCTGGAGGCTTCTCAGATAGAAAAATTCTTCTTGCAATATATCCAGGCGGTCTTGGAGGTGACACGATGCAGGCGTAAAAACAGTACCGTGTGTGAGCTTTTCGTTGCGTCGTAAAAATACAGGACCCTGATGCCGACCCTTGCTCTCTTAAAGGGTTGAAGACGCGGCGTTCTTTACTATCTACATTTACCCCATTACCATTCGTTATATCACATACCACTGGTATTAACAAGCTGAGCAATAGACAGATTGGGCGCTGTAGAGCAGAAACAAGAAATGTTACCAAATGTACACTAAGTGGGACGTTCATGCACCACTCCATGGAGTCGAATGAGAGGACGCCTATTGGACAGCGAACGGTCCCTGGTTGCATATCCGAGACCAATAAGCGGAACTTTACAGAACATGTTTAGAGTTCTCAATTTTGTTGAGTATTGATTGACTTTCTCAAGTTTGCCTTTCTTACCAATTTACATTTTGATTACGCGGTGATGCATATGCATCGTATGGTATACACATGATAGAAATGGAGTGATGAATGTCAGGAATGAAAACGATATACTGGCACGGGTTTCAGTACAGTGACAAGGACACTTTTCCAAGAGTGAGTAAGTGACCGACGTTCGCACCTGATACGTCGCGGTATTTCTTGTTTTATATTATAGGAAACTAGCACGAACACGAGCAGGAGTTCTCTGACTGCCATGTCAGTCTGTACAGTTCCCAATAAAAACATTAATTAGGAACCACGCGTGTAATTGCCGAAAGGTAACCAACAATTAAGGAATGGGTTTTCAATACAGTGCCGCGAAACACAGAAAATCCATCACTATTCACTGGCATTTCCATGATACAGCGATGTTTTGCATCGCTTCCCCAAGAATGACAGCTTCACGAGAAATTTTTTTTTGTTTTATTGAGCACCGCGATCACCCAGCCCGGGCTCTCTGTATCCGCCGCCACTGCGCCAGAAGCGAAAGTTCGACCATGCCGGCCCTTTGGGCGGGTCTGTGCTGAGTACCAGCTTGAGGCTTGCACTTCCTTCGCGCCACTTCTTGTACGCTTTGAACAAGTTCCTGGAACAGAGAGAATTCATGTATTACGCAGGTGCTATACAGCCCACTGACTAGGGCGCTGAAGTCGTGAGTTAGACTCCGAGACCGGCTGCGGCACCCGCATTTTGAAGAAGAAGAAGAAGAAGAAGAAAAAGAAAGCATTTAATGAGAGGAAAGGAAGAGATGTCGGCCTGGAGAGTGAGTCTCTGGCCTGCTACTCCTCACAGGGGTGAGGGGAAAAGGGATAAATAGAGGTAGAGGGAGGTATGAGAGGTGACGATGGTAAAGTACAATGAGTCACTATAAAAGTCCTATAAGCGGATGTAGTCTTTACAGCACAGTATTAGAGACGGTCATCTAAACCTGTGTCACACAAAATATTAAAAAGGGTCTTTGTGTTGCGCTCGGCGTGGTCCGTGTGTTTCCACGCACCTAAAAGTTTCTCCTCCGAAAAGGGCCGGGAGTCCAAACCATCTACCACGCACCGAAGTGTTCTCCTTTCGGCCGAATATTGAGGGCACACGCAGAGGATGTGATGTATAGTCTCTGATGCGTGACGCACGCGGCAATCGGGACTCTCTTCCTGTCCGATCTTAAAGAGATATCTGCGAGTATAGGCAACACCTAACCGTAGCCTGTGCAACAGCGTCTCTTGATCTCGGCGTAGCCGGACTGGAAGACGAAAGCACACGCCGGCGTCAAGTCTATGAAGGCGCTCTTGTCGAAGATCAGGGTCATCCCATAGTTGCGTCATTGAGGCTTTCATGGAGCTGGAGAGCAAGGCATTGACATCGTGTCGTGAAAAACTGATAGCAGTCGGTTGGCCGGTGATATGTGCCAATTTCGCTTCTGCGTCAGCTTGGTCATTCCCAGTGATCCTACAGTGGCTGGGAATCCACTGCAATGCAATGTTGTGTCCGTATTGAGAAGGCTCAGTAAGGAGGCTCATGATCTCACTAACAAGAGGACCATAAGCGGCTCCTTGCTTCATGTACATGACGCATTTTGAAGAAAACGCTAAAGAAGAAACCTGGTGATGAGAGTTTAGCGCAGGCTAGAGGACCACATGTTTTGGAAATTCTCAGGGAGTACACACTACGGTTTGCCTGGTAATCACAGTGTGGTTTTATTAGCCTTGAAGGGACGCGTAACAGACTATTGACGTGCGCCCCACGAGGTTTCATTAGGGCTCTCGCGTGGCGGTCATAATGTGTATGCGTCGCTTTACGCGCATTAGACAGGCATGCAGTTCCCTTTTTGTGAAGGTATGTCGAAGCTAACTTAATGGCAACCGTGCTTGTCAGAAGGAGCTAAAGTTCCGGTTATCTTACTTGATTAATTACTATCCAAACTAGAAGAGACGCTCAGGGGAAGATGGATGCTTGAATATTGAACACATCGCAAAATACGATTTAGAACAGGGAATGTCGCAGGAGCCTGCGACATTACCTGTTCTAAATCGTATTTAGCGATCTGTTCATTGATTAATTAGTAGTCATTTAAAAGTTCATGCCATTCAGGTTTGACCCAGATAATCAACGGCTTTTTTTTTCAAATAACGACTATGACTACCACGCATGCGTGCTGGACGTCGGCTCTCTGTAGGTACATACCGGTGTTTGTTGGCATTGTAGAACTCGCTTCATATTTGATCTTTTCCCCGACCTTTCATCATTGTGCATGGTAGGAGCCCAGTTAAACGTGCTGCTTGTTCCAAACACCCGGGAGCATCAATGCTATCATGTATCCGCGAATAGTTCACCATGCTGCTTAAGGTGTGCCGTTATTTCGGTAATTCATTATGCCCTTAGGTGAGCGGAGATATTTCTAGAACGAACACTTATAAGCGAAGGATGTGGCCGCGTCGCCCTATTTCAGCCACGCAACCAAACTTTGTCAACATGCATGACGTCATGATATATAGGTGGGTTTCAAAAAAGTTTACGGTTCACACATTGATTCAGTACACTATAAAAATAGAAGGGCACGCACTTCTTGTTCTTATGAATAACTGCACGAGCGCTCATTCATCCTAATTCATTTCTGCAGTGAAAAACCGTCCGTGATCCCTTAACATTATCCAGATTTTGGTGCAACGCATTCCGACATTACGGTGAATATTGCAGTTGACATTATGGGAGAACAGTGGGTGGTAAGCCAACCTCTGTGAACCAGAAAAAAAAACTATGCCTTTGCGTGCTGCATGCCGACTAAGCTGAACCGGGACCGGTCGAGAGCAGCAAATTGTATTAGATACACATAGGCCTGTGGAACAATTAGTAAGAGGCTTAGTGTGTGGAGCTATAGGTGTGAATAGATGCTCTGTCTCGTCTCGCGTTTAGGTAGTTAACTGCACGTAGACGCACAGATGTCCAATTTGCTCAAGCGTACACCCGAATTAATTTGTATTAATTGGAGTACATATTACACACGATGTCTACCCAATTATTAAGATATTCCATCGTAGTGGCGGGTTACGCTTATTAACGATATACAAATGTTCAACACGGTTGTAATGAAGTGAAGGACTTGTGCTCTGCAAAAGTGGCATACCCTGTACACTCCTTGGTCCCCCCCTCCCCCCTTGTGCTTCTAAATTCGAGTAAATACTCTTCACCCTATTTTCTTCACTTCCTTAAACTAGAATGTCTATTTCTCTTTCGTAAGTTTTTCCCATTGGTCACTCGGTATGAATAATGATACGCTCAGCGTTTCGCTATGTCGGATGGTATGTCGAACGTCGCGATTGTGGCACAAATATTCTAACGAATATTCCCAGCGTAAGATGTTTTTGTGAACGCGGTCCCTGCTTTCGTTCAACCCTAGCTGTGACTTACTTGAAGGCAACGAAGGGAAAGTAGAGCCACACGATGTTCTGCATAGCCAACAGCACGAATATGGTGAAGGCCAATTTCTCCCCGACGCGGGGCGCCAAGCACAGTGCGTACAGCCAGGCCAAGGTGAAGACAAACACGATGCCCACTGTAAACAGCACGCCCAAGGCCAGGTACCTGAGCACTGGGCAGCGGGCCTCCCCACTGGAGAGTAAGCGCCATGCCGGCTGCATGGAAAGTGAGGTACAGTATTATAATTTGATGCTTCTCACACAATGCAGGCCACAAGAAGCTTCTACATAAGCAAAGTAAAATAACAAGCGCCGTAGTATGGTAATGAGTGCAGCGATGCAAAAAATACAAATGGTACCTTTTTATAATGAACTATATGGATTTTATGCGCATGTAACACACTCGGCAAGGAGCTGGCAATACAGCAAGGAACAGCATAAGATTGGGTTAGACCGACTTGTCAATTCACCTATTATATCTCAAAGTAAGGGGAAAGAGATGCCAACGCGTTCATAATTTATTGAGCTGCTATCCTTCACGGGACGTTGTATTTGGAAAATCCATAGTTAATGCAGTACAACTGGACGCATCGATTACCAGGCTTTTCGACAAACTTCAAATGCTGACACACACACACCACCTGACATTCTTTAACGTGCACCGACAAGGCATTGTGCATGGACCTCTATAGCATTTTAGCCTGCACCGGAATTGCGGCCTGGATGGGACTCGTGTTTATGCCCACAAGTATAGCTCGAGTCATGGCGATGGAAATAGCACTAAAAATTCTGCCCCATTTCGACCCTGTGAAAGTGGATGTACGTACAGTCGCCCATTCTTCTTAGCTTGAACGCGTGAGCCTCGACCGCCGACCTCATAAGTTGCGCCGCACAACAGAGCGCCGCGGAGAAATGAACGTGGAATACGCGAGTGCCTGGGCAGCTGTATTCTGCCAGGCTCTTCCGGGAACGGGAGAGCACCCCGCTTGCTTCATCCGAGCATCGATAGTGTCTTCCTTTTTTTTTCTTTCAGTTAGCGCGGCCGTGAAGTTTTTCTTTCAATTAGTAAATGGCCATTTAAATGTTAGCACTACAGGTGTAATTCAGTACTTTTCCGGTCGCGCCACTCGCAAAGAACACAGTAAAATGATAACGTCACGAGTTAACTCCTACAAGCCTTCATTTTTTCCCTATAGCTATTAATGAATGCAATAATCTTGCAAATGATGTCTTATCTCATAACACAATGTCATTGTTAAAAAGCAGCCTCACTTAAACCATCGTTTTTTATTGCATTGTAACATTCGCTTTATTGCATTGTATCATTTGCGTTACTGTAATTATTGTGTTACTACGTTACTTTGTACATGTAATGCAATAAGCGTTTTCGCCTGTTTGTCACATTGTGCTTATCTATTCACTGTATTTCGAATGTTTGTTTGATGCATATAGCTAATCTTGAACATTTCTTTTCCACCCTGCCACGATCTTTCAAATGAAAGATCGCAGCATTTGTAAAAAAATAGTGAGATAAATAAATAAAAGGTGAAACGGGCGCGCTTGCATGTTCAATTTTTTAGTCTTCTCTCAGCAACGTTCAGAAAACAGAAATAAAACGCAATAACGCACAACAACTACAACAGAAAATAAACCAAGTGGGTTTCGACTCGTTTCACATAGCAGCATGCAAGGCCGAGGTTGCACAGGACACACCGGACTGGCCCCTGCACGCATATGCGTGTTATCGTTCATTTCCTCGCTGCACTAGGGTCTGCGGCGCTTATCAACTCGGCGGTCGACGTTGGCGCGTTCAACAAATGCGCGTCTGCACAAGGTGAAGCTTAACAAGCACTGCCACCACAATGGCTGAGATAAGGCTTTTATGATCATTACCATTGTTAACAGTAATATTATTAACAGAGAGCACCGATGTCCGCCTGCACGCTGGCTTTGCGAGCTGGCGTCAGTCGGCATGTCTAGTCCAATTTTTGAAAATGTCGGCCTTTTGTGATAATTTTGATGAGAGATGACTGCCACGAGAAATGCCCAGCAAATAAAGGCTAAGAGCCTCGCTCTGAGAAAGTTGCAATGCTCGATTAGATATTTTCCAAGTTTTCGTGGCCCATATAGAACTTTCTGATCGTAAAAAAGAAAAAAAAATTCATCGGCCAACCATGTTTGATGCTCAAGCAAATGCGGTGGCTCGGGCTGTCGGCGGCATGAACAAAAGAAAGATAGTCAACGTATAGCGTGAGCCTTCGCGGTTGTCCAGGAACCCATAGAGGGGGTATTGTTATAATACAAACTGATGGATTTTTTCGTGTCAAAAGCAGCTATGATGACGCATACCACGATGGCTCCGGAGTAATTTTGACTGCCTGACCTAAACCCCCAATCTAAGTGCACGGGCGTTTTTTTTTTCATTTCGCCTACATCGAAATGTCGCTGCCGTCGCCATGGTGAGATCACGTGATCTCGGGCTTGGCAAGACAACACCTTACCGCTAAGCTACCGCGTCGGGTAACCCAGGGTGTGGCTGTGTGTGCGTGTGTTGTAGCCACAAGTTTTTCTATCTTTATGTCTAGGCAGGTGCTATAGGCGAAGACGCCAGCGAACACTTTTTCCTCAATCTCAAAGTGCACTCCAAAGATATACGCGAGAAAAAATAATGTCCTGCAGCAGGTTTTCAACGTCATCATCATGACGGCGACTGATATCTATCCAGAAAGGTTTAAAAATTTTCGAAGCCTTCTTGTGTCTACCGAGGGGAACGAAAAAAAATCTTAGGAGGCGGTGTCACGCGGTTCGTCTGAATAAGAAAAGCCCCTCTGATGCCTTCTCTACAGCTCCGTGGGCCATGTACGCGGTGCCGCTTAGGCACGATTAGGTCTCCATGGTTACTAGAACACTCGAGATAGTTTGATATCACACATCTATCACTTCACCAAGGAGGACTTTTAATAATTTCTCCCTTAATTTTTTAAATAAATCGGCTTCAAGAAAGAGTAAGATTCTTGTTAAAAGGCAAACACAAAAAAGGGTTGTCGCGGCTTTAGGACTGTCGCGTGACTACTACCGCAGTATTTGTCCTTCCTACATGACCTGGGGCAATATCTTGTAACTGTTCCAAAGGCAGACCGATCCACTTGCCATCTCGTGAAAGGACAGAGTCGCGCTCGCATCAGCAGAAGGTCGATTCTGGTCAATCAGGCAAGGCCAAGTTCACCGGCCCACTTTGGGAAACATTATAACATTTTAGCCCCCCTGAATTGCCTTCCATGTTAGGACCCACAGGCAACCAAGGCTGCCAGCAGAGAGAGAGGGAGATGGCAGCTACATAAACTACATGCGAGTGTGCCGTGAAACCGACGCAGTCACGTCACGGGTACGAAAAAGTGCCACAACTCAGTGGGGGCGCGAATATATATGAATTACGGTTTCATCTACTGGTATACCAACGTGTCTTTCCACAGTTATATGTTTCTAAATGAACAAACAAATAAATATCGAATATGTTGAACCGCAGAAATTTGTGATCGTTAGTTTTTGGATTGACCAACATGCATTTTATTAACGTTACTTCATCTTGCAGGTTAACGCAGAATTTACATTTGCAGTGGATACACGTTGCTTAACTTACCTGTGGTTGCTTCCTGACTGTGAAGCGGAAGTGGCAGACGGGGCACTGGGGATCCTTCGAGCGCTGAATCCACTGCTCCAAGCAGTCTCGGTGTACGAAACCAATGGTCCCTAGATGAACAAGAATTATGCCACATGAAAGGGCGATCCCACTGCAATAAGGATATATGTTGCAATCATAAAGAACGATGGGCAACTTTCAAAGATTTCTAAAGATTTATCTTCTCATAGAGTATATGACTTGTGAGCATGTATAGCGCTGCGCGGAACTAGCGAATAAAGAAGAAAGGGGTGTTCTATAAGGGACAGGAGAACAGGATGAGCACTGTCCAGTCCCCTTGATGACCCCTTCCTTCTTTTTTCGCTCGTTTCGAGCAGCGCTACAGGCTCACGAGCAACGGCTTGACAAATCGACCAAATTGCTATATTTTTTAACTTCTCAAAGAGTGCTCATGTTATTGCCTTTCTTTTTCGCCCATACAATTTAACACGTCTCGAACAGTTTTAGGGTGTTGCATTTCAATGTATTTGGATTGTCTCGTATTTCTCATTCGTGAACAGCTTTTAAATATAAACTTCATTATTCTCCATTTTTTTCTGCTAACATCAACGCGCAGATTCAGGGGAATGTCCAAATGCCCCGATTTCTCCATGAATTGCGCAGACATGGTTACGCGGTCATGCAGAGCCTCTTCCACAAGGATATAAGTAGCTTGAACATGCAATCACCGAGATTAGAGTGTGTTGTTGTGGTTAATCGCTGTGCGCGGTATGCCTAGCAAACAGACCTCACTGCGTATTGCACCTGGAACCACGTGGTTTTGCGTCGAAAGGCTAGGGCTAGGCCTCTTAGCTCTTAAATCGGGATACCCTTGGACGGACTAAAAAAAGAATCGCGTGATGCACTTTCATTCGTTCTCCGTGTTCTCATCTCGTTATCAACTCTCCTCCCCCCCCCTTACCCCACATGCATAGTGCATCAGGCAGGAACATCTCTTTCAGTCCCTTCCCACTACACGGACTACTAGCCATGCTCTCGTGAGCTGCAGAAATCAGCGTCCTTTCCTCAACCGAACCACAACCATCATCATCATCTGGCATTGCTAGCGCTAGCCACACCCTTACACCGTGACTGTACTAACCAATGGAGCAGTTTGCGTCGAAAAGATGCATGGCGCGCTCAGCGTAACGAAGAGGCACGCTCGAGTGCTTATAAAGGCCAACGCCCCTGTGCGCGCATGTGAACGACCACATTGCCCCAGCCCTTCTGTGACGTCGCCACGAGGCACCTAGTGCTTATTGCATGAAAAAGGACATCAGGAATCTATGTCACATGGGGAGCGAGTATAGCTTTCAAGGCAAGCCGCGCATGCGCAGGCCGTGGCACTAGTTTTCCGCTCTCGTGACCCTCAGGCGAGCATTCACCAATCCGGCGTTCCGAAATAACGCGGGAGCACCAGTACGCTAAAAAACCCCAGGTCGTCCAATATTCCGGAGCCCTCCACTACGGCGTTCCTCTTCTATCTCTTTCGCTCCCTTTCCCCACCCCCACGGACACTTAGACGAGCACCGACTTGGGCTGGAGAAAATAGCGTCCTTTCCTTAAGCGAACCACGACCAATCAACTTCTCGCCAGCGCCCACAGCGCTGCTACACATTATTAGTAGGAAATGATTTCTGCTCTTCAACACACACTTTAAGGAGTACTCTACAATTGCTCACGGCGTTCGTCAGAGGGTTATGCGCGTAGCTTCGGCAATGAACAGTGCTCGGGCGTCGCACAAGCCACCTTCTTTCATAGCGTAAAATAAATAGCGGCAGTGGTGCGAGCACTGCAGGCCGCTCAGTCTTTAGGTACTAATACGTGTGTGAATGATGAACACTGACTCCAGTAGAGCCGCACTGCAGATCAAAACAACCACAAATAAAAGACCCTCACCGCGACATTCGCAGAGATCCAGCAGCGGCTGCTCCGAGTCTCCGAAGAAGCAGATACGGCATGCCGGCGCGCCGTCACTGCTGTTGCTTAGGTTAAGCGGCTCGGTTAATGTTCCCCGCTGTGCGCCCGATGCCAGCGAGCATTCGCCGAGGGTTGGTGCCGTGTAGTCCAATCCATGGGCCCAAGACGTAGACACGGCGTCCTTAGCCCCAACCGCACCTCGGGAGGCAAACGAGGACACCGTCGGCACAACGGCCGGGAGAGTAGAGGCCGTTGGCGACGCAGGTGATGACGAAAGGACGACGCCGTCGCCGGTTTCAGGGATAAATACTGAAGAAGCCACTGGTGTCATGTTGGTGTGCGCAACCAGCGAAGCACCATCTTCAGCTAAGTTACTCATGATCATATGAGCAGCTATAGTAGACGTTTGCCTAGTTGGAACAGTATTTGCCTCAATAGGCACGAGTGCTTCGCGAAGAAGGCAAGCGGAACGAATGTGCCGAGAGGAAAAAAAAATAGGAACGCGCATACGTCGCAGGAAGCGCGTGCTCTTCCAGCTCTTCGTCGTCTTTTGCTTTGACAATGTCGCCACCTTGTCGTTCCTCTACAGCGTCTAGGACATGTCTATGACGCGTGTTTCAGGTAAAGGAAACTGGCTGGTAGCTTTATTCAATCATTTTTCTGATGGCGGAAAGTAGCGGTTTACAGGAAATGCAATATTGCACGAACAAAATACGTCATTTGTGCTTGCTCTTGTGGAAGCTTCATCTCTATTCTAGAATACTATTAGGACTGGTACCGAGAACATGATAGCCGCTGACGCTTCACAGTGCATTCAGAAGGCAGAAGTCGGAAACTTCACTAATTACCTACAATGTTGTTACCCTGTTCATCTTCCTCACTTCGCACCAAGAGTTTAATGAGGATCTCGTGAAGTTTACCGCAGTCACAAAAATCACAGCTGACTCCCTAAAATTGTGCATAAAACTTACGACATCCTAGACAGTGGTAACACGTGCGAGAAGTGTTCCGAGTCCGCCTCGTTCATTGCTTCATCTGTACTTTTCAGCGCATCTGCTCGAATGCCGTCTGACCGTCGAATGCATAAATGGTGTGGCAGAATAAACAGAACGGGTTTTCTTCACCGGCGTTCTTACTTTTGAAAAGAGGGCTTGGGCTAAAGGCGTCGCAGCAAGGTGCAAAAATTTCTGAAAGAGGGTAGTAGATTCCAAGGGCAGTGGGAATCGAGAAAATGCGAGGCACGCATCAGGAACGTAAAATAAATCTGCACTGTTGTCTCGCTATACCGATTTTGTTACATATGAAGTTAACGAAACGGCCGCAAGAGCACCAAGAGTACCAACCTGACCTGGCTCTTCGATATACCTGATGGCGCCTTCTCGGAAGGTGAGGACCGCTGCTGCTAAAGAAGCGAACCGCAGAGCTACGCGCGCAGCTACAGCAAGCCAACGTCGGGCGCAACAGACAGCTCTGCAGAGAGAAGCCCAAACCGCAGCTCGCCGCCGACGCCGGGCCGACAGTTCAGATCATTTTCGAGATAACGACGCCAAGAAACTCTCTAAAATATGCAGTTATACAGATTTGCACGTTACAATACCGCAGTAATTATTGCGTAGTGGGTACTTCCCTACTTGGGGAAATAACAGTTATGGCGCAGGGGATACCTATCACTTCTACTTGCACTACTTTCCTCAAGCGTTTAAAATGGCCTCTAAGAAAGTCACTCTCCAGCTTACGCTGTCACTATCCTGCGGTTCCGCGCAGGCTTGGCTCTTTTTTCGCCGTGCACAGAAGTGACACAGATTTCGTTTACTAAGATATTCTTGGACTAGTCAAGTAAGCTGCGAGTATGTTTATATTGTTTCAACCTACATACTAGTTTCCACAACTCACACATGATGTTTTACTGAAGAGGCCTTGTTTGCGCATACTTTCTATTTCTAAATACTTAGCGCTAAGTTGTACTGCCGACTCCAACGAAAGATATGCCGTTTACCTTGGCTATCATGATAACATGAATTTCCAACTCCCAGGGAGCGTCGTTCGTACGGCAACAGTCACGCCTGGGCACGCGCCGAAAACTGCCGCAGTACGAAGGTCTCTCCCTCGGAAATGGAAAATATTTCGGCATGTATACGTACGCACCGAAAATTTTGGCTTGTCACTGCCGGCGTGCGAAGGTCTCTCCCTCGGAAATGGAAAATATTTCGGCATGTAAGTACGCACCGAAAATTTTGGGTTGTCACTGCCGGCGTGCGAAGGTCGCTCCCTCGGAAATGGAAAATATTTCGGCATGTACGCATGCGCCGAAAATTTCGGCGAGTGACTGCCGCCGTGCAAATGTCGCTCCCTCGGAAATGGAAAATACTTCGGCATGTACGCATGCGCCGAAAATTTCGGCGAGTGACTGCCGCCGTGCGAAGGGCGCTCCCTCGGAACTGGAAAATATTTCGGCATCTGCGCATGCGCCGAAAATTTTGGCGAGTGACTGCCTCCGTGCGAAGGTCGCTCCCTCGGAAATCGAAACTATTTCGGCATGTACAGTACGGTCCACTCTTGGAGGGAACACGCCAACGCGTGGCCGGCGGCCCGCGCGGCGCAAACTGGCAGCGAGATTTGTAAACACAGCGCATGCGCATGGACGCGCAAGGGTGAGGCTTGCCGCCTTTCGTCTGCTACTTTTCGCTCCGGCGCTTGCCGTGCGCTGGATACCGCGTTCGCTTTTCCGTGGTGCGATTCATGTCCCCGCCACTCTCCATGCGCCTCCCCGGGTAATCAGCGCGCAGAAAAAAAAAGTGCCGTTCGTTTGTTGTTGTGCTTTCTCGGCAGCTTTGTTGCGATTCCATTCATGGCCACAGGATCCGAATTTAGATTACGGGCGAAATGCAAAGAAAAGCCATGTGCTTATAGTATTTAGAAACATGTTAAGGAAACACGTGTTTGTAAATACTTCAAAGTATCCCACTACGGCGTGACACCGAATTATATAATTATTGGGGATTGCAATACCCCAGCAAATGTTAGTTCTAACTCGCGTTACATTTCATTTAATTCGTTGAAGCGAAAACGCCAGAAGCTCCATATTTCGAATATCCGATAGCGTTCACTTTTCCGAAAATCATTACGTTTCACCAACACGCGCGCTCAAAAATGGTGTACGTAGAACGATGCGGAGTAAACAAAGAAAAATTTATTCGCAATATTTTTGTGACAGACAGGTTGAGTGAGGCCAGATCTGTAGCCTCGAAACATTTCAATAATACAATGGTAATGAAACACATCTGTGCCCTGTGAAACACAAAATAAAATGCAGATCTGTGCAAGTAAAATAGGACTACGCGCGACAGAACTAGGCACTGAAAAAAATTACATTCGTAATGCCGATGATTACGCTGGTAATGAGGAAAAAACGTCGACTGTCTAGACCCGGGCTTTTGGTTTCATTGTTTTGGGAGTGCAGTGAAATATGTGGTGAATTCGGGGTTTTCCGTTCTCATATGATCCTAAAATGCTCCTAAAATGATCCTAAAATATGATCCTAAAATGCAGCTGTGGAATTCTGTGAAAGGGATAACGAAGCCCATCACTCGCGTAGCCTGGTGTGAGTGCTCACCAAAAATGTAATCGTAAGCTTTCGAAACGATGTTCGAACCAGCCAGCCGCTTTTGATAACAGACATGGAAATTGACGGTCGATGCAGCGAGCATAGCAAGGTTGTCGCTAGCGCGCGCCGAGCGTAGGGCGGGGAAGTAGCAGACGACGCGGGCAAGTACCGCCCTTGCGATTCTGCGCGCATGCACGGCCGGTCTGGACGCGCGCGCTCGCTCTCTCTTTTACGGACTGAGCAGCTGCCACGACCACAATGGATCTGTTTCTATACAGGACGACGGCGCGTTCCGCGCGAGGGCGTCGCGAGCCAACCCCCCAAAGCGCGTTGCTCTGCATGCGCTTCGTATGGTAAACCAGCTGTTCCCGGCCACTTTACCGTGCTAATTATTTTTCCGCATGTAGAAAGTGGTGGAAGCAGTACAGGTGCGTGTGGGGACAGTCTGGCTTTCTAGGTACTCATGCACTCGGCAAAAGAAGAGGCACACTCAGTGCTACTAGCAACAAGAATGGGTTGGTTGGTTGGTCAAACTTGACCATCTTATATTTGATGGAGGCGAAAATGCTTGGGGCTTGTGGGCTTGGATTTAGGTGCACCCTAAAGATTACCAGGTGGTCGAAATTCCCGGAGCCTTCCACCACGGCGTCCTTCATAAACATAACACAGTTTTCGGATGATAGACGGCATGCTGATGCAGATGTCCCGAAGTGCGTCCTTCTGCTTAGTTTCTACAATGAGACGGATTTGCTCAGCCTTGTGGCGAACCGCTCAATCGTGTGATTGTCAAAATGTTTCCCGGAACCATCATATGAGATTGTGACGTCCTTCGAGAAGGCAGTGAAATATCTTTACCGAAAGAAAATCCTCGAGACACTGCAATTTACTCTTCAGTCATATCTTGAAGATTCGCCGCTTCTGGACTTTCCGGAAGGTGTGGACAAGAGTCACGCCAGAGTGTCGGCGCACGTACATCATCTCTGAAAAGTTTCTCCGGATTCTTCTTGTGAACTACACAAAAAAAGTTAACAGATCAGAATGACAAGCCTTCTGGCTATATTCACAAGCCCACGCGGAAACATTTCCGGCTGTGAACGATGTGGCTACTTTAAACTAGCTGTAAGCATCACGACAGTGTTTTACCAGCAGTGCTTTTTTTTTCTTTTCAGTTCTTCTTGTGCATTATATTATTTTAGTACCAAGGACAACATTCTGTATGATGCTGAACGGTTTCTGTGAAAGTTCTTTATTTTTCTTCGCCTGCGGCGTACGTTATTGCATAAAAAGATTTTTCTCATCTCTTGCACGCTGACGACGCGTCTGGACACGTGAGAGCTTGGGAATTTATATGCATGCAGGGACTCAGCGTGGTGTGGTGCGAGTTTATTATTATTATTATTATTATTATTATTATTATTATTATTATTATTATTATTATTATTATTATGCTGTGATTGCGACTCACGGCTACGTGTGGGGAGTGTGACTTTCCCCTTTTCGAGGTATTTATTTTAATAATAAAGCAAGAATTGCGACAGCTTGAATAAAAATGAGCCATATTTTATCATTTTCAAGTACATTAATGGTTGGCATATGTGCATTTGACGTAAACGTTTTGGAAACCAATTTCTTTCAAAAAAGAATGTTTCGTGTCATTTGTTCTGACGGTCGGTGACGAATCATGCGGCCGAGCCTTCTGAGCGCGACGCGCATCGGTAAGTGCTCTCACGAGCAGCAGAAGCGGGCGAATCAGTGGCTTGTGCCTCTCCCTCGGAAAAGCGGAAAGCACCAGAGTTGCCATATATATGCTTGCTACCGTATTCTCATCGCATTGGTACCATGCATAGCATATAGAGGAGCTTCAGAAAGTGACACGGCAAGTCTGAGGCCGAGCATTCCCAGCGCGCGCTAGCCTCCGCAACGGCCGGGAGCTGGTTTAGAGAGGGTTAAAGTCCCTCAATAAATTCAAAAGTACCGAAAAGCTTTCATGAAGCCGACGGCGCCCGCGATAGGCTGATCTGTGACACGTGACCACTCGCCGCCATGAAAGCTCCCGGGCCCCGGGAGGAGAGCGCTCGCTTCGCCAGTTCCCGAGTGTGATGGTAGCAGAGAACACCTATACACGCGTTTTTGGTAGTCCAGTAACACACCACAAAAGCGCTGTGGTGTGTCAGGCGTGACTACCTTTTATCCGTGTTCTGGCAGCGCTTTTGTCCGTGTTCCGCGTGCGCTACCAACAGGCCCACATTGCTACCTTCATCGCCTGTTCCGCTATGCACGTTGTGCGGTGATTTCGTTCTGGAAGGTCCGATATGCCTTGTTGCTGTGCGTTTGGGTGCCGAAACCGAACGGAAGACGGCAAGAAGTTATTTTGCATCCCACGGGGCAAACAGAACCTTACCAGAAGAAAAGTGTGGTTGCACAGAATCGGACGGAAAGACTTCGAACCGTCAGCCAGTGCACGACTATGCGAGGTAAGTAACTCGACACAAAGGCGCAAGAAAAAGCATACGCGTGCATGTGCCGAGCTGCAATAGCATTGCATTCGTGCGCGCTGGTTTTGATGGCCCACATTTGTCGAGATTATTCATTTTAGTGCTTTATGAACCCGCTGACGTAGGTCATGCAGTACGAGCCTAGCATGCAAGTAAATAATGCGAGGGAAGCGCACTAACTCGCTGACAGATATTCGCATTGTGTTGCACGCGTTCAAAATTTCTCCGCCGCCGTGTTATGCCAGTTACTGCGGTTACGGTGCTCGGCTGCTGACCGGAAAGACGCAGTTCGATCCCGGCCTCGGCGGTCGCATTTTCGACGGCGGAGAAAATGCTAGGGGCTCGTGAACGGCGCGTATTCAGTGCACGTAATAGAATCCCAGGTAGTCGCGAAATTACCGGAGCAGACCACTACGGCGTGCCTCTCACTCATATCGTGGTTTTGGCACGTAAAACCCCAGCAATTATTATTATTATAGCGATAAAAATTCATAAATTCCGGCAGTGAGTTCTACTGTTAGACTTCTCTATCTCTGGGCGCGTTGTTAACTTCGCTTTACAACATGTTCAGAAAGTCGTTTCCAACTCTGCTACAGGACCATTTCACGGAAGACCAGTTTGAACCGATTATTCTCAAGAATACCGGTGAAAAGAAGCTAAGGCCATTTGCGACGCCAAGCATCTTTTTGCATCGACCAGTTGCAAAGCCACGCAAGCCACCCCCTAAAAGAACAAGAGTGGACAGTACTGGTACGTTCATGGTGTTCATTAGGACAAATGATCTTGAATGCTATTCACAGCGTTCAAGTCAAATTTGCTTATTGCAATGAAAACAATCCTTGAGTTACCGTTTGTCATTATGTTCATGTACCCTACCCAGATGACCCCAAAGTCAAGCAAAACACACAGGCCGATGTTGAACCCCAGCCAGTAGACACCGAGAATGGTAAGTTTCTCCCGTCTGTGAGCTCCTACCTTTCCATCAGCTGGTAAACTGCGTGCTTGTGCTCTTCATTCGTTCACATACAGACGAGATATGGTGTGCAGACAGCGCAGAGATATTTTATATCTTGTAATATAATTATGTGGCAAAATATCGTTCAAACTTACCTTCACGCCTAATAAAGCTGTGTCTACAGCTGATCCAAGCACACAGGTAGATATTTTGTGTGGCCCAAAGCATGTGTATTCCCCATGTGAGATACCAATGCCTCTCTACATTGCTGGTTGTCACCTTGCTTTGTGCTCCACGCAGATGTTTCTGATATGCAACCAGACCCACAGATTCCTGCCCCATTCCAGCCAGAAAGTACACAGGCTGGTGAGTTAAACAGTTTTGTTCGAATTTTGTTGTGTGCCATCATTCAATGCCTCTTTTGCTCATAGCGACATACAGAAGCTGACACAACCTTTCTTTCAACGCAAGTTTTCATTCTACTAGGAGGTTGAGGCCGTTTGTTTTGTAAATAGCAATACTTTATACCCGTAACAGCACCGATTTGTGTACAACTCGTGCAAAGTGAGAGACAATGAACTGCATGAAGGGAACAAGGGAAAAGAAACATGCGGGAATGTTAGATATTTCTGTGCTTATCTAATGATTCTGTGTTGAGCTTCCCTGCTTTCATGCAGTTCATTTGCAGTCAGCAATGCATTCTTAACAATGCTATTTAAAACCGGTGGAGATATCACACTGATCCAGAATACACATACAGAGAACAGCAAACAGGCTGTTCTGTGGTTGCGCTTTCTGTATAGGCATGACATCTTCAATATGAAGCACCACCTAGCCCCTGCTCTTGCCTGTTTAACATTGACAACTGCTTTAGACCTAATTTCGGTGCACTATTGCAGGCCAGTTGATACAAGCAGCTCTACAGAAGAGGGTGGCACAGCTTGAAACTCAACTTCAGGCGACGCGACGGAAGCTTCAACTTGCTCAGAGGCAGCGTTTGCAGGCACTAACTGCAAATAAGCGCCTTGTCGCAGGACTAAACAAATACTTGAATGAAGACCAAGTTAAATGTCTGAAGATGGCAACAATGCAGGGGACTCGATGGACTAAAAAGACTGTTATAAAGGCATTGAAAATGAGACTTTCTTGTGGAGCACGTGGCTATGACTCAGTCAGGGAGCTTGGACAACCTCTGCCAACAGAACGCACCCTACATCGTCACTTGGAAGGGTACAAGTTCACACCAGGTTTGCTGGAGGACATCATGGAGTCTCTCGCACTAAAGGTAAGTGCACAGACAGGTGCCCATGACCCTCGACCTGTCTTGTTGCCATAGCACTGCTGTTTGCATCGCCTAACTAAACCTTTCCACTCCGTAGGTTAGCCTCATGTCACCAGAGGAGCGGCACGCCACTTTAATGCTCGATGAGATGCAGCTTGCACCAGGCTTAGTGTACAACCCATCCTCGGGAACAGTGCTTGGAGCACCAACTATACCTCTTGCAGACGCAACACTGCCACCCGACTCTTTGGCCACTCATGGGCTGGTATTTATGCTCGGTGGGATAACAACCCGCTGGAAGCAAACAGTTGCTTACCATTTGACTGGAAATTCATTCCATGCCAAAACAGTTAAGGATATAATCATTGTCATCATAAGAGCATGTGAGGCAATTTCCCTGAAAGTAGATGTTGTGGTGACAGACATGGGAGGGGGGAACCAAGCCGTCTGGAAACTGTTCGGTATAATTGTGGGAAAGCACAGCAAGCCTAAAACCTGGTGTCCCCACCCATGTGATGCATCTAGGCAACTTTTTTTCATGGCTGACGTTCCTCATCTCCTTAAGAACCTGAGGAGCCACTTAACTAAGGGCCAGAAGATATACTTGCCCGAAGAAGTAGTGAAAAAAAACAATCTGCCAGGAAATGAAATATCCATCGAGCCTGTAAAGAAGCTTGTCGAGATAGACAGCAATGCAGAGCTAAAGCTAGCTCCCCACCTGAAGCCTTCTTCAGTTGACCCCAGCCATTATGATAAAATGAAGGTGGGGCCAGCATTCAGCCTTATCAACAGCGACACTGCTGCTGCAGTACGCTTGCTTGTAGATAATGGAACATTAGATAAATCAGCCTTAACAACTGCATGGTTTCTTGAGTTGATGTTTCGATGGTTCAGACTCATGACTTCCAGAACAACAAAACTGGCTTTGAGCCATTTTGATGATGTTGAGTACGGAAAGGCCCTTCAATTTCTTGAAGAAACAATTGCACTTTTTGAAAAAATATGTATTGGTGATGAAAAAAAAGCCACCTGGAAACCAGTGCAGACTGGCGTTATCCTAGCGACAACATCAGTGTTGCTGCTGCAGGCAATGTTTCTAGAAAAATACAACTTCAAGTTTCTGCTCCTGAGCAGGTTCAGCCAAGATGCCCTAGAGAATCTTTTCTCTACACTAAGGTGTAAGAACCCGGTGCCTCGGGTACTTGAATTCAAGTCTTCGCTTCGAGCTGCTACGATGGCCCAGTTTCTGAGACCAAGTAAGGATGGCAGCTACACTGAAGAAGACTGCTTTCTCTTGACTGGCATGGCCGATGACAACAAACCAAATGAAAGCAAAATGTATGTTGTTCGTCCGTCTGACCTCCTTGATATTCAAGACTTAGAACATGAATCCTTGGAGTACCTGGCTGGTTATGTTGTTGCACAAGTGAAGAAGGCAAACTCCTGTCAAGCGTGTGTTGAAGCGATCACAAGCTCAGCCGAGGGCAACAAGCTCACAATGCTGAAGTGCTACAACAAAGAGAAGCCGGCATTGACAGTCCCATCACCAGCTGTCTTGAAGTTAATAGAAACTGCTGAAAACTATGTACGCTTAAATGAAGAAGCATTGATTGTAAACAGAGTTTCTGCATCTAAACTTCAGAGTACCATTCAAAGTTCCCTGTACTTGGGCAATTGCTTCCCTACATGCCACTGCATTTCGGACAAACTCCTTGCCACGTTTTTAAGAACTAGAATCTCGATTCTCGTGAAAAAGAAGAACCATCTCCTTATGTCAAAAATTCAAAGCTCACAGAAGTGTGGGAGCCGAAGCATTGGAATGCATGTTGCTGCAGATAGCATTAGGTAGTGCTGGTAGAAAAGTTTGTGTAAAATGTATAGTGTCTCTTGTACTACTGTAAGTGTAGCTGTTCTTTGTTTTTGCATTTTAATAGTTATTTAAGCTACCCTTACTGTTCAGTGCCAGCATTATGTGATGTCCTTTTGTTCACTTGGAAGCACATCCTAAGTGTATTTTGTGCATTGCATGTGTAATTAAATATACTAGTAAGTACCTGCATTACCCTGTACTTGCGTTGTGGGTGGCATGTTCCGCAGCTTTTGTCTGCAAGCATAACCTGACGTCCTTGTTGTACTACTTAGTGTCGTTATATTTTTGTGCTGCATGTGTATATGGATGGATGGGTGAAAAACTTTGTTCAGCTTCTGCAAGGCGGCATGTGTATATGTCCAGCCGTTATGGTATTTAAGTGGTAGTTGCTGTTACTGTACTACTCGTGTAGTGATAATTGTGTGGTATCATGAAACTTTGTTTTGGTTTGTGTATCATTCGGGCTTTTGTTTTAAACGAATAATACTCTAGTTCCTACATTATGATCTGTTCTATATTTAATATTGTTCTGTACGCGTTGTGTATTTCTTGTATTGTGTTATTCCCATTGTATTGCTGACCCTGCCTAAAGTGTGGCATTAACTGTATGTTCTTAAATAAATACCACATGGCCACTGCTACTGGCCATAACTGCATTTCCTGTATGTATCATTCACAGCTGCCTGAAGTATGGCATTCTTACAGGCAGTATCTTGAATAAATAAATAAATGAATACCACATAGCCACAGCCACTGGCCACCAAATAATGTAACTATATCGAAGTACATTGCATACAACTGTCTACTCTGTTACTGTCAGGTTACCCTCACCCTCGGATACTAAACGAAATGTCTCGGTAAGCAGCAATGCCATTTTACTGATGAAAAGCACCAAGCTACGAACTAACATAAGAAAAACATCAGAAGCGATATAAAATTGCCAGCAAAATAAAATGCAGCAATAACTAGGCCAATTCGCGGGCGGTTCATTTAAGGATCTTTAATTCTTGAGAAGCTTGTACGCTTCAGGGAGACACAAAAGCAAATCGAAAAGCATAAACACACCATTAGAAATCCACGCGGTGATTCAAGGTTACGTAGCGACGTTGCTCGTATCAGGAATACAACCGCATTCACACACGCACACACAAGATGCCTTGTCGAGGAAATTTAACTACACCATGGTGTTCCGCGCGGTTAGGTCGCGTTTGCAACACGAGCAAATTCGACGATCGGCGATGACACGATCAATAACGCCGCTTTGGAATGTCACGACACTTGCGTTGACTCGTTGCACAGAATAGCAAAACACACCCTAGTGGTCGGGCAATCGCCGCACGCAGTGACAAGAAGACTGTTGGCGCACTCGTTTACACTACATTTTAGTTTCCACAAACGTGCGCAGGATGTTTACTTTCAGCGAAGATCGCGTTTCAGCAACGCCATGTCGAAATTTTCTCGGTCCGGATGGCTATCAATCTTCTTATTTGGATGCATTCTTCGACCGCAGTGACCGCTGTATGTACACACCACACTTACGAGCAAGAAGGGCGGAGAGCAATCGGATTAAGCTCACGCAGTCTCCAAGGTACGGCTGACACAACGACCAAGGCAGGCGCCATGGGCAGATAAACCCGAGGCGGATAAAACTCGCCTCGGGTTGTCGTCGGTCAGAGCTCTTTGTTGTTTACCGTCAAGAGCTTCGACAGCTTTGTGAAATGAAAGCGAATCAACACGCCTCCGTTTTTTTTAATTATATGCAGGCAATTTAGGTTGCAAAATGCAATGTAATACGAGCGCGAATATACGAGACGTAAACATGCCGAATCTAGGCGATCAAACATTTTTTCCGCTCTCTTTTTCAATGTTTATTTGAAATAAAGGCACAGCTTTACCATTTTGGGCCCTTATTTCGGCTACCATCACAGTCAGGCATCAGTAGCTTTCATTTCCTAGCATGTGCAGATATTTTTCCACCAGCTGAATGACATGCTTTAACCTGGGCGTCGTCTGCTACAGGAACTTTCTAGGTGGCGCGCGCGGCAGATGTCGCTACCTTAAAAATTATGGAGGGACCTTATACATATAGAGAGTTTGCTAGGGCGCCGGCGCGAGCGGATGTGTTGTCGAGGTCTCCGGAACGACAGTGGCAGAAGGTCGCTCCCTAGGAAATGGAAAATATTTCGGCATGTAAGTATGCGCCGAAAATTTCGGCGAGTGAGTGCCGCCGTGCGAAGGTCGCTCCCTCGGAAATGGAAAATATTGCGGCATGAACGCACGCGCCGAAAATTTCGGCGAGTGACTGCCCCCGTGCGAAGGTCGCTCCCTCCGAACTGGAAAATATTTCGGCATGTACGCATGCGCCGAAAATTTCGGCGAGTGATTACCGCGGTGCGAAGGTCGCTCCCTCGGAAATGGAAAATATTGCGGCATGAACGCATGCGCCGAAAATTTCGGCGAGTGACTCCCGCCGTCCGAAGGTCGCTCAATCGGAAATGGAAAATATTGAGGCATGAACGCACGCACAGAAAATTTCGGCGAGTGACTGCCCCCGTGCGAAGGTCGCTCCCTCCGAACTGGAAAACATTTCGGCATGTACGCATGCGCCGAAAATTTCGGCGAGTGATTGCCGCGGTGCGAAGGTCGCTCCCTCGGAAATGGAAAATATTGCGGCATGAACGCACGCGCCGAAAATTTCGGCGAGTGAGTGCCGCCGTGCGAAGGTCGCTCCCTCGGAAATGGAAAATATTGCGGCATGAACGCACGCGCCGAAAATTTCGGCGAGTGACTGTCCCCGTGCGAAGGTCGCTCCCTCCGAACTGGAAAACATTTCGGCATGTACGCATGCGCCGAAAATTTCGGCGAGTGATTGCCGCAGTGCGAAGGTCGCTCCCTCGGAAATGGAAAATATTGCGGCATGAACGCACGCACAGAAAATTTCGGCGAGTGACTGCCCCCGTGCGAAGGTCGCTCCCTCCGAACTGGAAAACATTTCGGCATGTACGCATGCGCCGAAAATTTCGGCGAGTCACAGGCGCCGCGAAGGTCGGTCCCTCGGTAATGGAAAATATTTCGGCATGTAAGTATGCCCCGAAAATTTCGGCGAGTGACTGCCGCCGTGCGAAGGTCGCTGCCTCGGAACTCGGAAATATTTCGGCATGTACGCATGCGCCGAAAATTTTGGCGAGTGACTGCCACCGTGCGAATGTCGCCCCCTCGGAAATGGAAAATATTTCGGCAAGTACGCACGGCGTACGACTGCCGCCGTACGAAGGTCGCTCCCTCGGAAATAGAAATTACTTCGGCGTGTACGCATTCGCCAAGAAGTTCGGTGAGTGCCTGCCGCCGTGCGAAGGTCGCTCAGTCGGAAATGGAAAATATTTCGGCATGCACGCACGCGCCGAAATTTTCGGCGAGTGACTGCCGCCATTCGAAGGTCGCTCAGTCGGAAATGGAAAATATTTCGGCATGTACGCATGCGACGAAATTTTTGGCGAATGACGATTTTCGAGTGATGAGTGGCGAGTGACGCAGGAGCTTCGATTTGAGCTGACTGCTTAAGCGTCGACCGCAGGCGCGTCTGACTATCGGCAGCTGGGCGTCTACTACGCACGATAACTGTGCGCCTGCTTGGTGCATTCGGTCAGCGTTGAATTAATCAGACAGCGGAATTGAAATGCTCTAGCACACGATATACGGACAGCCTTGTCACAGGGGATGTATACCAGGCGTGAAAGCGACCCTACTCTTACGGATTCTGTCGCACCTGATACAAAAAACAACAAAATCACAGCGATAAGGTTCGTGAGACACAGCGCAAATATTTTTAAAGTTGGGTATGATACCACTGCAAATAATATGTGTAGCCATCCATCAACACAACAACGAAACAGACATCACGGCATCTCATCATTGCAAACGACTTTAGTACATGCGAGTCTGATGGTCTCTAGCGGTAAAGAGTACACTACAGCCGCTGCTTTTGTCACGTAATGAAAAACTGTAGTAATGTCACTCGCGTCACTGACGCTAAAAAAGAGAAATAAACAAATCCACCAAAACGTTTGAAGCCGCAGGCAAGAAGACTAGACAAATTCATGTCATACCCGTCATTCCCATGGCACCTACACGATTGCGGGGCCAGTTTTCCTTCTTGTATTTTAGTAGGAAACAATACGTCCCCTTCACTAGATGCCTGCCACACAAGCAGAAAACAAGCTTTCGAACCCTCTCTTTTTCCTCCCCTCCACCAGTGGCTGTTAGCACCACATGTGGCTGACACTCCACTGGCCATGGCACCTCTCATAACTTCCGCTGCAAATACCGAAAGACTCTCGATTGGCACTCCTCAAGAGCCATATGGACAAAAATCTGCGTGCTCACTGTGCATGTTCTAAAGAGATAGCTACTCTAGTGACAGTCCACACACCTTTTAAATTAAACGCACCCAAACAACAGTGGAGCCAAGAACCCTTTGAAATGCTGTCAAGATGCTGACAGTCCCGGTCCGGCCTGTCACCGTGATGATAGTGCCGGTAAAGAGTTCCACCTTGTGGTCCATAGGCCTCCCAAGCTGGCAGAGGGGGCGCTGCAGCACGCCTCCGAAAAGCGCGGCCGCAAGTCGGAGTGAACGAAAGATGGGAAATATATTTAGAGAAAATAATGTATTGTACAGAAATTGGTCGAGGCAAAATTAAAGGTGAAAGCGAACGCTGGGTGACAGAAATTCATGACAAAAAGAAGGCCGCGCCTAGGATATTTTGGTGCCACATAAAAGCGATAGGTAAAAAGTCTGGCACATTGCAACAACATATTGTAGATGAAAGAGGAAATCAATTGGAAGGGTAAAAAGCTCTGGGTTACATCCAGAAGGTAACAGCCTATTCGTTTAAAAAGATCGTCCAAGAGATTTCCCCAGTGGAGAAAACCATGACGGAGAGCGAAACTAAGGAAGAGCTAGAACTTGAGAATTTCAACTGGAAAAGGCCGAAGGAAAAATTCCAAAGCGCACTCCTCCGGGTTTAGATGGGGTCCCCTTTAGCCTCATTAACGAATTAGGACAGAACACTAAAGAAGCACTATTGAAATCCCCTAGAAAAATGCTCACAGGAGAGGCAAATGCCGGAGAGCTGGCGAAAACGTAGAATGAACTTAGTCTGTAAAGGCAAGGGGGAAAAGAATAAAATTCGCTCGTATAGACCGCTAACCATTACATCGGTATTATACAGGTTGGCTATACAAGCAGTAAAATTAAAAATAGAAGCGTGGGCAAAACTTAAGAATATTTTGCGAGAACTTCAGAATGGATTTTGAGTAGACAGGAGACTAGACGACAACCTATTTGTTCTTACTCGGTGCATAGAAATATCTAAAATAGAAAGCAGGCCCTTGTATGTGACTTTTATATACATCAATGGGGCGTATGACAATGTTAATCAGGGAATATTGTTGGAAATATTGGAAGGAATGGGCATAGGCGACGATTGTGCGCAGCTTTTGAGGGAGATATATCGAGAAAATAGTTTGCATAGAATGGGAAGGAATCAGTAGCATAGAGAACGTTGATATTAGTAAGGGGCTGAGACAGGGATGTTCTTTGTCGCCGCTGTTATTCATGCTGTACATGGCTAGAATGGAAAAAGCGCTAGGAGATAGCAACATTGGTTTTAATCTGTCTCACAAACAGGGCGGCGTGATGACTGAGCAGATGCTTCCGGGTTTATTTTATGCTGATGATATTGTCTTATTCGCGGACAGTCGAGATGATATACAACGGCTGGTGAATACACGCGGAAAGGAAGGCGAGGCTCTAGGACTAGGATTTAACGTAACAAAATGTGGATCGATGGTATCCAATGGTCCCAATGACCAGGCGGTATCCATACAGAGCCAAGAAATACCGGGAGTAGGCGAATACAGGTACATTGGGGTACGTGTAAAGGAGGGTGATGGATACATGGAGGAACACGAAAAAGCCTTGGCAGCAAAGGGAAAGAGACACGCTGCAATAATGAAGCACAGAGCGTTATGGGGACACAATAGGTACGAAGTGCTTAGGGGTCTGTGGAAAGGGGTAATGGTACCGGGGCTTACATTTGGGAACTCAGTGGTGTGCATGAGGCAAGAGATACAATCAGGAATGGATGTCAATCAAAGAACTGTGGGACGCCTCGCGTTGGGTGCTCACGGGAAAACGACAAATTAGGCTGTAAAGTGCCATATGGGATGGGCGAGTTTTGAGGCAAGGGAAGCCCAGGGCAAAATAAGGTTTGAAGAGACGTTTAGGAATATGAAAGATAATAGGTAGGCTGTGAAGGTGTTCCGTTATTTATATAGAAAGAGCGTTGACGCGCAGTGGAGAAAAAGAACTAGGAGCCTCACCAGTAAATATACGGCTCTAAGAAAACTGACAACAAAGAGCGTAAAGGGAAAAGTCAGAGCGGCGGAGAAGATTTACTGGGTGGCAGCGATAGAAAAAAACGATTCTGAATAACTACCGAAAGGGCAAAAACGAAATAAAGAGGGAGGCATTTTATGATAATTCAAGAGGAAGCGCTTTAATGTTTGAAGCGAGATCGGGCTGCCTTAGAACGCGTATTTCTAAAGCGAAATTCAGTAAAGAAGAAGAAAAATGCACATGCTGTGAGGAAGATAGTGAAACTGCGGAGCATGTTCTGGCTGAATGCGGAAATATCCACCCAGGTGTACATTTGGGCACCACCCTACATGAAGCCTTGCGTTTTACGGAGAACAACGGGAAGCTGAACATACCCGCAATTGAAATAAGTAAGAGACGGTTAGAATACTGGTGGCAGAAAACTAGGGAGAACGGACAAAAATAATTATAGAGAAAAATAAGGACCTTCTGCCATATATGGACCTTCTGCCAAATATGGGCTTTCTGCCATATGGGGCAGGGAACTGGGCTATGAATTTCCGTTTTAGCTATAGTATGATCGATTTGATTGAAGTAGATTTAAAAGGCATGAGCACAACTTAAAGAGAGAAAAAAAAGAAATGTTCTTAAATTTTCTTGCGAGCCTGGTGGCATACATGTCACCGCCCCGTTACAAAGGGGACGCTCATAGCATCCATCCATCCACCCATCCATCGAAAACCGCCGTTTCGGCAGCTGGTAGGATTTGCGGTCGCTTCCCTGTGATCCGCCCGCCTTTTGCGCGTGTTAAGGCCGGTCCCCACTAGCGGCAAAAACGCGCGCGGCGTGTCGCGTGCGGCGAGCGCTTCCGCGACAAGCGCGCGTCAACAAGTGCCCACTCGCGTTTTGCGGCAAGCGGCGACGATGCAGCCAAGAACGACCTGACGCCCCGACTTGTGTTGTTCCATTCGAAAGGTCTCGCGAAAACGTGAGCTCTAATCACACGATTTCGTCTTTCGTCGACCATGTATGTCTTTCTAGGGCTACGGCTGGTCACGCTATCAAAAAACTGCTACTGCGAGCATACTTCTTGCTCGGCGTCTCGGTATGGGTAGGCTTAACGAAAACTGCATATAGGTCTGGGCATGGCCTCTGAGATTTAGGACGGCCATGTCACTTTCGAATCTCAGAGGCTGTGTATTGTGGTTCTATGCTTGACGGGCAGATGGCGCCACGCGTCGTCACCACCTGTGATCCGTCAGGTCTGGGGCTCACGGACGCAACCTCGTGATGATCGCGGCAGGGCTAAACGACGTCCTCAACAAAGAATCGTCAGGATTAGCGACGACCTTGGCAAAAGGCGTCGACGACATGCGCGCCATCTCCCCCCAGGTGCAGATAGTAGTGTGCACGGTACCGGAAATACCAGTGCGTGACGGCAACCTCCAAAGAGCGGTTGTCGATGCGAACAAAGAGATATGGCGTACGAGTCGAGAGAAGGGTTTCTAAGTAGTGGAAATAAACAGGGAAGTACATAGGTGGGGGGTTTCCAAAGAGACAGAATTCACTTCGATAGGAGGCTTGGTCATGAGGTGGGTTGGCGGCTTGCAGGACGTGCAGTAGCTTTTTTGGGGGGCACGCGGGCCCTTCGGAGTCCGGGGTAGCAAGGAACAAAGGAAACAAGCAGGGGGATTTTCGGGCAGGTAGCACTGAGAAATGCCAGAAAGGAGGTAAAAGGAAGAAAAGAGCGAAGGCGCGTGTAGCAATTAGTTACATAAACATGCAGGGTGGCAGAAAAAAGGCAAAATGGTTAGAGATTGAGGAACAGTTAAACAAAGAAAAGATAGGCGTTTATGCGGTTACAGAAACACACCTTAGAGACCTGGAAGAGCCACCACATATTGACAGTTATGTTTGGGAAGGGTGCAACAGGATCATATCACAAAGAAAAGGTGGGGCTGTTGGAATGCTTATTCATAGCGGAGCAAAATGGGAGAGAGTAAAACAAACGTGTTCAGAGCACCTTTGTGTTTCGGGCACGGTAGGTGGAAAGAAAACGTGGCTAGGTGTAGCTTACACGTGGACGGGAAATAACTGTAAGGAAAAGAATCTGGAGATAAAGCATTGCATAAACACCGATATTAAAGAATTTGGTCACGGGGCCGAAATCATCCTTCTAGGGGATATGAATGCCCACATCCACGACCTTGACGGATATACAGGCACCAATGGGAGGTTATTGCTCGATCTTTGCGAGCACCATAGTCTTGTGATAGTTAACACAGGGCCCAAGTGCGATGGACAGATCACGTGGGAGGTCAGAAACAGACAATCGAACATTGATTATTGTCTTATGACAGAAGGAATCTAGGAAAAACTGAGAGAAATGAGAATAGACGAGGACGGGATGAACAGCTTGGGTAGTGATCATAAACGCATAACGTTACAACTGGGATATAAAACTGAAAATAATAACGTAGAGTCGAAGTTTGGTAGCTCGTATTTAAATGACAAACAAATAAAAAATATAGCCGCAAGAGTAGAGGAAGAAGTAGGCAAAATACGAGGCAAGGACTGGGGGTATAATGAGCTAGTTCATGCAATGACGAAAGAAATAAGTAAAGAGAAGAAAACTGTTTGCTGGAAAGGAAAGAGAACGCCAAAAAGATGGTGGAACAAGGAAATCCGGGAAGCGATCGAAAAGCGACGTAAAGCATCAAGGGAGCACAGGCAGGCAAAAAGGGAGAAGCGGCCGCAAGTCGATGTCACGGAAAGATGGGATATATATTTAGATAAAAAATCTATTGTACAGAAATTGGTCGAGGCAAAAATTAAAGGTGAAAGCGAACGCTGGGTGACAGAAATTCATGACAAAAGGAAGGCCGCGCCTATTATATTTTGGAACCATATAAAAGCGCTAGGTAAAAAGTCTGCCACATTGCAACAGCATATTGTTGATGAAAGAGGAACTCAATTGGAAGGGTATGAAGCGTTGGGTTACATACAGAAGGTAACAGCCGGTTCGTTTAAAAAGATCGTCCAAGAGATTCCCCCAGTGGATAAAACCATGACGGATAACGAAACTAAGGAAGAGCTAGAACTTGAGAATTTCAACTGGAAAAAGGCCGAAGGAAAAATTCCAAAGCGCACTGCCCTGGATTTAGATGGGGTCCCCGTTAGCCTCATTAACGAATTAGGACAGAACACTAAAGAAGCACTATTGAAAGCCGTAGAAAAATGCTTACAGAAGAGGCAAATACCGGACAGTTGGCGAAAAAGCAGAATGAACTTAATCTATAAAGGCAAGGGGGAAAAGAACAACATTCGCTCGTATAGACCGCTAACCATTACATCGGTACTGTACAGGATGGCTGTGCAAGCAGTAAAATTAAAAATAGAAGCCTGGGCAGAACGTAACAATATTTTGGGAGAACTTCAGAATGGATTTCGAGTAGACAGGCGTTTAGACGTTAACCTATTTGTTCTTACTCAGTGTATAGAAATATCTAAAATAGAAAGGAGGCTGTTATGTTGCCGCTCATAAGGCGATTGTGCAGAAGGGACGGCGTAGCACCGTACGCTATTGACCCCGAGGACATACCGTGGCGACATCTGCCGGAACCTCTCCGTGACGTACAAAACGACATCACGTGGTACCGGCCCCGCAGCGTACGACGTCTGCAATGTTGTAGCTCGTTCAGACACGGTTTTTTTTTCGTGTTGCAAGAGTTCCCTGTGTGTATCTTAGCTGCAAAAGAACCTGTTCTACAGGTCGGCAAAGTATTTTGCGAGTGAACAAGAGGCATCGCCGCATCGTCCGCGCTTGTCGGAAACGTGTGCCCGCGGTGCTCTATGCACGACGAAAGTGACGAGGCCGCTCGCGTAAAAGGTGCTCGGGAAATTTAGTTAGCTATCACTGGGAATACTCAGACATCCTACGTACAGTTACTTATTCAAGCGCGAATAGGCGCTACATCTCGTGCACTTGCGCGGACGGTTGTTGTTGTTTTGTGGGGTTTTACGTCCCAAAACCAGTTCTGATTATGAGAGACGCCGTAGTGGAGGGCTCCGGAAATTTCGACCACCTGGGGTTCTTTTACGTGCACTGACATCGCACAGCACACGGGCCTCAACATTTCGCCTCCATCGAAATGCAGCCGCCGCAGCCGGGATTCGATCCCGCGACCCTCGGATCAGCAGCCGAGTACCTTAGCCACTAGACCACCGTGGCGGGGCTTGCGCGGACGTTGCATGTGCGGTAAGTGACATTTCGATTCACTGCCAGCTGTACGGGGTTCACGGCGTACCTTCCCATCCCTCCGCCCCATTTTTGGGCGCGTGATTAAGCGGGCAATATATGTGAGGTCTTGATATTGCTAATTCAACCTGCATGTCCATTCATAAGGGAATGGACATGCAGAATGGACGCCCGGTTTGGCACTTTTGCCAGTATTACCGCATGGCAATGACTCATCACGAGCTTATTTATCACCAGTAAATTATATCTTAAATTCATGCATACGGTTCTGCGATGTGCGCACATGTATCTCTGCGCATGTATCTCTTGACTGATAACAGAATCAAAGCAGCCTGTTATTTTTTGCGATGGCGCTGCTCCGTAAACAAGACACGTTTCCTCTACAGCAGCTAATAGGCGTCGTAAATTCGAATGCCTACAGTCCGAGAAAGTTCATGCCGTACTCACTGAACATTCTAGCTCCAACGCCGTGCACATAATTGACTTCACGGAATGCTTCCCACACATTCGAAATGTATGAGCACTTGCCTATTTCCCCATTCTCAGCTTTTTCAGCCAAGACGCTGCGTCTTGGGGTATATACGTGTGAAAATTACGCCTAGCTCGATCGACTATGTCAAGCGCTCTGTTTCCATGCGCAAAAGCAAGAAGAAAAGTAACCGGCTTGGTGAAGAAAGCGAGCGCGCTTCGCCGGCGGCGGCGAAGGCGTCACGTGATGTCGTTTACTACGTCACAACGACAGCAGCGCCAGTCTTTCCAGTGGTGGCCCTCGAGGCCAATACAAAGCTTCTTTCTCGGCTCTCTCTCTGCATGGTCTTTGACAGCAATTATCAATGGAAAGCAAACTGCTCCCATTGAGTGGCTGGTCTCCCACGCTGGCCCCCAGGGGTTCCTGGTACGAGACCCTTCCCTTTCGCTGAACGTCGCTCGGGGGGGTCGCGGCTGCGCGACCGTACTTGTCCTCTCAGTGGCCGTTTCGGGGAAGAGCAGCTCGGACGCGTAGGAAGGAATGCATGAGAAGTGCGCCGTCGCTCGAAGCGACAATGCGCTTGGCCCAACCAATTCTTTAACGACCGGCATGCGCTCTCGGCGCGCCAACTGGAACAAAGGGTTGAGTCGCAGCAGTGCACGGTCCGAACTGCGGGAAAGGCGAAGACACGCTGTTTCCTGGAACGACAGGGTTCGACTGGATGAGCGTGGGAGATGGCCCGATTGCCGCAGGGCTGCTACGACACCGATATTTCGATTGTGAGAATACCTGAGAGCGTGGGATAAGGAGAGGGAGAGCCATGATGGGAAAGAATGCCAAAATGCCTGTTTAAACTGCAAAGACGCTGCTGTCAAGATTAGGGACAGCCCACTAGGGAGTGGCTTAATCTGAGGGTAAACAGATTGGATGACAGAAGGTTGAGGCGGACCAGCAGTGGCCACCTCCCCTTTTTCTTTGTTACCGCAAGGTACTAAAGACTGGACGGGATTCGTTTCCCTTCAGTCTAGGCTGTAATCACTTAACTGATCGATCAGTAAGACTCCGTACGATGCAACTTCTGTCTGGGCCGTAACCACTCGGTGGTCGAACAGTGAGACTAAGTTCGTTGTATGTAGTAACAGTGTTCTAGGCTCTAACTTAAGAAAAGTTAAGTAGAAGAGTAAGACGCTGTTGATGTCTATGTTATCATCAATGTGCTTCGGCAAGATGTACATATGACTGTAAATATTTGCTGCAATATACCTTCAAGTTCATTACCTCCAACCTGCCTCCTGCTTCATCGACGTCGATCATCTCCTTGACGGGACTTCAATCCACATCAAGGAGAAAACGAACAAAGAAAAACATAACTGGCGCAGTCGGACAGGGATCGGCGAAGCTCTACAGCACCATACACCGGACCAGTGCCGAGGAGACCGAGGGGCAAGGCATCCGTCAGCCACCAGCGGCAACGTCGAGACGATCCCACAGCAGCCAACTCCGGCACCGTGGAAGAGATCCAGGAACGACAGTGCATACAGGAAGGGGTGAGCAGGATTTCTTGCGTTTTTCTCTAGTTGGCATGGCAGTTTATGTGTAGAGCACATGGTGAGAACATGCGGGGGTGCTGAAACAATGGAGTCTAATGGAGATGAAGGTGCGAGTGCGGTAGCAATGGATCGGAATCGAGAGCCATCAAATCATGGTATTCTAAATTCTGATCAGTCAAATGAGGCGAGAGTGCCTACTCAGAGGCAAGAATCGATGCAGCTGGCATCTCAGGTCTTGCCGAATTCAAGTGAAACGAGAACGCTCGAACTTGAAATTCAAAAGCTCAATCTCCAGATTGAGTACGAAAAGCTATGGCAAACTAGAATGAACGCGGAACGTCTCACTGGCACGTTGTCCAACTCTGGGTCGGAGAAGGGCGATCGGGGGCGACGGTGTTTCGATTCTGTCCAGCAATGTGCAAAAGTGCTGAAAGGGTTCCGCCTGCCGAGTGACGCGGATGTGCCATTATGGTTTGAGGAAGTAGAAAAACTATTTGCTACTTACCAAGTACCGTATGAGAGTCGCGTGCATTTGGTTATACCAGCACTAACGGAACGAGTTCGTTACTTACTGCGTAACCTCAACTCTGAAGAGAGTGCAGATTACGAGGCAGTTAAAGCAGCAGTACTGACGGAACTGAAGCTTTCTCCGGCAGAGTATCTGCAGAGGTTCGACAGAGCGGTAAAGCGGAAGGAAGAGACGTGGGCGCAGTTCGCGTCCCGCGTGAAAACTTATTTCTCCTACTACCTCCAAGTGAGAGAGGCCGACACGGTAGAAGTGATGGCAGAACTCATGGTTGCTGACCGCATAAAATCGGGCCTTAGCACGGAGGGTCTTGAGTATGTGAGACTAAGAGAAGGCGAGGGATGGCTTAGGCCAACTGAGATCGCTAAAGTGCTGCAAACTTTCGAACAAGCGAAAGGAAAAGGGCGTGCTTCAAACCAACCAACTGTAGAAATGGGGCAGAAGCCGGCGACACGAGTAGAGCAAGGGGCTCTGAAGTGCCACTTATGTTACGGCTCAGGCCACCCAGCTAGCACACAAGACCAAAAAGACGTCTTATTGGGGGATTAACGTCTTGGTTCGCGTGGCTGACGTCTTTGAGACGTCAGCCACGCGAACTAAGGGGCAGCGACATCAAAGGGACAATGAATCCGTCTTCTAAACGTCCTACGCAAGACGGTAAGCAGACGTGGAAGAATACCGCCCCCCACACCCTCCCTCCCCAAAGCGTCGGCGGGCGTCGACACAATGCACGGCGCCGAGGTGTCGCCAGCTGCAATGGGGCCGGGAGGGAGGCGCCAGAATGTCTGGCTCCTTCTCGCCGGTTACCGGGGAGGATGAGGCGAGAGGGCGCAGGCTGGCGCAAACACGCGGAGACACGAAGCAAAGGCAGCGAAGCTCGTTTGCGTGGTTGGTCGTGGAGTCAGTGTGGTCAAGTTGTTGGCGGCCGGCTCTTCCTTCGTTTTTGGGAAAATTCTGTTAGCATGCTGCAGCTGCTGCGTGTTTTTGTGTGGTGGCATTATGTTCTTTCTACTTTCCTCCTTATGTCAACCCTGGTTCAATTCCGGCGCTTCTGTGACTGGATCCCGTAACACCAATAACTACGTCTCGCCGAAAATAAATGTAAGTACCACATTTGAATGGCTTAGCATGATGCCTGTGAGATCACTCATGTGTTCCGTGGATAGGGCGAATCGGTCTGTGACAGATACAAGGAGGATTAATGCTATGTAAGGTCTAAGATAGTTGACGCATTAAATGCAAATCAACGCAACTGTGGTTTTATTATTCAGATCATCGTGTATGATTGCATTCTGAAATTTTCTTAGGTCTGTGTGCGTGTTCAGCCTGATTAGTGAGTAACGAGTGCATTGGCTTCGTTCCCACCATCCTGTCATTTGGCCGTTACGGGTAGCGAGTGCAGCGCATGTACAACAATGTCGGGTAGTAGTAATTTACTCGTGTCTTACATAGACGAATACATGCATGTGATATCGCGCGTTGTAGGGCAACCGTTGCCGCACGTCCTTTCACTGTTGCATTGCAGTCGTGAGATTTCAGTTCAGAGCTGCGAAATTTACGTGCATGTGATGTGGATGTGAAAATCGCGCATTGTTTATTGTGGCATGTCAGCAGAACTGAAGCAGGCAATCATGACGTCTTATGGTGGTGGAATGACTTCTCGCAGCTCAGCATTCATATGAGCATGAGTGTCGTTGTGCTCGTTCTCGGTCATATTTAAACTTGGCAGAGGCATGTGACTCGTTTGCGAATGTTCGTTATTATTATTTCTCATTGTCCACGCTGTTGCGGTTTTCTGCATTTGGGGTTCGTTATTCTTGCAGACCGCAAATACCAAAATAATTACACGACCTGTTATCTGGTTCCACAGTGGTGTTACAGGGACGCTGTTGTGTACAGTAGATTTTTGGTATGCCATAAGCTGTCTAGTGTTTCACGTGGTACGGACTGGGGAGTGAAGACTTGAACCATGTTGCTGGGCTGATAGCGTACAGTGATGATAAGGCGACGAACGACGAACTAAATTAGTACGTCGGGCTATGGGTGAGCGGCGTGTTACGACGACTTATGCATGAACGTTTGGACGTATTTTGTTTATTTTTATTATTTAGTACGGGCGCCGCCAGCTTGTCCGGTGCCGGGATCCAGCTGTGCATGCCTATACCTATATCATCAAATCAAAGCCACGGTGCCATTCAACAGTTTTCAGCGGAACGTTTGACGTTTTCCTCCTACCCCGTGACATACTCGCTACCCCAAATGAGCCATATTTCGTTGCATTGTACTAAATTCACTATTATCTGGCCATTGAAGGCAGTTTTGTGCAGGCGAATTCGAAGCCACAGCGAAAATTTGTTGATGCTATGCACAGATGTGATGCGCAGTCACTGTGCCCGTAGATCGCGCGACCTTGAAGGTCCCATTTAATAAAGGAGCCCTGCGACATTTGGAATCTCGATGGCCAATGATGCCTAACAGTCGTGGACGTTGTTGTGAACGTGTGAGCCAACTATTATTGAGCTGCGTGCACCAGGGAATTTTTTATTTGGTTTCAAACACAGCTGTAATTAACATTGCTCTTCGTTCCAACAAATGTCACTAGGCCGTCAACTACTTTTTTCGAGGCAGATATATCACTGGCTGAACTTACGGTCACGGAAAGGTAGTCTGCAATTATATATTTGTTCATGAAAGGAAAAATTAGCAGCCACCCGTTTTGTAGCACAAAGCAAACGTTACCCACCCATGCGGGTTTCCGCAGAACTCATTTGCCTATATATATTTGTTCATTTTACATTAAAGAAATAAAGGCAATCTGAGTGCCTGTCTTTAAAAAGACCGAGGTGAGCGAAGGGACCTAGTCGTTGGCGCCAGTGACGTTACTTGTTGAAAGAAGAGCAGGCAAGTCGTTGGTCGGTGATGCTAGTGACGTCAGTTGTTGGAACAATTGCAGGCGATTGCATGAAGTATTTAAAATGAAACTGCAAATCCACTGCTGCTTGCAGCACAATAACATTTGGCTCACACGTTCACAGAAGCCTCAACGATTGATTGGCACCGTTTGCTCAGTGCGTTCGAAAAGTGTTGCAGGGACCCTTTCATACCGAGTGCGCAGTGAGCACGTAAGCATGCCTCGAAGAATATTCTCACAGTCTAAGTGTGAAGCATGTGTGTCACCCGATTTCTACATGCTGTGTATGGGAATGCGTCCAAAATAAACTACGAATCAGTAATGTGCAGTTTAACGTTCACGAGTGCCATACTATTCGGCGGTGGTAGCATCAGGAGATGCATCAAGTTTCCTGCGGAGATGGCCCGAACACCACTGTATATTGTAAATGATAGAGACATAGACACAGCGCCTTTGCCGCAGGCCGGCTGTTGTATCCTGACTTCTTTCTTCTCTTCCTTTTCATCGCTGGGCATCTAGCACGAGCGTCCAAGCTTCGGCGGAACTCGCTGACCTTCGTATATATGTACATAGGTACATACAATCCTGTGAGTGTTAGATTGTATGTGCACATAGACCCGATAAAAGGGACGGGGGGGTGGGGGTGGAGACGACCGCCTTCGTAGCTCAGCGGTAGATCATCGGACGCCTTATCCGAAGGTCGTTGGTTCGGTTCCCACAGAAGGCAGGTTTGTCTTTTCGTCCGCCTAAATTCCTTCCTACTTCACAAGTATAATACTACAATTAAGAACCCCAATAACTTCTATGTTTTCCTAGGCTTCATAGTTTGTTGCTTCGTTAAATTTATATATATATATATATATATATATATATATATATATATATATATATATATATATATATATATGGTGCAGGCAGCAGTGCAGAAGTACCAGGCATTCGAGGAAAATTCATTTCGAGTGTTTATCTACTGCAAGTTGCAGGATATTATGAACACTTCCTGTAAAGGGCGCAGTCTATGACAGAGATGCATTTCAAATTTCGTTCCTCAAAGCACAGTTGTAGAACAGCTTTATAGAAAATAGCGGCCCCATTTTTTTCGTTTGCAGGAATACATGCGGTTTAATCGGCGGTTGTACGGATAACCTGATAGGGCACCAACTGTGTTCTACCACGGCCCCACCGAGGTTCTACATTGAAAGCATTTCCGCGACGGCGGTTTCAGCGTGTCATATGATGCCAGTAGCATCGTATTCACCAGCTGCACTAAGCCTGGACACTACAACTAGTTTTTGATGAGCGTGAACGTGAACTGGTTGCGCGTTTGGTGGAGGTTGCATTCTCAAAGGAGTTGGCTATTCGAAGTGTTTTGTTTAATGACTAGGTATAAGGTAACAGTGTTTTCCTTAAATGTGAAACAGGGCGAAATTCGAAGATTCAGTTTAATCCTGCACATGTAGACCTGATGGTTATTTGAAGTCCCTTTTAGGAATAGCTTCATGTGCTGGGTGCCAAAATCTTCTTTTTTTTTCTTTTTTGGCTTCCAACTGATGCTTGCCAGTTTGATCTCCGTTCATGTCAGATTTGCATATATGTGCGTAATACAGTGCTTTGTAGAGAGCCACATCTGTATTTTGTATATGTAATTGAGAATATTGCTTCTTTTTTTCTTTTTCGTCGCCTCAATGCTGTCTCCACTGTATTCAACTTCGAGCACGTATGTAGCTTCACTATGAAATGGAGGTTGCCTCGATGTAACGTTGCTCGCTGTGAGAGATTGTGCGCTGCATTGCGACCTTGCTCATTATACCGATTTTGTTAATATTTCATGCGCTAATTTCTTTGAAGGTCACTTTGGTCAATATTCGTTGACACTTGATTGATATTTTTGGTTGTCTTTTAAAGTTTGCTTCATTACATCAGCTGATGTCCTCGACAAATTTTCACTTTCATGTCTGAGTCATATTTGAGTTCTTGTGTTTATATTCCTTGATTTTATGCGGTGAAGATGCTGCATAACGTGATTGAAAGCGGCTGTCACACAGTCATCCATTGTTCTGTCTCTGCTCATATAACCGGATGCGCTGCTCTCATGGTGAAAAGCGCATAGTCGTTTGGCTGTTGATTATTGTGTGACTACTAGTGCTCTTTTGTGAGCCTCTAGCGTTTAATAAGTTCCAAATATATTTAAAGTATTTCTTCTGCAGTTGCTCTTGAATATTTGTTGTTTTGTTTTTCTGGCATTTCTCATTTTCTTCTTTTTTGAACTTGCACAAGTTAGTTTCTCAATAAAATGATGATGTAGCAGTGTTTCGACTGCGTGATCATTGGCACAGAGGCCTCCTTGCTAGGCCGCTTGCCATGAAACTGTCTATCCTTCACTGCAGAAAGATATAGTAATGTCATTACTATTTTTGGTAGATTTGCTTCATACTCAACAAATTACATGCTAGATTGATTTTTGTATTCATGACAGCCAATTTTGACTTAAATGCTAAGACTGATGAAGCCTTGTTGCGAACTGTGTACCTACCTTACTGCACTATTTTTGCTCTGTTGCACTCAGTGCTGATGCCTTTAACCACGAAAAAAAAAAGAATTCCAGGCAACGGCGATGCCAGGACTTCTTCCTAGGATGTAACTACGAAAGTATTCTGCTGGCACTACCCCCCACTCTGCAGCATCGAAAAGATTATGGTGCTGCTGATAACATAGCAGGTCGCAGCTACTACCACAAAGGCAGGGACGGCGTCCGCGGATGGGGGTGCCCCCCAAAATTATGATCCCGTTGACACCTTCAGAACCACGGAGTTAATGCCCGAGGGGTGCAAAAAAATGTTTTGTGGTTATTTGTACCCCTCAGGCGTTAGCTTACATTCTGAGGGTGGTGACCAGATCAAAATTTTGGTGGGCGCGCCCCGTTCCCGAGCACTATTCCGGCTTCTTTTTCAGATTACGGCTAACATTTCAGGAACAGCTTTTTGATGACGTCAAGTCAAGTCAAGTTTATTTGTTTTATCATGTACAAAAAGAAAAAAACGGGTTACATAATACGAACAGCATCAGGAGGTCCCAAAGTAAGAAACTGTCAGGGGGACCTCCATATAATTAGTGGGGTACATGAAAAGTAAATAACAGCAGCAAGAAACTAAAGAGTGCGAGAAAAAAAAATAGAAGCAGTTATTACATAAAAATATATAGTAAAAATAGAAAGTTACATATTCATCATAACAGCGTTACACAATACTAAAACGAAATAATGCACATAAGGGATACAAAGGAATCAAGTGATGAAAAAAAATATTACTAAAGAACAAAAGGTTCGTCTAAGAGCACGTTCTTAATTTTGGATTTAAAGGATGGCAATGAACGGGATGACTTAGCATGAAAAGGTACATGATTCCAGAGATGAACACCATAGAAACGCGCTGTGAATCTGCCATAGTTAGATTTGATTTTAGGTAAGAGAAGGTTGTTACGCTCCGAAAACCTGGTATTATTGTTGTTGATAAGGATATGAAAAGGAATACAGTCTAATGTTATTTCGCGATGAATGAGACGGTATGTGATGACCAACAATCTGTGATAAAACAACTTTTGAATGGGCAAGATGCGAAGATGTTGATAGATAGGTAGAGAATGGGAACGGAATGGGCTAAAGGTCATTAATTTTATCGCTTGGTTTTGAAGACGTTGAAGTGGTTTGAGATGAACGGCATATGTGTTACCCCAAGATGACAAGCAGTATGATAAATGGCTGTTAATGTAAGCATGATAAAGTGAGATGAGAACATGAGGCTGAAAAAATGCACGTGTTTTAATGATAATGCGGATACCAAATGAAACCTTTTTTATTAGCGAATTGACGTGACTGTTGTATTTAAGATGTTTGTCAAGAGTAACACCCAGGAATTTAGCATTATCAGATGCCGTTATAACATAGTTATTCAATGAGACCGTTATGGATGAAGCAATCACAGTATGTGGGCTATGAAATAGTACAAGAGTTGTTTTACTCGGATTAATCTGAAGTCGATTATTTGTGCACCATGAATGAACATTGTTAAGATCTGCATTAAGTGTATGTTGAAGTGCGGTGAGCGATTTATGTGGTGAATAAATGGTGGTGTCATCAGCATACAACAAACATTTACAAGAAGTAAGCGTATTAGGTAAGTCGTTTATGAATAGGAGGAACAACAAAGGACCTAATATAGAGCCTTGAGGAACGCCACAGTTAATTAGTTTAGTCGATGAGAATTGACCATTAAGATAGACCACTTGCGGCCTGTTAGACAAGTAGCTGCGAATAAGATTTAGAGGTGGGCCAGTAATACCAAAAGACTCGAGCTTAGCCAGAAGAATAGAGTGTACTAATGTGTCAAATGCCTTTGTTAGGTCAATGAATATGGCTCCTACAAAAAATCCTTCGTCAATAAATTGTTTAATGTTGTCCGTGAAATTGATCAGTGCCTGTTCCGTTGAGTAACCATCTCTAAAGCCAAACTGGAGCGAAGAAAGAAGATTAAATTTGTTCAGATATTGCATTAAGCGAGTGTAGAGAAGCTTTTCAATGACCTTGCTAAAAAAGGGCAAAATGCAGATTGGGCGGTAGTTGTTAACGTTATCACGAGAACCCTTTTTGAACACAGGAATTATTTTACCACGTTTCAACAAGTTAGGGAATATACCTGTTCTGAATATTTTATTAGCAATATCTGCCAAAACTAGCGATATATCTGCAGCAACCAGTTTTATTCTAGAAGGCCGCAAAGAGTCCAGGCCTGGTCCCGTGACTTTAAGGGAAGAAATGACATTAAAAACTTCGTCTGATGAAACCGGACGAAGGAAGAAAGACCGAGAGCTGCGTGGAAGATGAGGTAGTCTTTAAACGGATTCAGAAATCCCTGTAAATGAGATTATTGGAGGCTCCCCCAAGCTGTCGAAAAGACCAGCTTTTTGATGACGTCTTTGGTAAGTCTTTAAACGGATTCAGAAATCCCGGTAAATGGGATTATTGGAGGCTACCCCAAGCCGCCGAAAAGACCAGCTTTTTGAGGACGTTTCAAAGACGTTCAGGAAACGTCTCGTTTATGGGCAACAATACAGACATTAGACGAGATATACGACGTCTTCTAGACCAAAACTTCTTACGCTTGCCGTCTCTGAGACGTCGTTAACGTCTCGGATATCCGTCTCGAAGACGTCTTAAATCCTTTGTGTGCTAGCTGCGCATTTCGCTAAAGAGTGCCCGAAGTCTAGTGATAAGGAGAGCAACCCGAAGAAGGCTACCGAGCCAAAGCGGAAGGTCCAAAAGGTAACATTATCCCACGAGACGGAAACTGAAATACCTGATGGAGTACTTAGCGCAAAGGTGAAGTTTCTAAAACACGAGGGTGAAGGCACAAATAAACTGCAGTTAATTCCCGTATCATGTGCAGGTATATCCGCATGATGCAATTTTGTATACAGGGAGTGAAATAACTGTCTTTCGGGAGAGTCTGCTTCCGAGAAGTTTAGTAGAGCCGTCTGGCAAGGTGAGATTGGTGTCTGCTTTTGGTAAAACTATCGAGGCAAGGCTAGTTACGTTGCCGGTCAAATTAAATAGCCCGCGAGAGGTTACGGAGCCTCAGAGCGTCGACCTACTCTGCGCGTTAACTGATGAGCTCGTCGAGGGCACAGATTGTTTGTTGACCGAGGAAAATTGGAAACTTTTGTCGAAGGCCAGCAGCCCTCTGGCACCCTGTCGAGCACCGGCCGAGCCTGCTCCCGAGGCAGAACAAGCAGTAGAGAAACCAAAGGTCGTGGCATGCAATCTTACTTTGGAGAAGAAAGACGTTTCCGGCGAAGATGCGCAAACTGATGAAGAAAGGGAGGCATCATTAGGCCAGAGAGAAGAGTTCCGCAAAGTGCAGTTGGGTGACACTACGCTAAAGAAATGTTGGGAAGATGCGCGTAGTGGGAAATCCGGCATGTTCATTTCAGACGGACTGTTATATCACTGCGACTCAATAGCAGGCACTCGAGTGAGTCAGCTAGTTGTCCCCAAAGATAAGCGCACTGAGGTGATGCACTTAGCCCATGAGTCGCTATGCGGGGGGCACCTGGGGCCAAAGAAAACAAGAGCTCGCATTAGGTATAAATTTTTTGGCCAGGTATGGCGAAGGAGATATTAGGGCATTGTCGTTCGTGCCATGAATGTCAAATTCGGTCAGACAGGCGTCGCACAGATAAAGTGCCTATAACTCCGCTCACTAGACCCGAGCACCCTTTCCAAGTTGTCAATGTAGATGTGATCGGACCCCTCGACACACCGTCAGCGAGAGGGCATAAGTACGCGCTGTGCTTAGTGGACCTTTGCACGAGGTGGCCGGAGGTGGTTCCACTGCGCTCTTTGACCGCTAAGGCGACTTGCGATGCACTGATTGAGATATTCAGTCGCACAGGCGTTCCGGAGATGATCTGCTCCGATCAGGGCACTAATTTCAAATCTCAGCTCACGCAAACGATGATGGAGAAATTAGGTTGCACGCCAAGGTTCTCAACCCCAGAACACCCAGAGAGTAATGGAGTTGTAGAGAGGTGGAACCGAGTACTGAAAAACATGTTGTATCATGTCATTCAGAGAGACACCAAGAATTGGGACAAATTGATCCCAATGGTTTTATGGGCTTATCGGGAAGTTCCCCATGAGGTAACCGGAGTAGCTCCGTTTCGTCTATTGTATGGAAGGAATCCCACGGGACCGCTTCTAATACTGCAGAGGACGTGGACGGGAGAAATGCCGGTGCCCGCAACATTGAGAGCAAGCCCCGCTAAGTATTTACAGCAACTTAAGGAGCAGCTCGAGACGGCCGCTAATATTGCTGAGCTAACTAGTGCAACTCATCAGGAGAGTTACGCCAGTGCCTATAATCGCAGCACCAGGCTCAAAGCTTTTAACGTTGGCGACCAGGTTGTGGTTTTCGACAATGATCGGAATTGTAAGATGTCACCTAAATGGCTAGGCCCATTCACAGTGGTTGGACGTGAGCGCGAACACTCTTACCGCGTTGAAACATCTGAGGGAAAGGTGAAAAGTGTCCACGCCAATAACATTCGACCTTACTATACAAGGGTCAGTCATATTGGGGTAGTCTTCGATGAGGACCATGATTTTGGGGAGGTGGAATATGCTCCACAACCAACCACTATAAAGCGGGAAGAGCTAGTGCTAACGAGCGAGAAGGTTGCTCACCTTGATGCTGACGCGCAGGCGGAAATACAGGCGGTGTTCCAAAGACATTGCACACTCTTTGACGGCACCCCAGAGCCCTCTCAGCCCTACTGGCTTTTCACAGACGCCTCAGCTACGGCGGCGGGAGCATGTTTGGCGCAAATGTCAGCCGAGGGAGGAGAGAGGCCTATCGCCTTTGCAAGCCACCGCTTCTCACCGACCCAGATGCGTTGGTCGACAATTGAGAGGGAAGCGTTCGCAATAATATGGGCTTTAAAGAAGTTTGACTACTGGTTTTTTGGTGCCATAGTAAACGTCGTTTCCGACCACAATCCGCTGTCGTACCTTACAACTTCTACTCCGCATGCACGGGGCGAAATTGACAAGATGGGCGCTGGCTTTACAGCGATATCATGTCTCGGTACAACATCGGAAGGGTATATGTAACGGGAATGCGGATGCATTATCGAGGCTCCAGAATAGTTTTTGGAAGCCATCAGAATAACAGTGTCATGCCAACTGAGGGGGGGACGTGAATGTTCCTGCCCACCCGCTGCTGTGTATTGTGGACTGTATGATTGACAATCCAAGAAACAGACACTAGTGATCTTACTGCTTGAAGCAGCAATGGTGTGCTTGATCGTTTCGCATGTATTTGTTTTCGTTTCTTGTATTCTCCTGTCGTGTTGTCTCGCAATTGTGTTTGATGTTTGTGTATACTGTTGTATGCTTAGAAAGTCCAGTGACCTAATCGCGGCAGTGATTTATCGTACCACTGAGCGTAGAACAGCCCAGCGTACTCTTAAGGGGGGACGTGTTATGTTGCCGCTCATAAGGCTATCGTGCAGAAGGGACGGCGTAGCACCGTACGCTATACAAAGCTTCTTTCTCGGCTCTCTCTCTGCATGGTCTTTGACAGCAATTATCAATGGAAAGCAAACTGCTCCCATTGAGCGGCTGGTCTCCCACGCTGGCCCCCAGGGGTTCCTGGTACGAGACCCTTCCCTTTCGCTGAACGTCGCTCAGGGGGGTCGCGGCTGCGCGACCGTACTTGTCCTCTCAGTGGCCGTTTCGGGGAAGAGCAGCTCGGACGCGTAGGAAGGAATGCATGAGAAGTGCGCCGTCGCTCGAAGCGACAATGCGCTTGGCCCAACCAATTCTTTAACGACCGGCATGCGCTCTCGGCGCGCCAACTGGAACAAAGGGTTGAGTCGCAGCAGTGCACGGTCCGAACTGCGGGAAAGGCGAAGACACGCTGTTTCCTGGAACGACAGGGTTCGACTGGATGAGCGTGGGAGATGGCCCGATTGCCGCAGGGCTGCTACGACACCGATATTTCGATTGTGAGAATACCTGAGAGCGTGGGATAAGGAGAGGGAGAGCCATGATGGGAAAGAATGCCAAAATGCCTGTTTAAACTGCAAAGACGCTGCTGTCAAGATTAGGGACAGCCCACTAGGGAGTGGCTTAATCTGAGGGTAAACAGATTGGATGACAGAAGGTTGAGGCGGACCAGCAGTGGCCACCTCCCCTTTTTCTTTGTTACCGCAAGGTACTAAAGACTGGACGGGATTCGTTTCCCTTCAGTCTAGGCTGTAATCACTTAACTGAGCGACTAAGATAAGTTCTTTGCAACTGTGTTATGCTGCATTATTCATAGTTTTGTCCCCCTTATGTAATGCCTTCGGGCCCTTAGGGTACTTGAATAAGTAAATAAAAACTATTGATGAAATAAAACTTTGGTTTGAGCGAGTTGGACCACAGTTAAAACAGCAGTGCAACGGAGAGAAGCGAGACCGCGGGCTTGGGATGTTTCTGTGTAGTTGAACTTCGTCCCTGTTACGCTGCTGTTTTACCCACAGTGATGACGACCACGCAAGCAGCCATAATAAAGTGGAATCTTTTTTTTTTCGACGAGAAAAGTGACGCCAGAAAGCACGCGCTGACCACTGGTGGCAGGCTCAGTACAACACCCTGGACAAAGTCGTATTTCGTCAACCTTCAACACCAGGGCAGCATCAAACTCGTTGCTTACGCAAAAACTCGTCCATCTTAACGCCACGGCAAAACACGCGGCAAGTATGCAAGTTTTCCTGCGTCGCACCAGCTTCCATGGACGTCGAAAACGCAACGTGCTTCGAGACACGGACGTCACACGGCTCCGTGCCGGTGTGCCATGCGAAGCACAAAGCAGTCGCATCACATGGAAGCTGAATCTTGCTGTGGAATGCCGACGGTAACTCAATTTCCTCAACGGGCGCGGCCTTTGCGGCGTTTCATCCGTGCAGCAGGTTTGTACTTCGGCGGCTTCAGGTGGGTCGTTGTCGAGCTCTGCGCTTCGCCGGTGGTATACAGCTGTTGCTCAGGTTTCTTTCTGCCCTTTTTCGGTAGCTGCTTCGTGAAATATGATGGCGCGTCAGGAAAAATTGTGGGAACAGCGGCCTCCGTAAGCGCCGGACGTTCGCGGTCAAGCTCGACAACCTCCCCGTTAATTTCGCGCCTGAACGTTCTCTGAATGAATCGCTGGTCGAAGTGGCGAGAACATACAATGCAGGTATCCGTGAGCATCGTGTCGTCCCTCTTGAGATTCCGAGCCCATCCCTTCAGGCGAACAGGGTCAGACGAAGCGTGGAACAACGAAACCTTTTCTGTTGACTTGTAACCGGCCTTTACAAGGAACAAAACACTGTCCTCTCTTTTTCCGAAAGCCTTGTCACAGAAGTCCAGCAGGTTGCACCGCATCAGGTCGTGGCACTGTGGCGTCAACGTAAAAATGCCGCGGTAACGAGGTAAACACTGCCGACACACGTGCTACAGCAGACTGGCGACTTTGGTCTGCATTCCTTTGGCTGCTTCGGCACACACCCGCCTGAGAGCAGCAGCGCCACCATCTACCCGCTCGCCGAGCACCAGAACTGATTTCAACGGCGCTTAGGGAAAGGGCGCCCGTTCCCGACACTAGGAAAACCTTTCCAGCCTCTATAGCGGACGTAAACGCGAAGCCCATTGTTGACGGACTCCCGTTGGGACTACGCCCAATGCGGATAAACTTTAGAGGGCTCACGATTTAGGTTGTCGGGAGAGTTTACTTAACTCGTTTTTTTTCTTTTTGTGTGTGAATTGTTTCTTTGCCCGTGTTGTACATATCTCTGTGTTCTTGTGCTTAAAAATAACGCTTGTTATCTCAACGCCGCCAGCATCTGTCTCTCTCAATGCGTCGGGGAAAGCGCTCCCGAGATCTCCCCCTCACACTCGTGAAAAAAAGTGGCGAGCCTTTGCCAGGATTTCACATCTTTCGGCCCAGTCACGAATGATCGTCGGGGGTTGCGAAGATGGATTGGGAGCGGTTGCCGGCGATCGCTAAGAGTAGAAACCTGTCGGGAAATGACGCGTTGAGGTTTTTTGAAGATGCCCAGAGAGAACGGGAGAGAGAACATGAAGCAATGGTAGCATAGCTGAAGGAACAGTTATATCAGTCGGAACGAGGGCCGACGGTTAGGAATAAAGAGGAGACATCATGTCTAAAATTGCCAGCAGTGCGATCACCTGAAATGAGCGAACATGAGGTAAAAGTTAGCCAGATTCGAGAAATTCAGATGACACAGGAGACCGTCCCTGTTGGGTCAGATCAGTGCGACGCGGGTACCGCAAGGCTAGAGGATCGAGTCGGGGACTGATGATGCGGGTGTAGGCGCCCAAGAGCTGTTAAGGGCAGCGGGAGAGGAGAAAGCGCACCCGGTGCAGGACAACCGAGAGTGCATTGCAGGTTGCTGCAAGCACGTACTTGACAAAGTGTGTATTGCAGGTTGCTGCAAACTGAGTTTTAACGGCGTTTGTTCCGATGCGTGCCCCATGTTGAAAGAGGGATCAGAGAATCATGATCCGCGCTAAGACAGCGCGAGCGCGTTGGTGAGGTAGTCAACGATAAGAGGAAAATGAACAAAATCTAAACAGCGATTGGAGTGGAGAGTTCTCGGTTGAGGAAAAGGCAGACTTAGACGTTGCCAGCGGAGGACTTGGCGCTAAGGCGCGTCGAAGAAGGCGAGTTCTAAAGAAGCGAAATGTGAGGGAACGAAGCATGTTGATTGAGCGTCGACAAAATAGACGCCGTGCAAAAGTCGGTTGCAAGAGGCGGTTGCAGAAGCGTAAACGCAAGGGAGTGATTGTGTTGGAGAGGTGTTTCATGAGCACCAGAATGAGGGAACGCCGCGGGCTGGCTAAGCGTTGGCGACCACGAGTAGGAGGTGGATGCGCGAGAGGTAGTGTTTTGAAGGCACGTTTGACATTGAAAGAGAGTAAACGCAGCGACTGCATCAGGGGTTCACAAAGATGTTCCTTAAAGGTCCCATGACACCAAAATTTCAAATGCGAGATGCTTGCGTTAATTGGTTTTCCTGCATACGAAGGCAATCTTGACCAAGTATTAGCGGCGAACGTCGCCTCTAAGTAAATTTAATATGGTTTCAAAGTAAGCGGGAATGCTCATCCGAGCTTGCAGCACCTCGCGACATCGCCACTAGTGTGACGTAGTTTGTGGGCCATCTGTGACGTTTCACTTTTGTAAGTTGATATCGTGACGTCACAGAGAGACACGGGCGCGCCGCGCTATGGCCTCCGAGCGTAGCCTCCAAGATCGGCTCTCGCAGCCGATCGCTGAGGCCACGCCAAAAGCCGTATTTTTCTGCTTCCTCTCCGTGTTGGTCCCTCAAGCGTACATTGTACACACGCTATGATGCAAAGCGAGTGTGGCGAGCTGGTCTGGCGCTCGCGCTCTCCGCAACATCACCGAATCTTGAGCTCAAGTGATCAGTGCATGCGCTCACTTCCGACAGCCGCCGCGCTAGCCCCGCGGCGCTAGTTTCTTGCAGTTTTTGGCGCGCGTTTCCAAGCTTCATTAAAACTGAACAAGATTAACGATGCTGTGACTAATTAGACTTCGCGCTGGAGAATTTGCCACTCCATGCCGTGATTACAAGACACTGTTCTACTCATTAGAACATAAAAGTCTCCAACAAAAAAATAGCTGTCATGGGCCCTTTAAGGACGGGACGCACGAGAGAAGTTTGGAAGAGACGTGCAAAGTCCAAAGCGAAGAAACGCTTGAAAGAATTCGACAGTGGGAACCAACGCAGCAGTCACAGCGAGCGTTTGAGAGAAAGTGAATCAGCAAGGAGGCTCACGCGAATGCTGAGTGAGACGCCGAATGGGCTAGGAATCAGAATTAAAGCGGAGAGGTTTTTTTCTGTGGCCACTAAAGAAAAAAGATCATGGCTTTATGAAAGGATGGCTTTTGACGGAAATGAACAGTGACAGGCTCAACGAAATAGCTAGACGGATGGAAACAGTAGAGCAGGTATAGTAGGAAGTGCAGAACAGCACATTTCATAATCTAAAGAGAAAGCGAAGCTATTGTTTTTGCTAAATATGTATATAGAACTAGTGGAGAAAGGACCAGCAGCAAATGATAACATAGGGGTAAAAAAAAGAAAAAGAAACGAAGCATGAGGTGTTATGGAATATTGGTTCTTGAAAGGAAAAGAACATGGAAACATCTGAAAGGGCACAGATAGAGAGATGAGGAAAGATAGAGCAGTTAACCAGCTAACGGGAAAGGAAAGAGAATGTGGTGATTGCCAGGCAAGTGTGTAGGGGTAGTGGTGAAAGACAGAAGTCTGCATAGAGAAGAATGCTATAGAAAAATTTTATATCTGTGTTTGTACCACTGGCATAAAAACGATTGTAAGTAATGGCTATATGTCCACACAGCGAAGGGTGTTATTGTGGTGAAGTGTACAGTTATATATAGTTATGTGATGGTAATAATCTAGTGTCATGTCACACAATGACACATTGATATAGTTACACACTGATGTAGCTTATTGTATAGTGTTAAGCGGACAAAAGTGTGCACTGAACGAACACTGGATTTTCTGGTATGTGAACATTGACTGAAGTGATTAGGTATGAGTGTTGTGTGTGGTCGAGACCAGCGACCTAAAGGTGCGCGAAACTGTGTCAGTGTATGCGTGATGGGTGTGGTGAGAAGCAGTGCTACAGTGAGCCCAAAAAATCAAGACATCACAAGTTTATTTGCAAGAATACGAAAACATTTGGCAAGTTGCTGAGAAGCATATAGAAGAGGAGAGTAAGCAAGTTCTTGAGAAAAAACTCTTAAAAGGGGGGCCGTTGTCATGAGTAAAAGGGGCCGACGCACGGGCCACATGGCGGAAAGGAGTGATCAGCATAGTGGCGCGGAAAAGCACACGCCGTGGACATGTCCATGCTTATAATTGGTGGACAGTGGGCTCGTGGCGCGCGACTCGAGCCGCGACGGAATTTGGAAAAGGTTCAGTTGGGATTCTCTGCGTGGCACCGCTCGACGAAGGTTGTCCTGCCAGCTGCGGAGTGGTGGTGAGGAGCCGAGGGCTCCAGGGGGGGCATCGACCAGGCTTACAGTCGAGCGTGAACTTCGGAGTGGCAGCGGCCGAAGTGCAGCAGTTCCCGGTATACCCGCAGCACTCCACCTTCGCCGGCAGATCGGAACGACCAGCAGAGCAATCACAGCAGACTTTGGAGACCGGGCATCACTTCAAAGGAGAGGCCGATGCTGAGGCTAGGCCTAGCAGGGAGCCGGTGATTGCCACGTCATCTGGGAAGGAAGGCGGCGGAGACTGACGGACTCTGCATGAGCGGCGGCTACCACAAGTACCATTTGTTGACGACGGCTACGTGGACGCGACACCGCCGAGAGGACTCTGTTTCCGAACCCGCACCGCACCTAACGTAAGAGCGTCCGATTTGAGTTTTCAGCAGCTACCGCGGACGTAAACGCGAATCCCATTGCTGATGGACTCCTATTGGGACTGCGCCCAATGCGGATAAACTTTACAGGGCTCACGAATTAGGTTGTCGGGATAGTTCTCTTAACTTCTTTTTTTTTCTTTTTGTGTGAATTGTTTGTTTGCCAGTGTTGTACATGTCTCTGTGTCCTTGTGCTAAAGATAACGCTTGTTCTGTCAACGCCGCCAGCGTCTCTCTCTCGATCCGTCGGAGCAAGTGCTCCCGAGATCTCCCCTCACACGTGACAAGTAGTACATATAAGTTGGATATGTGTTAATAGGTAAATCTGTCGTCCCCTTAAGATACCCACTTTGTGGGCCCATCAGTAAAAAAAAAAATCGGGAATAAAATAATGGTGCCACTGACTACAGGAACAAGTATTCTATTTCAATATTTTCACCCACCTCTTGTTGGAAGTATGCTAAGCACTCAGTGACATGTGTTGATTTTCTAAGAGTTATGCACATATTTGTTCCTATTTTTCTATACACACTAAAAAAGGAAGGTGCAATCAATACTGTAGCAGAAGGAGCAGGAAGACGCATGTATTAGCCGAGTTGCTTACATGCGTGCGTCGTGCTCCTGCATAGGCGGAAACCTTTTCATTTTCCGGGGGGGGGGGTGGGGGGGGCGGGGGCCCCGAGATCTTCGCTGCGGTCTTCTGTCCTCATTCTCCAATTACACTTTCTCGTCCTTCTTTCTCTAATTTTCCTTCTCATCCTCTCTCATATTTTTCAAAAACGCCGGGGCGCTCAGGCAATTTTTTTTTTCTGATGATGAAAACAGGCAAACTGCCACACGGCCGGACCGGAGGTGCGACGCGTGCGCACTTGCGCGCGTCACTTCTCCAGTCCGGCCGCGAACGCATCAACGTCGCTGTAAATCCACATCTGACATTTTTTTTCTCCAGGAAATATTTATTTTACAATAAATATAGCAATGTATTTCCAAATGACACAGAAAATACAAGAAAGAAACGTCACAGCAAGTCACTGTCGTGCAAATAATTTTTGAACTTTAAATGATTATTTGCACGTCACTCTTGTTACTCATATTGTCATGCTATCATGACCCAGCGAATTAAGCACCAGTTAAAGGAGTACTGACACAAAATTTAAGGCGATCGAGATAACTTGCGGGATAGATTTGCGTCGACACACATGCACGCATCATCTACAAAATATCCATGGCTGATATAGCTTAGAACATATTTAATATCAATTTTAACATGCGTATCGCGCCACTGTATGCGAAACGCGCTTTTGTGTTTCATGTAAACAACCAGTCGCTACCTGCGTGACGAGTTTGTGTTGCTGTCATGATTCTTGGGAGAGCGTTCATCCTAGCAGACGTTTCCGACGGAAAGAGGGGGCAGAATTGTACCGGAGTACAAACTGACGTCCTCGCCTCGGAAGCTCATTTTTGAGGGATCACGCACATTTGAAACTTCCCAGAGGGTATTACAGCAGCACCCAGGGAGCCTTCACTCAAAAGAGTTGTCCGCGCGGTGCTCATGTGAACGCGGTTTCGTGTGCACATGTAGTCAGCTATGTTTACGTGAATACCATCCTGGGTGCAGCCTCACTCATCGCTCTTTCAAACGGAAAGTGCGTCTGGGCTCCACAAAACCGTATAAAAAATATTAACAATCGCGCGCTCGAGCCCTCGAGGTTTGCAGCCGGGGTAAGTGGGTCATTAGCTACTTACTGCAAAAAAAAAAAACAATATGTAGAATTGGCGGCCGGAATACCGGCTGCCAAAAGAAAGATTCCCCGGGCTAGTGTACGAGGTTCCGTGCGCCGATTGCCACGCCACTTACATCGGCGAGACAAAAAACTTTCCGGAAAGGATACGGCAACACCAAAATGACGTACGTAGCTTCAACGCTACGCGGAACGCGCTCGCAGAACACAGCGAAAAGAAAAACCATCACATCAGCTTCGACGACGGCGGAGTCCTCGACACGGAAGGTAACCGCACCAAAAGGCAGTTCTTAGAGTCGTGTCACGTCCAAACAACACCTGGAAATATCAACGGCTCATCCTGTACCCTGCCGGGTGTGTATATACAGAAAACAACACCGCGACAAGAAAGGCGGGAGGAACGACGGTGGAGAGAGGGACAATCAGTAAGAAAAGTCGCTTCGGAGCCGGCCGGACAGTTACCCCCTGACGAAGGGATCGAATAGGTCTCGAAACGTTGGGCCAGTTATTAATTTCAATAATAAAGACTTAATTAGATTAAGAAGAGGGGCTGGAGACTGTTTTTTCGTATAGACCAATTATTGAACTTCCGCCGGCTGCCCAAGGTTCGCTGCAGAACAAGAGGGCTCCCCTGGCGCCGCCATTATCCTCTTAAAAGGCGTAACCCCCCAAAAATCCGCTGTCGAGGCTGTGCAGTCGGCCTTTGTACTCCCGTGGTACAGTCCCGAAAGGAGGCGTTTCTTCTTTCGTCGCCGGTCGTTGACACGCCAGGCACGTGGATCGGTGAGTGTGGCCTCGCCACAAGCTGTGGCTGCTAGCCGGACCTATGCGCAACTCACATGGGGAGAAAAGCAATGCATGCTTTCCTACCCATGTGAGTTCATCTCCGCGTGTATTGGCGCATTAGTTATCGTTATTAACGCTTTGCTGAGAGCGTTCAGCCCGTTACGATTATACTTCTGAACTACACATAACGATCCTCCTCTCCGGGCTCCGGCGGGGGGGGGGGGGCTCGAGCCCCCTCCCCCCTCCCCCCCGTAGTCTCCGCCTATGTGCTCCTGCATTTCGCATACATTAGCCGAGTTGCTTCACGTCACATAAGATTTCAGATGACATAGCGTAATGTCTTCGGCCTTCGGTGCAGAAGGTGGAATGGTCGATGTAGCACATAAGCTTCACGGCCGCGAAATCATTTCGGCGATCTCGCGCAACGTGCAGCTCGCGCTGGGCCCGACAGCAGGGGATGGAAGCATTTGCGGCATCAGTTTGCGCGAACAGGGACTGGGGACATCGCCGAGGAATCGTTCTCTAGCTGCTCTGGCACCTACATAGGGGCAGGGAGTTGCTCCCTAACGCGAAGTCATATCCTGTTTTGAGCCAAACCGGATCCAACCAGACTGAGGCGACACGTTTCTCGTGGAAGGGCCTTGTCAGTAGTCTAGGTGGTGTTGAGCTTGTGCACATAATATAATTAGCCATGATACTGCGACTCCACTTCAGCGTGAGCTAAACAGCAAGCCAGACGTCAACCTGCGATAACACTATGATACACACTTTTCGACAATTGTTTAAGTGCACCATGAACAACTGCACTGCCGCATTTGCAGATATATTTATTATCGAACCTTTACAGTTCCATAAACCTGCGTTTCCTCCGCTTTTCCAATATATCAATTCATTCAAGCACCAGCCTTCAGTTCAAACATCAATTTTGCGCTAGCTGTCGCAGGCCACTTTTCATCGCCGAGATAAGCACACGGCGACGAACTTTCTGGGCGAGCGTCATACCGCAGCCATGGGCGAAACATGCCAGATCGAACTTGTCAAGTGGGTGCACTGGACCCGCCAGTCAGGCAGAAGGGAAACAGAAATGGACCAGCAAAATCCAGCCGCGACCCATCAATCGTCACCCCCCGCAAACATAGTGTCCCACACTTGGGGGCGCTGGCGTCAATCCAAGGCGGTCGCAGCCGAGCGTTCGAGTTAACCATGCTGACTGTACAGTTCTAGCCACTGTAGCGGAGGTGTCTCAGAACACCGCACTCAATGCATTCGTTTCACTTGCGTGGCAGTACATCCAGTATGTGCACACAATGCGAGTCCTTGAAAACCCCAGCTTGACATCCGAGGTCAGCTACTTCAGTGTTGTTTCAACCTGCTCCTTCAATATATACAATGGAAGAACACCTCGAGGGTTCGAGAATTGTCTCAAGCGGAGTAAAAAAAAGACAGTACTGCTTCATGCACAGCTTGATTGCCCGTTCCTTGAAAGCCAGCTCTGATGAAGTAGAATATACATATTGTCACGAGCCTTCAGGGGCGTTGTAGGGTTGCTGGAAGCTGGGGGGCTAGCTTCGGCCAAAAGACGTCCGTCGGGGCTGGCTCTCAAGCGGGGAAGAAGCGCGCGGTCTTCTTTGTTCTCGTCGGCTAGCGCCATTCCAGTCTTCGACCCACTACACGCAGGTGGCATTATCCCCCTTCGCGAAAAAAAAAACAGTATTGCCTGGATGCCACAACACAGTCCGAAACACACGAACGGAAACTACTAAAGAAGCAAGAGCTACAAACGCGCAACGTAAGGTTTCATGCGCACAACATGAACAACATCAGAACTCGGTGGGCTTTGGTTCCTGGTCAGTGTCTGCGGCGTCCTATGCGGGACCACCTCGTAGTTCACGTCGCTGATGCGGCGTAGGACTGTATAAGGACCAAAGTACCGGCTTAGTAGCTTCTCACAGAGGCCGCGGCGACGCACGGGGGTCCACACCCATACTTGGTCTCCGGGGTTGTAGGATACTGCTCGGCGACCGATGTTGTAGCGCCGGGCGTCTGCTTGCTGCTGCTGACCGATGTGGAGCCGTGCGAGCTGCCTAGCTTCCTCGGCACGCTCTGCAAATTCCTCTGCGTCAGCCGTCAGCCGGTCAGCGTCTTGACATGGCAGCATAGCGTCCAGCATAGTCTGCACTTCCCGACCGTAAAGAAGGCGAAATGGTGTAAATCGCGTCGTCCCTTGCGCTGCGGTGTTATACGCGAAGGTCACGTAAGGCAAGATCCGGTCCCATGTTTTATGTTGAACGTCGATGTACATGGAGATCATGTCTGTAACGGTCTTGTTTAAACGCTCGGTGAGCCCGTTGGTCTGTGGATGGTAGGCTGTCGTCTTGCGATGTCTAGTGTTACTGAGTTCAAAGACTTCTTCTGTAAGCTGCGCGGTGAATGCTGTCCCCCTGTCCGTTATCACAGTGGATGGAGCACCGTGCCTCAGTACGATGTGGCGCATGAAGAATTGCGCTACTTCAGAAGCCGTAGCTCGTGGTATTGCCTGGGTCTCGGCATAGCGCGTTAAATAATCAGTAGCGACGATTACCCATTTGTTTCCATCGGCAGACAAAGGAAATGGTCCGAGAATGTCCATGCCCACTTGGTCGAAGGGTGTGCGAGGAGGTTCAATTGGCTGAAGCAAGCCAGCCGGCTTAAGGGAAGGTGTCTTTCGGCGCTGGCATTCACGACAGCTTTTTACGTAGTCTTTGACGCTGGCCGAAAGCCCAGGCCAATAATACATCTCACTCACTCTGGCGAGTGTTCGCGAGAAGCCTAAATGGCCAGATGTGGGCTCGTCGTGGCAAGCAAAGAGCACGTCGTCTCGCATGTCCCTTGGCACTACGAGGAGGTAGGCACGGCTGTTCGAACGGGCGTTCTTCTTATACAATACGTTGTCTCGCATACAGAAAGACGTCATGGAGCGGGAAAGATGACGTGGTATGGTGGCATCGCGGCCCTCTAGGTGGTCTATGATCGGTCGGAGGTCCGCGTCGTCTCGCTGCCGTCTGATCAAGTCCGCTGAGCTAATGGCGCCAAGGAAACCATCATCGTCATCGTCCTCTGCTTCCCGACTGACCGGGTGCATAGGTGCGCGCGACAATGTGTCAGCGTCCTCGTGCTTACGGCCAGACTTATACACGATGGTGACGTAAATTCTTGTAGCCGCAAGCTCCACCGTGCGAGTCGTCCTGAGGGGTCGCGCATGCTTGCCAACCAACAAAGCGCATGGCGGTCCGTCACTACTTTGAAAGGACGACCATAAAGGTAGGGGCGAAACTTGGTGATCGCCCACACGACTGCGAGGCACTCTTTCTCCGTAGCCGAATAATTCGCCTCAGCACGGGATAGTGAGCGGCTGGCATAGGCTATGACTCTTTCGGCACCATCCTGACGCTGGACGAGCACAGCGCCAAGACCAATGTTACTGGCGTCGGTGTGCACCTCTGTATCAGCATCATCGTCAAAATGAGCGAGAACGGGTGCTGTTTGCATTCGCTGTCGTAGTTCAGCAAATGCAGCCTGTTGCTCATTATCCCAGACAAAAGGCGTGTCGTCACGTGTAAGGCGTGTGAGGGGTTCAGCGATCCTCGAAAAGCCGTGGATGAACCTGCGATAGTAGGCGCACAAACCAAGGAAGCGACGGACGGCCTTCTTATCGGTAGGAGCAGGAAATGCGGCTACAGCGTCAAGCTTGTCTGGATCAGGCCGGACACCTTCGGCGCTTACCACATGCCCGAGAAACTTGAGCTCCTCATAGCCAAAGTGACACTTCTCTGGCTTAAGTGTAAGATCAGCCGACTGGATAGCTGTTAGCACAGTCCGCAGGCGGTGGAACGTTGTCGGTACACGTGGGCTTTCCAGTGTGTAGCGGTTTGACGCCGCGTTCTCCACACCGGTTTGAATGGTTTGGACGGAAGCGCTGGCCATACCTGTTGAAATGGTAGGGAGAGTACCGTCGACTTCAGGAGGCAGTCCTCTGATTCTGCGGCTGGCTCGGTGCACGGGAGTGTTGATGGGTACTGGGCTTGTGGAGCGACTCCCTGGAGGGGTCGGCAACATCCGATATGGTTACCCAGCACTTCCACCAGTTGTCACGAGCCTCCAGGGGCGTTGTAGGGTTGCTGGTAGCTGGGGGGCTAGCTTCGGCCAAAAGACGTCCGTCGGGGCTGGCTCTCAAGCGGGGAAGAAGCGCGCGGTCTTCTTTGTTCTCGTCGGCTAGCGCCATTCCAGTCTTCGACCCACTACACGCAGGTGGCAATATGCAGTGTATGGGAGTGGATAGGCTGGGCTCTGATTTGAGGTGGTGCTCTCAAACCGGGCTTCGTCAATGGTGTTCTTCACATGGTAATCAGTATGTGTTACAGATGCCTTATTTGGAAAATGTTTTTGTGTGTCAGACAAAGCATTTGGCAGAATCGTAGTTAGGGTATAGGGATTTTCAAGGGTGTACAACAGTGCTAGCCCATGTGTTTTTTTTTGTCCTGGTGGTAGACAAAAGTAGGTAGACAAAGGTAGACATTAGTATTCATTAGTACTTTCTATTCTAAATGGTATGATCACTGTTATCAATACAGTCGAACGCCTCTACAACGAATTAATCAGTACAATGAAGTAATCCTTTTGTCCTGGCTAAATTGTGCTATTCACTTTGTACAGCCGTGTACAACAAAGTAATCTCAATAACTTGTTTAGAATTTTTGGCCGGCGTCGTGCTACTCCCAGAAACTACGTAGCACTTTCTGGGCACTGAGTGAGCACTACTACCAGCAAAATTTGCTAGGACCAAGTATGGCAAAGCATCAGTGGCCAAGCTGTCCATGATTGGAAAGTCACTGGAGGCCAAGTGAGGAATGTGCTTGGCAAACCTAACAAGCCTACAATTGGCCAAGCATAGGAAGCCTATTCTTGGAAAATGATTGGAAACACCTCCTGCCACAATTGGAACTGCAGTGGAATTCCATGATATGGGGGCCAAACATTTTGGCCAATGCAATTTCTAGTACTTTCATTTTACTTTTTTACTCTGGCAACAATTTCATGCCCAGCTACATTTTCTGTAGTTTTTTATGGGATACCGTATAAATAGCTATTAAGCCTGTCGTCGATATGGGGTCCAAGCATTCTGGTCAATGCAATTTCTAGCATTTTTATTTAGTTTTTCATCTTGGTCAATTTCACGCCCAGCGTTTTGCTAGGTTTTGGTCAGTCCCACCCCTATAATTCACAAGGCAAATATTTTTAATACTTCATGTTTATTTACACCATGCAATACACCAATGGTCCATTCCTCCTCCAGAGTAAGTGGTGTTACTTGAGCTTATTCTTTACTCATGGCGGCACGCTGGCTCTTTGTGCTTCCACCTTCCTCGTCAGCTCCAAACATCAGCCACCTTTTCGTAGAGTCCGCAACAACAGCATCAGTAGTACTGAACAACCATGTGTGTGTTGCACCTGTGAAATAGAGGTACACAAAATACTGTGAGCCCAATTTTTCTTTTAAGCTGAATGAGCGCTTGCTTTCAACATTGCTTCAACAAAATGCACAGCAGAAGTATTTTCTGAAATGCTAGTTGGTTATGCATGGTCACGAGGATAACAGCACATGTACTGACATGAAAGAAACAAGAGTTGATGGAGCGGTGTGTTACATTGTTTCATTATTTTCCACTACCAGTTTATTACTAAGGGTCGCTTCCGCATTTATGTGGGAACCTCATCCATATGAAAGAAAACATGACAGAAAATATGAAGAAAAACAACAACAAATGACCCACTTAAAGGGCCCTGCAACATTTTTTCAGCATGGTCAGAAAATGATGCCGATCAGTAGTCGAGGGTCCTGAGAACACGCGAGTCAAACGCCAGCATGCGGCCTGGAATTTACAATTAATTCTCAAAGTTAGCCAGAAATCATTTCCTCTTTTCTCGGCAAATGATGCCATAGACATAAAAATGACCGCGTCATAGACTTTAATATCACCTCTTGCAGCCTTTGGAACATGGCTCCAGGCTCATTTTTAACCTGAAAACAGGAGACGGTATTAAAAATCAAAGCCGAGGTGCACAAACAGCAACAGTTGAAAGGGTTACATGGACTGCACCTTAATCGAAATAAGCGAATGGTTACGCTTCTCAGCATGAAACAGTTAAGAGGTGGCTACTTGAGATGGGAAAATACTGGTTTTGTTTTTATCCCCTGCACACTTTTTAAAGTTATCCACGAGCATTTAGCGACCTGCAGACATTTGTGCCGGCATGCACTTCGTTCACGTCAGACCACACTTTGTCTAGAGGGCGTCAATTTTCTGCTACTAATGTGTTAATGTTAATTTTATTACATTACTCCATTTAGCTCACGGTCAAAATATAGCTGCAAACTGCCAAATTCACCAATAACTCTTTGATTGCCCCCTCGATAAATGCCGGCACACCCTTCCAATTTGTTTAATGTGCGAGCGTTGACACCAGGGTACGGTAGTTCCTACTTCGGCGACAAGGACGAGATCGGCGATACGAGGATCAGCTTCACATTGGCGTCATTATAAGTGCACGATCGCACAGATAATGAAGACAGGGTGCATTCACCTCAATGTAGCATGACCGACATCGAGCACGAATCGCACACGAGTGCACACGCACTTTCAGCGCTTGCGCATCGTAGAGCAAATCTCATTAGTTAATTCTCGCTATATTAGCCGCTACCATATCCCGTGGTCAAGGGACTCAACAGTTACGTGATAGTGTTAAAGAATTGCGGGTGTACAGGTGCGATGACATATCACGCGTAGCCGATGCATTCCGCAACGCATACACATGTACGTAGTACTCATACACGTAGTACGTACGTACATATGCATGGCGCGAATGGAAGATCGTCCGTTGAACTAATTTTATATCGCACGTCGCTTTTCCCGACAACGATGGATTACTCACTAAAAATTACGGCTAATTGAACCGCTGCTCGGACGCCGTATCTAAGGGCGTTTCGTACGTGTCCGCCGGTAACATGAGAAAACAACCGCATGCGCATATAAAAACGCACTAGGAATAGCGATTTACGTCTCAGTACCTCGTCACCAAATTGCACATTGCATTGAGCGAAAAAAAGCAATAAAAAATTACAGCACATCCACGGAGTGAATGATGGTGAGTGGGCGAAGCTCGGGAGGTTCATCGTAAATCGTGCCGAGTTCCGGATTAATTTAGTTAACGCGCACGCTACGAATCCTCATGGTTCAACTATGCACAAGTGAAATCTCCCACCGGCACTTCATTGCAAGTCAAGATCCAGTGCCTATATATGTATTGTTGTGATCCTGGTGGAGTCGCAGGAGTCGGGCCGTCGGTCCTAGGTTCCACGCTACTAGGTCGACGTTTGACCCATCCCGACTCCAAGGGAAGGTTGCCGGAGTGCGAAGTTGACACGGAGACGATGACGATTCAGAAGAGGAAGAAGAGATGATTTATTTTACATCATGATGAGAAGCTCCGGGGTTAACGAGTTTGCGCTCTTATTAAATACGACCTATATACAATAGTGTCCAATGACAACGTCGTCTCCGCCCTCGAAGAGAGGAGGTCACGCCCCGCCTTCGCTGCTTCTTTGCGGCCAGGGGTATGACGTGACCCGAGTGGCAGCCGATGCTGGTCCCCGGAGAAGGTACGGTTCCGCGAAGAGGCTTGCTGAAAAACAACAGCAGCACAAATAAAAGCACTCTTCTCGGCCCCGTCCTTTGGACGACACGCCGCTGTTTTCTCACATGGGGAAGCAATGGGACACCTGCTGGCAGCAGTGCTCAGTGTCGGCCGGTGCTCTGATGCACCCCTCTCGCTGCGTCGGTGCGGCCGCGAAGTTCTTGCTACAAAGGCGGCACAAACGCGCACACACACACCGCACGACACACCGACTGTCCCTGCGGATTCCGGGAGCTTCCCGGGGGCTGGTTTGAAGCTTGCGAACAAGGCCGTCGCTGCCGCCTCAAACAATAGACTTGTCTCTTCGAGACGGCAGCTCGGCGAAGTCCATACGTGGGAACGCAGGCATACGCGCTCCCCACGGTCATTTTCCCTGAAAGGTAGATCCAGCGGCCACCCGCAGCAGCCTCCCTCCACCACATCGATGGGGGGCCTACGCCGATCTTAACAGTCCCTCCGGCGCCAGGAAACTCTCGAATGGCCAGGAACGCAATTGCTGTCCATGAGAGAGATCTAGGGCTTGATGAAAATTGTGGACATGCGGCTCGAACATCCCGCAAGGACGAACCGCAGCCAGAACAATCCAAGCGCCACAACACTACACCGCGCGCAAGCATTCAGAATCTGCTTCGGATCCACCAGGCTTATCAAAAACATTAAATCACCCCCAAAAAATTTCGGACTCATTTCAAGCAAGTGACCATCTTCCCTCGCAAAGTATTGCTCACGACAAACTTGGGGCAGCTATGGACGAGTTCCCACTCCAGAACTACCTAAGAATTGGTTCTACAGAATTTGTCGAGCAAAAGGTTAACAATGATGGCACCCACTTTAAGATTCATACTCTCCTACTGAGTGCGTCAGCACCTCCACTGACGTTACATTTCCCATACCGAACGGTAAAACGTTCTTGGAGGTTCGGAATCCATCGGAGCAAGCTTCCATTCTTTTGAGGCCTTTCGCCTAACCCGATAAGCGGAGAGCGATCAATCTCGAAAGCAAGATTCGCTTCGTGCACGCAACTGGCAATTCTCTGTGCCACCCCTAAAAAGCATACACGTTACTTTTCAACCGCACTATATATCGCCTCTCTCACTGTCAACCAACTACCTTTCAAAAGCAATGGAATGTTCTACACCGTGCTCTCCTTATTTAACTTGAAAATAACGCCCGATCCTCTGTCACTGACATCGTCTTGAAGTAAAACGCAACATTCTTAACCTTCAAATAAACACTTAGGATAAGAACTTCAACCTAAACAAACTCGCTTACAAAGCTCACTTCAAAACTAACTTCACAAAACTTACTCACGCTGATAAGCCATTCCTAGTCTGTGGTGCCGAAGCTCACTCTCCAAAAATACGCATTAAGTGTTCAACGAACAACTTACTAAAGAAATAACCTTAAAGTCATAACTCGCATTTTATGTAGCTCGAAAACAGACACTACCTACAGTGTCATGAACATTTCCACCAAGTAATGTACACTAGTCACAATGGTAACTGTAATGAGCCTTACGTAAATGAAAACCTTCTATGTACAGCCTTCCAACAACTTCGCTTAGTGTACTGCTTCCTGACTCAGCAACGCTCTTCCTCCATGGAGAGCTTCAACATAAAGCGGTTCTCAATCATAGTGCCTCAAACACACCGTACACTTCTTTCTTAATTGTCGCTTTGTCCTTTAGACCAACTTCACGCAACTGCGCGCCTACTAACCGTTACAGCAGCCACCATTTACTCGAAATAATCTTCAATGCCGTACACATGAAAGTAACACGAAAAAAAGTGGGCATTGCTCATGCGCTGCAAACTAAGTATTAAAATAGTACACGACAAGACTGCACCACTGAAGCCAAAATTCTCACAAAACTGATTTGGCTTTACTCTAGAACGAGCTCTGAAATGCGCCTTTATTTACTCAGAGTGTAATACACAGTACACCATTTCCTGTCAATCATGCAAGCTACTAAATTCACAAACGTTGGTTTCGCACTATGAAGCTTTCCTCGGAAATTAACCTCAATAAGTGCGTTTACTACAGCCTGATCTGAATTCAGTACTACTATACTGCTCATTTTTCTTAAAACTGTCTCAAGAACCTATAATGAATTAACTCAAGTCGTTTCTTAAAAAGAACTACACTCTTGCATGCGCTTGTGAAATGACGACAAAGGACCGCTCCCCGTTCCCCGTACACGAATTCCTTTGATTCGAACCCTATGGGGTCTCGGTCCCGACGGCTTTCTCGCTCGCCATAGACGACACAAAGCGCAAGCTGTTCCCTGTGTGCTGCTGTCATGCTTGATTCGGCTTCGCGGCCGCTTTCTTTCTGTCCTCTGACGGGCTAACCTGAAGCATAGCTGGAAGGTCGGTCTATCTCGCTTTCTGCGCACTGTCGCGGGACTCTCAACTGCAGTCTTACCAATTAGACACGGCTGGCGTTGCAAACAAAATCTAGCCAGTGCTTTTGACCACGCAGGGTGCCTGTTACTGACCAAACCACCTCGAGCCGCTATTCTCTTCCAGAACATCACCTTTCCCCTTCGTCGGAGGGGCTGCATCCGTTTACTGAGAACGTGCCTCTTTCTAGTTCGCCTTACCGAACGGGACAAAGAGCATTTCCTCCTGCCGCGAGTTGGGCTTGCCCTTTGTTTGGCGCGCTCCCTTGCTAGTTCCTTCAAGCGCTTCCTATCTGCTGCTCGAGCTCGCTTTTTTCTCTTTCTGCGGTGCTTACGGACACCCGCCGCGCTTGAACTTTCCACTGAACTTAGCTTCGGGTATTCAAATTCTTCGGATGCCCCTGCGATTGCCTCGTCCTTTTCCATCGAAGAATCGATCGCTTCACAATTCGCGGAAAGGATATCTCCTTCTTCAAGGAAATCTGTAGCACTGTTCAAAGCCACATTTACACCTGGCTCGCACTCTGCTATTTCTCGTGAATTAGTTTCAGGCGGTTCTTTGTACTGCCGCTCGCTGCTACAAACTGCGTCGCATGCATTGCCCTCCAATGTCTGACCCTTCGTGGAAGCCTCTACACTTTCGTCACTCATTTTCTGGACACCTCCTTCACTACACTGAGACTCCATTTTACTACAGCTTCTGGCCACTTGGCCCCGTTCCTCACAGTTGTAACTAACATCTGTCTGCTGCGGTTGAAATGAGCCCTCAAACATATCGGTATCACAGTATTTCGCCACCTCCAGCACAATACCCTCACTTTTGTCACTTAGTGACACTTCGCTTTTACCGACTTTTTTCATTTCTTCCGCCTCTAGACCACAATCATTAGTAGCTGCCTCGCTATGATAAGAGCACTCCGTTTTACAGCTCCTGGAACCTGTCTCGCTCTCATCATAGTCGCTCTCTCGCTTAGAGTTACTGGCTACTTGGCCGCGCTGTTCACAGTTGTAATCAACTGTTTCCTGTGCTTGAAACATGCACGCAACGTTAGCGGACGCCTCACAATCTTCCGCCATCTCAAGCACCTCTTTCTTTGTCTCATTCTTAACGGAGACACCAAAACGCCTGCACAAGGCTTCCTGCACATTACTTTCTTCACGCTTTCCGCTTGCTCTTTCAGGAGTTCCGCTAATTCCTTCTCGAACCATTAACCGATCTCTCTCAATTTTGAGCTCCAACAATTTCCTCTCCCTTTCTTTCTTCTCTTTTTCATACAGTTTCTTTGCTTCCTCCCTCTCTTTCTCGTATGCTCTTTTGGCTTCCTCCTCTTTCAGATTTTCCTGAAAAAGACCCCAAGCGAATTTAATGTCTTCCTCGCTGCTACCGCTTTCCTCTATTAATTTCAGTAGCTCACACTCAGTCATCGACTCTTCCCACTCGAGTGCCAACTCGTCGCACAACTGCAACAGCTCTGCCCCTCGCAACTTACTGAGGTCCATGGCCACTGCTTAAAACGATGGTTTTGCTTGCGAACAGATGCTTAAAAACTCGCACTATGCATCTGAACGCACACACACACACCCAGGAATTCAAATTGTTAACCCAGAATTTGAAGCCTGGTAAATCTCAAAGCAAAAACCAAACGCTCAGCCGCAAATGCAGCGCCATGTCACCAGGTTCATCCCAGCCGCTGCCATCCAAATGTTGTGATCCTGGTGGAGTCGCAGGAGTCGGGCCGTCGGTCCTAGGTTCCACGCTACTAGGTCGACGTTTGACCCATCCCGACTCCAAGGGAAGGTTGCCGGAGTGCGAAGTTGACACGGAGACGATGACGATTCAGAAGAGGAAGAAGAGATGATTTATTTTACATCATGATGAGAAGCTCCGGGGTTAACGAGTTTGCGCTCTTATTAAATACGACCTATATACAATAGTGTCCAATGACAACGTCGTCTCCGCCCTCGAAGAGAGGAGGTCACGCCCCGCCTTCGCTGCTTCTTTGCGGCCAGGGGTATGACGTGACCCGAGTGGCAGCCGATGCTGGTCCCCGGAGAAGGTACGGTTCCGCGAAGAGGCTTGCTGAAAAACAACAGCAGCACAAATAACAGCACTCTTCTCGGCCCCGTCCTTTGGACGACACGCCGCTGTTTTCTCACATGGGGAAGCAATGGGACACCTGCTGGCAGCAGTGCTCAGTGTCGGCCGGTGCTCTGATGCACCCCTCTCGCTGCGTCGGTGCGGCCGCGAAGTTCTTGCTACAAAGGCGGCACAAACGCGCACACACACACCGCACGACACACCGACTGTCCCTGCGGATTCCGGGAGCTTCCCGGGGGCTGGTTTGAAGCTTGCGAACAAGGCCGTCGCTGCCGCCTCAAACAATAGACTTGTCTCTTCGAGACGGCAGCTCGGCGAAGTCCATACGTGGGAACGCAGGCATACGCGCTCCCCACGGTCATTTTTCCCGAAAGGTAGATCCAGCGGCCACCGGCAGCAGCCTCCCTCCACCACATCCATGGGGGGCCTACGCCGATCTTAACAGTATATATATGGGTTGCGGGTGAACGCTTCTCCAATGCAAGCAGTCGGTATTTCTCAATCAAGAAACTCGCTAGGAGACGCTGCCTGCGCCAACGTTGTCTCTCGCGGGTGAGGGCGCGTTCTCCTTCTTTGCCAGCTGGTAGAGCGTTCCTCTAAGAAAGAGCGTTTCCACAGCCAACGCGCGCCTTTGGCTCTCTCTCTGTCTCTCTCTCTCTCTCACAAGACAGCAGAGGCACGCGCCGGGAGAGAGAGAGAGAGGCACGCGGGTTACGCCTGACGACTGACGCGGGACAAGGTTAGACTAAGAGGAGCTTCGCCCCTAAAACGGCTGAAATTTACTCACCTTCTATTTCAACGCAAGATTGTCACTCATAAACCTGACCGTGCGAGCAACGCACGAAGAAGGAACGCGAACAGGTAGCAGTCGCGGGGCAAGTCGGGAAAAAACCCCGAGCGCTGTAATACAAACATGTACATGCCAATACATGCTTAAAGCTAGATCAAATGCCATATATTTGACGATCTCTGCACAATTACACAAGCACCAACAAGCGCTTAACAAATGCTGCACTTTGAGAATTCGGGAAAAATGGCTGTGCGCTTCCTTTTGCAAACTCTTTTTTTTTTTTGAGCGCAGTACCGCTGTACAGCAGCCGACGTGCATGGTCGCTGAAAACGGCGCAAAATTCAAACGTCGCAAACGTTATGCGCAGGTCTGCATGATTCTCTGCATAAAAAAAGAAGTGAAATATTCCGTACAGCAGCTAGCGCGAACTGAATTAATAACTGCAAAAATGCACGTTTCTGGTTAATCCGGTGCAGCTGAAATTTGTGCAACCTCATGGCAAATTGTACCACAGAGCGTGAACGTACAGCCACGATTCCGCATTTCTTTTTTGGCCATTAGTACTTACGTATATGTTCCTCTGCCACGAATTTTCATACACTAATATGGAGAAGTGATCATGACTGTACTTGGTGACCATCCGAGAATATATTGGCCCGCGACCATGGTATGTTACAGAAAAGCCCTTGGCCACCATCACAAATTGTACACATACCTCCGAAACGTTTTTTTTTACTACTGATACGTGCTATTGCCAAAAACTAAGGGAAAAACAAACTTTATAAGCACGTTCCCCGCTGTCACCACCATCTTTCCCATATTTTAAACGATGGCCATGCCCTTTTTTATGCCATGCCCTTTTTTAGTCAGGGCATTGGCCAATTATAACGGAAGCCGATGGGAATCCTATGTGTGTCCAATCATCGGCCATCGGCCACTGCTGGTAGGGCTAGCTGCGTGCTAATTAGGGCTGTCTGAGAAGCTTAAGAAAGGCGCCACACCTTGTCAGTTTTTTGCCTGCTAAAGCGGCTACTGTTGCAGATTTGTGCATATGCAAATCCCTTTGGCTTTTACCACTTGTCTGGACAATGCATACGTTTGCATAAAAAACACTGTATAGCACATGCACCTTTTCTCTGTGTGATCACCGATTCAACAGAGTAGAATAACTCATATATCAATCCACACGTTTAGCCACAGTTCATCGTTCACTTCAAGCATAATCACTGGGAGGTAGCGCAGCAGTACTGATTGAAACTAACATGAAAACATTGTAAAACGCACCGATTTGAGCAGAAATCGTGAGTCATTTCACCCTGATAAAAGTTGCGTGAAACCCCCTCCTGAAAAAAAGGCGTGGTGGCTGATTAACAGACTTTAATATTGGGTTGTCCATTTTTCGGTAGCTGTTTTATAATTTTGACGCCTTCCTTGAGGTATTGATAGAGCAGCACCCTGCGTGCATAATCATTGATGTACTGAACATTATTTTTCTATGAAAACGCGGCTGCAAGTGCTGATGCTATTTGTAACTAAGTGAAGTGGCTGTTTTGGGTAGGCTGTATACCTGTTGTGTTGACACTACCTGCATGGAGTACACAGTGCAGTGAGAGCATAAGCTGGATATTGCTGTGCGATTCCTCGTCTTCTTCTTTTCTTGCCTACTGTTCCTCCTGTTCATTTTATATGTCACGCCCTTCTTCGTCATCGTCTTCATTTCTTGTCTCTTTTTTTTTCCTGCCACCTCGTCCTCGTTCTCATTTCCTTGTCTTCATCAATGAAACAACAGCCGGTGACCATAAAACGTACGATCTCCTGAAACACCCTTAATGTGATAACAGACTCATGCCATCAGTACGCAAAGAGCTGTATTCTGTGCTGAATAAGAAGGCAATGCTGACCTCACCTGGCACGAAATGTATAAACTACGTGTTGTGAGGGTACTTTGTATTTACGTTGATGTCACCCGCCCCTAAGTGGGCTCATTGCATGCAGGAGCGAAAGTATTTTGTATGAAATAAACAATCTTGTTCTGCTGAATACATGGCGACAATTACACTAAGGCCACCGCAATACCCTCTGAATTACACACCCCCCACCCTTCTGTCTTGTATTCGTATTCTCGTATTCGTATTCTGTCTCGCAACTCACAACCACGATTGCAACCACATAATGTCATGAAACACCATCTACTGGTATAAGAGCCGTGGCCGAGAACAATTAAGTGCCCAAATAGGTAGAGACTGCCCACACTTTTACTGTCTCACCTTTGGCGTTGAAACCACAACCACAATTACAACCACATAATGTCCTGTAGCACCATCTTGTAGTACCAGAGTCGTGGCCGAGAACACAGTGTCCAAGTGGTAACGGTCAGTCATGGCTATGGTGCCACCGACTTGGGTTCAAAGCTACACAGCTAGGCATGGATTTTTCCCATTGTGAGCAATGTAGGTCACGGAAACAGGCGTTTTTTCTATTATGACCAATACAAATTATGGACACTGGCGGCAGCTGCGGTCACCATGGCTTACAAATTCAGCTGTAAAATCAGCCCCTAAACTGCTTACGTAGTAAAAAAAAAGAGCGCAGTTTGCACTAATGACGCTAGGCTGGACATAGCGGAGCTGATCGACACCTAGCAGCTCCTTCCTTTTTCTAGGTTCCTGCTAAGGATTGCGCCGTTGACTGATTGATTTCCGAGGCTTTTTACATCCCAAAAGCGGCTGCAATTATGAGAGATGCCATAGTGGAGGGCTCCGGAAATTTCGACTCCCTGGGGTTCTTTAACGTGCACTGACATCGCACAGTGCACGGACCTCAACATTTCGCTTCCACCAAAATGCAGCCGCCACGGCCAGGATGCGATCCCGCGACCCTCAACCAGCAGCCGAGTACTATAGCCACTAGACCACCATGGCAGGTCGATTGCAGGGTTATGATAAGTGTTGTATATTGTAATATACTCTGTTTTGCTGTACGGCCCCAGAGGGTGGCGTCAAGATATAAATACACACCCTCGCTACAGCTGAGGGTAAGTTGGGCGAGGTGTGGAATGTGTGTATATGTGTCGTTCCTTGCAGAGCCGCCGCCGGTGCTCGATGTCTCCCTTTGCAAACACTACAGTAGGCGGTGTTGGCTTGGCAAAGTACACAAAACCGTTCGTCGTGATGAACTGTGGCACGTTGCCTCTCAGCAGAAATTAACAGCACATCCAGCACACCTGCATTTCATCATAGCTTAGGGAATGGCCTCGCGAAGCACTCCAAGGAATGGCGAACCATTCTCAATGTTTCGAACCGATCTCAGCGTAGAGAGGTTTATACCTATGATCGCAGTTTGGTTAAGGAAAGGATGCCATTTTCTGCAGCCAATGTTGGGAGCATGGCTCAGCGTCCATGGGAACAGAGGAAAGGGAATCAGGGAAAGGAGAGGAACGCCATAGCCATTTCGGTAGCTTCGACGTGGCTCGTACACAGCTGTGGCACAGCACATGCACGGTTTTAGGGGTGAAGCCGATCTTGCTCGGGGCCTGTCCCTTGTCCAGAGTGTACGCGAGCACAGCTATGGACCCTGTCGGGGCCATAGCTTCGGAGCTGTAGAGCCGCGGCACTCACAGCAGATGGTGTGGTGTCGGCTTGCGAGCAACGCAGCGATGCTGTAGAATCGCAGCAGGGGAGCGGGCGCGGTGGAACGCGCTGCAGTCGAAGGAGCTCTAAAACCTCACGTCCGTATTCCACGATTGCCTGCGAGACTCCTCTGCTAGCAAGTTTCTTGACTGATACAACCGACTACTCGCGCTGCACAACCCTTCACCGGCCACCCCGTATATATAGGCACTGGATCTTGAACTGCAAGAGTTTCTGGCCACCTTCAATGTCCGCTCCGACACGGATTACTTCAACAAGTCCAGCATCGTCCTGTGCGCCTTCTTCTTCTGTGTCCGTGTGTTTTCAGCTGGTTTTCTTCAGAAATCATGCACCACCTGGCCCAACTGTCGACGCTCTTGCAACATTCTGAAGGCGTGAGTGGGCATGGATGTGACATGGGCACGATCCTTGGAAAAGTTTCTGCCCACCTTCAATGTGCGCTCCGACTAGGAATTGGCCGCGAGGCCCACTACTGCTGTGGTCAGCGCTGCGATCGTTTTGACGTCATGGGTAAGATGACGTCAAACCTTCGTCGTTGCACTGCGTAGCTTCCTCGTAAAACGTGACGTGCGGGTCAAATCGCGCATTCTAAATCTTTTGTCGTCTTAATGATCAGCATGCAACGTTCGCTTCTGGGAAATTCAAGTTCATTATCGGTATGCAAAGCATTATTCGACCATCTTTCGCCGTGTGGTAGCCTAAAAAATATTGTGTAAAGCCTAAAATTTCATGACGTCCCTGTTTGCATTCGTGATTTTCTTATCCTCACGTCTGAAAAGTTATGTGGTTATATGAAGAACGTAATCTTTTCATATACATTCGCTTTAAAACAAATTAACACGCCGTTCTCATTGTTTATTTATATTCTGGCTCCGCCATTTTTTCCATTAAAACTAAGTAATATTTCTGCCTGTGCGAATCTGGCTTGCCCTAATCGGCATGTACAGAACGAGCTCGTGCAAATACTTGCTAGTGATAGCTGAAGCTTTTAGAAGTGCTGCCAAATTAGCCTCATGTTAATTGTCGCCTTGTTTTACACTAAATTAATTGACGTGCTTCGGCACGTAAACAAAACTTCTTTTGGAAAGCAGCCGCGAATTCTCGGACTGTTTGTCAATAAAGTTCTTGATGCTGGAAAATGGGGCAGGCTAACTGTAAGTGAACAAAAGAAGAAAATAATAGGCCAGGTTTGCGTTCAGACGCGCATGGCTTAACACACCGCAGCTCGCCAATTTGAAGTTAGACATAGCTCTTACATGGCCTTGCTAGGTCTCACTTCGCAACCAATTCAGCCATAGCGCAGTCATGCTTGCCTCAATAAGTCCTAAGTTAATTATTCTTGCATTAATTTGCATTGGCTTAATTACACCGGTCAACTTGATAACACATACCTTAATCAGTATTAACTTCAGTCTTGGTTTAATTAGGCATGACTTAGAATAACTAGGTTCGGCTAAGTTTTGTTTGAAATAGGCTTGTGTAATTAGTAATAAACTAATTATGCTTTGTTTGATTATTCTTGGTTTCATTGGTCATAAGTTTATAAGGATTGGGTTAATTATAAAAACCATATATAGATAACACTTAATTAGGTTAATTAGACTGCTTAGTTTAATACTATCAGTATAATTATAGCTTTAGCTTAATTGCGCTAGTTTGAGTAGCATTAGCTTTAGTAGGCTTGGCTTCATTAGTATTTCTTTAATGAGGCTAGTCCTAATGAGTCTTAGCTTAATTAGCCCCAAATATGCTAGCTTATTTGGCTATACGACGAGCTGATGCAAAAAGTAAACCTATCTAACGTGAAGAAAACGGCGGCGATTGCTAAGCCAGCCCACTCAAGCATGCTTGATAACGCGCCAGTCTGCCGATCATTCCCATGTGCTGTCGACAATGCGAGCGGGCCGCTTGCGCAGTAGTATTCTGCCATATCCTGATTCAGTGGCACTTCTTATTGGCTGTTTCACGATCACTTGCATTCGTTCAACACAGGACATGTGAAATGTGACGTCAAAAATGTTCCATAATGCATCCATCAGCGTGTCTAGCAATTGCATAGTCTCATATGGTGTTGGCCATAGCTCATGATAGTAGCAACTCCTTACCTGGTATTGTCCCAGGCCCGCGGCAATGTCATCTGTAGTCGCATCGCGCAGGTGGCGAGGCTCACCACAACGAGGCCAGGCACTAGAATACTCAAGTCGACGGGATCTGGAATGATTGGTTTACTCCCCGAGATCTTCCTTAAACATGATGTCAAGGAGACATACGAAGTAGACGCTTTTCCACGCAATGTCCACCCCCAATTTAACGAGGGGCGACGGAGAGCCCGTTCCAAGGCTCTTCTTGACTACGCATGTAAGAATCCAGGGCAAGTAGCTTTTGTCGACGCGGCCCAATACGGCCGTACCGACGATTACGTCGCCGTGGTAGTGGACTACAAAGGGGACGTGTTGAACGCGATCTCCCTTAGGAAATCGTCTGCCGAAGAGGCCGAACAGGCAGCTGTAGCTCTAGCAATGACTCCCGGCTAGCAGTTAAGGCTTTCGCCTCTGGAACTCCGGCCGGCCGCCCGGCATCAATTCTCTCCACTCGCAAGGAAGGCTTCCATACTATTAGTTGGTTCCCCGCCCACATGGGCCAGGGCCTGCACCCGCATATCTCCAATGTCAATGAACTAGCCCATGACCATGCGCGAGGACTCACTTGCTGCGCCGGTCCTGGCAGTTTAGACGGAGGTTGCGTTGGGAACATTAAAGATCCCTTGGTCACATTCAATCAGGTCACGACTCATTATCAGTTGTCGCGGATGACTTAACCTCTTCCTCATCCTAAGTTAACCAGGCCTTACTCCATGGCGTTTCGTATGTTGCAGACGGGGTCATTTCCCTCGCGCAGTAAATTTGCTCATTTTGGGGAAGGAATTGATCCGCGATGCCCTGCTTGCGGCCATGATAATAGCACACTAGATCACATGCTCTGGCGGTGCACTGCGCTTACCGGCGCACAGCTCTCCTCTCAGGCGCAGTGGGAGGAATCGCTTAGAAGCGGCGATCTTTTCACGCAGAAACGGGCAGTCCAGGAGGCGTGTGCCCGGGCGGCAGGCCACGGCTTGCCCGTCCCGGTACTCGCGCGGCCCGCAACGTAGCAAGGGGCGCCCCTTCGGGGTTCCCCCACCGAACGTTCTCCAGGACCTCAATAAAGTTTTAAACAACAACAACCTGGTATTGTCACCAGGGGCACGGAATCGTCATATACTTGCCCCATTATCGGTTCGCTAAGATGCTTTTTGGAGGACGGTCATCACTTCACTTTTATTTCCTTAAAGGCCCCCTCAAGGGGGGTATTACATAAGGGGCGGGTTATATTTGTAGTCACATAATAATATATATACAGAAATATACATACACAAGAATTATACATAAAAATAATATATGTATTTATACAATAATTTATACAATATACAACACAATAACCACTTAAGCATATAGCTAGCAGCCAAAAGATAGGAATAAGTTAGTTTTTAAGCTTTTCAGCCAATGAGGATGGGCAGGTGATATCAACAATAGAACCGTGCAGGCCATTCCACTCAGACGATGAGCGGCGAAAAAAAAGACGCCGAAAAGGCAGTAGTGCAGCTGCGTGGACGGGTTACTTGTAAGTGATGACCAGTGGGAAGAGAAAGGCGTGGGGTTGGGGCCAAGATGTATGGTGCCTGATGAAGCGAGCTGCAAAAGAACTTGTGAAAAAGGATTAGTGAATCGATGCGGCGCCGGGATGACAGCGAGTCTAGGCCGGATCGTGCCTTCAGTAGTGGTACGCTTGTGTGATAAGAGTACGATGAATGAATCTTGCCGCGCGATTTTGGACTGATTCGAGTGCATTCACGAGATATGTCATCAGGCAGGGTGGAAGCGCTCGGGGTGCCCACAGCAAAAAGACCCGCGGTGGCATACACGCAGGAAATGTGGAGTTGTAGCAGACGACAAAACCCGGCATCCTATGAGTGACGTCAGAGCGTAGGTGGCGCGACAGTATGTCCTCGAGGCCAATACTCCCGAGATTATAAATGCGTGAGTGGGCATTTACGGAAGATTCACGGTTTACCAGATAGCCTCTGGAGCTTTGCCCACTCATCATCATTCACTTCGTGGATATGGCGGGATTTTTTGCTGACAAGGCACCAGTTGTTGTGGTAGCTAGACTAGGTGGCTTCTCTGTTGCTAATGCTTCGGCGCATGCGCAGCTTGGCATGACGTCACACCAACTGTTGCGGTAGCAAGGTGAGGCTAGGTGGTGGCTTAGTTGTGGTGTCGACAGCTGCTAGGCAACGGTGCGGTGAATTTTATGCAGAGGGACAACTGTTTCTATGCCATGCTGAACAGCACCACCGTAAAAAACAGACCCTTCTTTATTTTCCTTTGCTGATATATCACCACCTGATGACAAATCATGTGTATATACACACACAATGCGTTAGCCAGTTGTGCAAGACTGACCGCACACATCATTGTTCACTTGTTTCCTGTTTAACAAGGAGGCAACACATGTCGGAAATTGGGAAGCGTGCCGGCATAACACGCGAACCGTGTCAAGTATGGTCGAATTGACTTCAATGGATCGATGCAACTGCGAGTGGCAGCCATCGGGACCGTCAACGTAGCAATGTTAGCATATAGCGTCTCACTGTGCCAGCACACGTGCACCCTACGAAGTGATGAGCAGTTCAATAAAATCATTCTTCTTTGTGCCAACGCTTTTCAGCTCCGGTTCACCCCTACGAACTTCCCAACTGAGATTTTCGCTTGTGCAATCAAAAGCGTATTTTCAGGCTATATCAGTGTCTATTAGCTTACAGCCGATTGCACCAGCAGGAGCTGAACAGCAGTTGCCTTTCCGCTGAACAAAATAAAGCGCCATTAAATTGGTCAGTGCTGCTGGGAGGTCATTTAATAGACCTCCCAGCAGCACTGACTGCACTCGGTTATTACAGCTTAAACTGTTATGGGCTCATTAGAGCGACTAGTTTTGTTGGTGATGGTGTCTACCACCACTGCCGCCTCCCGTATCTGCAATCAGTGTCGCTCGTACTAAGAAAAAAATCCACGCATATCCACGGAGTGAATGATGATGATAGTGGGCGAAGCCCCGGAGGTTCATCGTAAATCGTGCAGAGTTCCGGATTAATTTAGCCATGCTTCGTGCTGTATGGACAGACAACTGAGTTCTCTAGAACACTGTGGTATTCGTTTCGCATCTTCTACCTTCCAGAAAAGTTGTGAACAACTACTTAAAACTGGGGCTATTGTGATGTAATAAGAAACGAAACCGAAATTGAGTGATGCCGGAGTAGACGAAAAGGAACCGGCGTGAACTCGTGACACAAGAGCGCGTGACAGCGTTCGAGGCGTCGAAGAGGAACTGGCGTGAACTCGTGACACAAGAGCGCGTGCCAGCGCTCGAGGCAGCTCAGCGTTCGATGAAGACTAAGTGGCTACGACGGACAACTACGGCAGACAACCCTACGCCTTAAGGAGCTTCGCCCCTAAAAAACCTGCTTGGCAGTGCGGACAGGAGCAGCGCCACAAGAATGCCGCACCACTCAGTCTAAAGTTAAGCCCCACCTATGTTCCGTCCGCACTTAAAACGGGATCGTTCAGTTAGACACGTGCTGCGAGCACCAGAGAAAGCTACGACAGTACAGAAATCTTCCTCAGGAACATGAAGTTCAACCGCAAAAAGTGTAAATATAAGATCACCAGAATGATGGCCATGGAGATTGGGCAGCGCATGGGTAGCCTACTATAAAGCTTCGCGAAACTGCTGCTCCACCTCTTTCAAGACAATTGCTCGCGCAGTTGTCTTGAAAAAAGTGCATTGTTCTGAGAATAGAGTTTCTCAGGGGTATAGGAGCTGAGAGGAACAAGACATCCAGACCGAAACTTGGCGGGTGGCCATAGATGAGAAGGGGGAAGGAGCCCGTGGTGCAGTGCTTAGCCTTGTGAGAGGTGAACGTGACAAGTGGCAGGACTGCACTGAAAGTCGTGCGACTGGAATGGATGTACACTGCAGCCATGTTTGAAAGAGTGCAATAAAACACTGCCAAGTTGTTGGTATGTGGATAGCAGTTTGAAGTTGTCTTTTAAACGGTGCTTGATGCATGCGGCACTTCGGTGAAACAGATGAGGAGACGTCTCGGCCACGGTTGCTGAGGAGGGTGTGCAGAGCTCCAGGGCGTAAAAATAATTGGATGAAAAAAGATGATTTCAGTGACAGTCCCAGATTGTGCCAGTGAAATTAGAATGCTTGCCGATACATACCTCAGGCGCACAGCTCTGATTAATCCTGCTGACGTCAGCAAAACCAAGAGATGCGCACTTGATAGCCACAGCAACAGATTGGATCGGCAGGACACAGAGTGAAATAGTAGGGCGGCACATGCAGTGGTTGTGGCGGCAAAGCCACAGGGACGTGGTATCCTGATGCTGGCAGATGGGCAGTAATAGCTGAAGAGAGCGCTTCGGTGTCTGCAAATGTTGGAACCTGGCATGCTGAGGGCTCAGAACACGTTAGATGCAAAGCTCGCATGATCTCCACCTTGGTGATGTCACACAAGCCATCTGAAGACAAGACGCTACTTTCTTGTGCATAGGAAGAGCACCACCAGCAAGCTCTTCATGAACAATGTCACGGATGAGCATGTGCAAGATCGCAGGCAAAGGAAGGTATAGTCAGAGGTGTCGTTGCACAGCCCACGGCTTTGGAGTTCTTCAAGTCACAAGTAGTTGTGGCATCCTGGATGGTGGTAGGAGGATTCTGTGCAGCGAGGGCATCAAAGGAAATAGTACTATTATAAGCAATATGAAAGGGAACACAGGAACGCCTGGCAAACAGCCCCAAAACAGACTTGGAATGATACGCGGATAGCGCTGTAAAAAACAAAGGGGGAAGGAAGGATGCTCTTCCACTAACTGTTGGCACACCCACCACGCTGGCATTTCTACAAAACAGCACCTTATGTCATTTCGCCAATAATATGCTATCGACCGACAGCTGATAAGAAGGTAATCGTTGCTGTGACTTGCAGAGATTCGTTTTCTTTCATTCTTTTCTTTTTTATTCACACAAGCGCTTGCTGGTACTCTTAGACCTTGCCCTGCATTTCCAACTGTTCATTTCAATCGACACAACGGGTTCTCGGCGGCATCACAACGCTCCGACGAATCACCATAGACGAATATAATGGAGAACAATTAAAGATCCATTGGTACAACGTATCTCGTGAGACTTGTTTTGTCGATCAGTGACGTGTTAAATTCTGAAACATTCACTAGCATGCTGCAATGGCCGACCCACAACTGTCAACTGTGATTTTGAAGCCTAAGATGCCTCGTGTGCCCCTTAACAGTGGTAAGAGATCAGAGAAATATCCAAACTATGCTATACACATAAGAACAAATGTCGAGCATAAGCAGAGACGATGCTATTGCCTTATTTTAACTGCTTCTGCATGTGCCTTTTGATATCTGCAAGTGACAACAAATTTGTTTTCAACGAACCTTACGGCCTTTTTTTAGTAAAAAGCACTTCTACTTTTCGAAATGCTTCTTTGCGCAAAATTACCGGTGACGTAATATGAAACGTCTTTACCAGTGCATAATAGCAATGCCAAGTCGCTCACTTCGTACAAACACATGGCAGGAGTGCCAACAGCTGTTAGAACAGCGTTCCACATTGTTTCCGATGGCAGCCACCACGTATCACCGATACCTGGGTTCGAGGCTGTTTGCCACGCGTTCTTGTGTCCGCTTTCATACTGCTCACAACAGTACATATCCCTTCAATGATGTAGCGTATGAAGTCACTCAGGAACAAGGCATTGTTGACATGTTTGAATAGACCTAGTACATCATTATGATTTGGTTAAGGAAAGGATGCTATTTCCAGCAGTGCTTGAGAGCGTGGCTCATCATCCGTGGTGGTAGGGGAGAGGGGATGAAACACTGGAAAGGAAGGGGGCTTCATGAATTCTGACCACATGGCGTTATGGACACTAAAGCGAAAAACAATTGTACTCGCACGAGTGAATCACATTTTCACAATACCAAATGCCGCTTGGTACAACACAGTACCAAACAATACAATACAAGCCGATTGGTAGGCTACAAAATGTGCAAAAACAAAATACAGGAGGCAACACCACTGTGAGGTTCGTGCACTAATACGTGTGGCATAACAGATCCTTGATGGTGCCTTCTAAGGCCTACATAATAATTTAGCTGTGAAAAGACATGCATTATGCTCTAAGGAAGCCAAAGACTTAACGCAGCCCGTTAACAAAAAATTGGACTAAGCCAATTTCATAAAATTAAGCAAAAAGAAATCGAGTTTATGATGTCATAAGCACTACGTTTTCGTGCGACATTCAAAACAAACTTCGACATCCATTCCCTCTTGTAATACTGCACACACTGTAATGGACGTGACTCGGAGGCAGACACTCAACGTACTCGTCCCATGACGCACTTGTACCCAGACGGTACCCCCCGATGGCACGGGAGCTGTGCCAGAACCACGGTCGAGACGTAGCCCCGAGTGCCTGGCGGGCGCCAAGAGTCAGAGTGTATGGCTCCGCTTGGCACCGAGCTCCCAATGCTGTCCACGGAACACCGTGGACCGCAGTGCCGCGACCGCAGTGTCACTCGGTGACAGCTTGTAGTTTCGCCGGGTCGGGAAGTACGCATTCTTTGGAAACAACATGACCGAGGATGAGTAGCTGTCGTGCGGCGAAGTGACACTTCTTCAAGTTCAGCTGGAGGCCAGCGTCGGCAATGCATTTGAGGACGCGTTCGGGTCGAGTTAAGTGGGAAGGGAAAGATAACGATGTCGTCTAAGTAACACAGGCATATTTGCCACTTGAGACCGCGCAAAATTGTATCCATCATTCTTTTAGATGTGGCAAGAGCATTACACAATCAAAGTGGCATGACGGTAAATTCAAATAAGCCGTCTGGTGTAACAAAGGCCGGACGGTCTGCCTCTGCCACGTGGACTTGCCAGTAGCCAGAACGTAAGTCTAAGGAAGAAAAGAATTCGGCGCCTTGGAGGCAGTCGAGCGCATCGTCAATACTGGGCAGAGGATAAACATCCTTGCGGGTGATCTTATACTGGGTCGCCTATAGTCTACACAAAAGCGAATTGTGCCATCTTTCTTTCTGACTAGGACTACTGGAGAGGCCCAGGGACTATGCAAAGGTTGGATCACACCGCGTTTAAGCATGTCTCCAACATGCTCGTCAATGACGTGGCGCTCTGTTGCAGAGACACGGTATGGTCTTTTGCGCAAGGGCGCATGGTTGCCAGTGTCGATGTGATGGACAACAGTAGAAGTACGGCCTAAGTTAGCTTGTTGTACGTCGAAGGACGCCTGAAAGCGGTTGAGGAGATCGACGATCTGGGCGTGCTGGCTCGGGGCGAGGTTGGGGCCAATGCACTGAGAAAAAATTGCATCCCATGACGGCTTAGGAGAGCAAACTGGAAGTCCGATAGCGTCAACTTGCACAGCAGCCGCATCGTCAGGCACATCGCAGAGGAAGCATTGTTCGAATTCTTCAGCATAACAAAGGCATTCATCGTGGAGCTAAGTTGCAGGACAAGAGAACAGATTGGAGACAAAAAGTGCGCTGGTCCCGTGTCGAATCGAAAGAAGAGCATGGGGAAGTAAGAAGAGATGGCGGCGAGTAGCAAGCTTAGATGGTGTGAAAAGACACGGGAAAAGGGCACAAGGGCGGTAGAGTAAGGAGGAATCTCGGTATCGGAGGCAACAAACACACGACGAAGACTGATCAGATTCTTCAAAAATGTTGCTGCCGAATGGAGAAAGCGCAAGTTCAGCGCGGGCACAATCAATAACTGCATGATGAGATGACAGGAAGTCCCATCCTAAAATCATGGTGTGGGAGCAGCGGGGCAGAACAATGAACTCAATGTGGTATAAAGTGCCGCTCATAACAACACGCACGTACAGTGCATTTTTCCATGGGTTCGATCGACTCGGCGCTGGCTGTACGTAATGAAATGGCAGTAAACGGCGTCGCGACTTTCCTAAGTTTAAGGCGCAGCAGGTCGGAAATCACCGATATTGCTGCTCCAGTATCAACAAGTGCATGAACAGCGACATCTTCGGCATAAACTTCAATGACGTTCGCAGGAAACAAATGAGATCTTGAGGAGTTCGTCGAGATCGCAGTTCTTGCCTCCGGAACTGCGCCCTTTAGTTTTCCTCCTGGATAGTTTCAGGGCGATGGATAAGGGGTGAGAGAGAACGCCGACGGGGAGAAGGAGACCGACAGCTATTGAAGGTTCGGGAGGCATGAGGCGAGGTGTCGAAGTGTTGAACAGTAGCTTCAGAATGGTAGGAGGAAGCGGGACCGGTACCTTGTGGCCTCCCCGTCTCAGGAGGATACCAACCGCGTCGTTGGCAAAATCGAGCTACGTGCCCAGGAAAGCCGCATGAACAACAAATAGGCCGGTTGTCTTGGGTACGCCAGAGGTTGAGAACAGGAGGTGGAGACTGAGGAAAATATTGCCGATCTGGGCGAACGGGCTGCTGTGACGGCCAGTAGCTACCTCTGGGTGCATAGCGGGAAGCTGCATGCGGAGGGGAGGCGAACGCACTTTGACGCCTGTATTGCATAGCGGCAGACGGAGGCCTTGGCGTCGCAACTACGGAAGCGTACGTGAGTGGAACTGGCGTAGGAGGCGGTTGGTGAGCAGGAGGAACAACTTCTGCCACTTGTTCATGTATGACTTGCCGGAGCTCAGGAGGCAAGTGTGACTCGGACGCTTGGGCGGCTGGCAGAAGAGACAGTTGTCGCGCTACTTCCTCCCGTACAAATTGCTTGATTTGGTTCAGCATCGCCGAGCTGGAAAGAGCAGCACTGGTGCTGTCGCTAAGAGTGGAAAGCACGGCGTCCGGGACGAAAGCGCAGCGCGTAGAAAGCCATTGTTTGCGCAGCTCTTCATAGCTCTGGCAAAGGGTGATTAGATCGTTGATGGTTTGAGGGTTCTTTGCCAAGAGCATTTGGAACGCGTCATCTTCTATGCTTTTTAAGATATTCTTGATCTTTTTTTCTTCGGCCATCGATGGGTTAATGCGGCGGCAAAGATCCACTACATCTTCAATGTAGCTTGTAAAGTTATCGCCTTTTTGTTGGGCGCGACAGCGAAGCTGTTGCTCAGCCCGAAACTTGCGCACAGCAGGGCGACCGAAGACTTCTTGAAGTTTGGTTCTAAATGCTGCCAGGTGGCAAAGTCTGCTTCATGGTTCCGGAACCAAAGATGGGTGACTCCAGAGAGGTAAAATGGGACATCGCTGAGCTTATCGGCGTCGTTTCACTTGTTGTGGACACTCACCCGGTCACACAATGGCAATATTAGTGACAACAGAGTTCATGAAATTTCACTTTAGTGCCCATATATTATGCACTGATAATACACAGTACAGAGGCCCCTACCACTTTCACCTGCATTGAAAATGCTAAAGGCATTCTCGAAGTAAGTGGTGCATGATTTCCCAGTGCGAGATCACGGCATATACATTAGTACAGGCGCACATCCTGATGCATGTTATTGCCCCATCTTGGAGGCCAGCACTCACAAAGTGGAAACAGTGCTTAGTTTGAAATTCCAAGTTTTTTCAGTAGCGCATAGCATTGTAGTTCTTAGCAAGCACGATTATGAGCATGCAATGCATGCACTAAGCTTGTCAGCTCAAACTGGCCACCCGTTGTGAGGGGCCACCTAATGCACCCGAAAAGCACAGGGATAAGTCAAACGAGATAAGGGTAACGTGGGTTCATAAATACGTCCCTTGCATAGTTTCATTTGCATAGCACCCAGTCTGCCTCACCAGTTCAGAATTACTCTTTTCGTTTCTTAAATAAATATTTACAAATCACCTTTCTCACACCACAACTTCTACAAGGTTGTGTTGCAGACCTAATATAAATGGAGAAATTACAAACATTACCTATGTCATTATGATTTTAGGAAACAATCTATCCGATATTGTGAACTGGTGCAGAGAATTGCGTATACAAGTAAATAAAAAATGCTGTCCAGGTGCATTTCATGAAGAAATGTTTGCCTGGGACAGTATATCCATCACTGAATGCTTCCAAATATAAGTGCTTAGGATATGTTGCACACCATCTACAAGTTGGAACATGCAGGAGTGATCAGACATTTACAATAATGACTGAACCTAATGGTATTTTTTTTCAGACACCTCATTTCAGAGACACCTGCTTTTCAGGCAATGAAAGTCAAGGGGTAAGTGATGTGATAGAAATACTTCAACCTTGCACTGGCAGTTGCAGTTATGGGGAGTGCTGTGGTTTCCTTAAAGGGACCCGAAACAGTTTTCGCGAGTTTGTACGAATGCACAGCACTGGCACTGCAAACTGTTCTGATCATTAGCAGACTAATATCAGTGTTCTGCGTTAAGTATGTAATTTACGACAAGGTTTTAAATATGTGCATCGTTTAAATTGACAAAATGCCACCTAAAGAGTTTTCAAATGCTACTCATGGGTTGTGCAATGGGAAAGCAACAAGTGCTTTGACTGGCTTTCGCCCACCAATGTCATGGGTGACTTTTCCGTCTTAATCGTGACTGAATGTTGTTCATAACAGTTAAAACACTTTATGATCATTAAAGAAACAGCAACAAAAGCAGATCACTCCGACAATGTACTACCACTCTTTTTAACTTGCGGTAGACAGCAAAAGAAGTTGGGCTATGTTACAGCGTGCTGTATATAGATGTGTACTGTGCAACATGTGTTGATCTTAAAGTTTTATAATACCTTTGCAGCATCATGAGCTGCAAATCCCAAAATTGGTCACATGTCAAGCTGTAGCACTGTGTACTTGTGTAAGGCAACAAGTGAGAGGAGCCACTGCAATATGCCAATACAGTGCGCTCTCGCTATCCCATCAATGACAATTTCAGCACGTTTGCAACTGAGATTCCCCCCTTCTTTTCTCATAAGATACAACTTCCACATTAGCGTTATGTGTGGCCATTCTCAAAGAGCTTTAATTTGCCCACATTCTTAGTGTTTTAGGGGTTTGCAGACTATCAGCGCACTGCAGACATTCCCGGCAAGTCGCTGGAACCATTGCGGTGTTTGGCAGTGCACACATGAACCATGAACTCATATCACCAGAGCACCGAATTTTGAAGACTTACGTTCTGGCCACTGAGACCTGAGCAATAACTGGCTGCATGCTGATGTGGCTTGTACACCATGTTGACCACAGCAGCTACATTGGGATGAAAACCCGTCACAAGTGTGTTTCCCGCAGCTAAACAAGTAGGAGGAAAAGCAGTGCTAAGGATGAGGGCGATGCAAACAAGCCCATCGCTGCCCTGGTGCAAAGTGCTTTGCTTAATTTACGATGTGAATGACTTGATATAATGACATCACCTAGTCAATGATGCAATGTCAAAAACCATCTTGCGGGTCCTTTAATATAGCAGTTTTACCATTCTAACGTGTGCTAGTTGAAGCACTCTTGCCAAATTTTCAATTCACGTACCATGTTCTTGTTGCCCTTACTTTGAAATCCATCGTCCATGTACCTATGTTGTCTTGCAAACAAAATAAATTTTAATTTGAAGTGAGCTATTGTGTGCGTTCTATTACTTTCTCTCGTTAGTCCAGACCATCCAATCCCAAAAAACATTGGTAACAATTAGCTAAAGAAACTCTTGCAACTCTCACAGTTTGAACAGATAATGCACCTAAGCTTGCAACCGTTTGGTCAGCTTAAATGCATCAAAATTTTCAGCACTGTCTTTTACAGATCAACACCACTACACATTATGTAAATGAATGCTATTACGCATCAAATCTTTACTTGTTGTACTGAGGTGTAGAAATACTGAGGTCTAGAAATCGTAAATTAAGGTACTGTTAATGAGCACGTGGCAACCAAGCACGTGCTTGGTTAAAACGCTCCTCACCAGGCCATATGGCTGGTTTCGGTTATACACTGTGTTAAGTGCACAACAAGAAGCATTCTACTACAAGAATTTTGCAAATTGGTCCATTATGGACAGAGATAAAGATGTTCAAATTGCTGCAAAACCATCATTTCATGATGGGAAAGTAACTATTAATAGGACACCCTTGCCATTTGCTGATGCTACGGTGTGAAGCACAATCTGATATGCTCACAGCAGTGTGTCCCCTCTGAGGAGGCAGCTGCTAGAAGCACCACCTCCTTGTTGGTTTGAGTAGGTCGCTATGTGCTCTCAAGTGTGTGCTTCAGGCTGAGAGCGAAACCATAGAAAGAGTAAGTAGCTTAACATACCTTGGAGTTGTGTTGGATCATCATTTCAGCTGGAAAATGCATATTGACTCTCTCTGCAAAAAACTCGCGACAGTCTGCTATACGCTTTTCAAATGTCGCCAGTACTTCGATGCGGCCACTTTAAGAACAATATACTTTGCCCTATTTCACAGCCAACTCTCGTACTGCATTGAATCTTGGGGCCATACATACGATTCATACCTAAAGCCGCTTATAGTCCTGCAAAAACGTGCTATCCGATTTATATCAAACGCAAACTATATGGCTTCATCTAAACCATTCTTTCGACAGCACCAGGTCATGCCTCTACAACTAGTCATAAATTATAAAACAAGACTAATGGTGTACAAGTCTCTAACATGCGATGTCCCTCTTCACTGCTCCCTTTTCATGCCTTCACAATTGCAAACAAGAGGCCATCATTGCGGTAACTTCTTAAAACCCCTGGTTAAAAATGTATATGGCAAAAGGCGACTTTACAGTGTTGGAACGTCATTGTGGAATAACCTACCAGTGCAAGTGAAACAACATAATGCTTTCATATTGATGCTCAAACGTCATTACAAAGAGCTCTATTAGACTACTGATATATTTAGTGACATGATGAAAAGTGACATGATGTTAAACTAATGTTTTGTATGCTGACCAGGAATGCTATTAACACATGCACAGAAATATTAGATGTATTATTATGTTGAGTATGTACACTAAAAACCTGTTCAAACTGCAGTGTATAAGTTGGATTTTTTTTTCTTTTCAATGTGTTCTGTATCTGTGTACAAGTCATATGTTTTTCAAAATCATCTCCATCTTAAGCTAAAATGTCGTTCATTGTATAACTCTATCTCCTGCTTGTAATTAATGTATGTTATAATTGCATGGATCCATACTAGCATTCTGCTAAGGATCCTGATGTTGTTAACATGTTTTTTTACTGTATTTTGTTTATTAATAATAAAGTTCAAGTTCAAGTGTCACTATGAGCAATGTTACAGCATAGACATTGATGCAAGTCATGACATATGATGTAGGTGCTCACGGATATGGGCATCATTATCCCTATGTTGGAGAAGGGTGCCAGTGAGAGAAGAGCAAATGACATTCAGTTTATGATTTGAGCTCCTTCTGTGTCATGTAGTGACGCAACTCTTCGCATACATGGCTGCAAGTATGCAATTTCTGCATTGCACTCATCAGCTCAAAAGGACCATAACTGGTGAAGGGATGTTGTAAAAGGTAGCGCATAGTTAAGGAAAAGGACGAAGCAAGGAATGGACAATGTGCTTCTTCGCTTCATCTTTGTCTTCAACCATGCGCTACCATTCAAGACGTGTATTTATCAGCAAGCCCACTCATGCATTTGTTCACGTTCTTTCTGGTGAGGGGCCCTTTAAGCTCCTTCCCTTTTCTGTTTTTCAGGGGTGTGCACATATTAGGCATTTTTAAAATATTTCAGGATATTAAAATATTCAGAAAGACTGAATATGCCACCCACCTCATCTTGCTGAAAATGACTGATCTTCCGCATTCACCCCAGATGCCAAGACCAGCGATGCCTACAAGGGTTAGCATCAGTGATGCATGAAGTCATGATCGCAGGCAACGATGAGCACGCCAGTAGTTAGGATTTGTCGCTGTCAACATGCCTACTATTTGCAGCAATGCTGTCGAAATTTATGTAACCATGCTGGTGTATTGCATACTTTTAATAGGCCACCAAGATGTGCTGAGTGGCCCTTTGCAGCCACTTCTTTGTGCTGAGCCTATACGGCATGCATTTCAATGGCCTGACCATGTGGAAGAACTAATATTCCCCTATGATAGCCTTTAGTATTTTTATCGCCAGTGTTGTACGCAATGCATTACAAGTAATCAATTAAATTTTCTTGTAATTTTTGTAGTATAAAATTACTGTACTGATCTGGTAATGTTCTCAATAATTCAATTACAATTTTTTGTAAGAGATTACTGGTAAGAAATGGCTTTCTTTCTAAAATCAAGTTTTAACCGTTTACAGCAGTTTTCACGCTGAGTTATCCGACCCCAACCTGTCAGAAGGGGGATCCCTACAGAGCGGTTGCACACTGAAGTGCCACGACACAGTGATTATACTTCGCGAAAGGTTTTTATAGCCATAAGAGGAAGATACAGGGGCTAAAGAGTGAATGTGTGTCAATCCCCGATTTTTTCACACCTTTTCCTTGGCCTTACCTGCAGTGCCTTGCCCGAGCGCCTGCAATAGGAAAGCGCGACGCTTTATATACGACATGGACATTAACATCGAAGCACTGTGCAAGTACGAGCTGGTTTGCAAGCTGTTCCTGTGTTATAAAAACGCCTTTCCCTCCAGCCCGTGCACTGAGAAAGGGGTAAAGCGTTCAGTGTAGCAGTGGACCTCTTAGGATGAAACGTGGAAGAAGCAGTGACAACATTGAAAAACAACTACTGCTGAAAGTTAACGCGTAACACTACATGACAGAAGCCACAGTAAGCCTCGGAGCCTTCGCCCAAGCCTCGGAGCCTTGTCTGTAATAATACAAGCTGCAGTAGTTCGTTGTAGTATGAGTAAACTTTTGTTACTGTGTTAGGGCAAAAAAAATTGAAGTAATGCAAAAGTAACTGATTATGCTTCTGTTATTGCTCAGTTACTTTTCTGGAGCTGTGACTACTGTAATCAATTACATATTAAACAAAATAATTGTAATTGGTTATGTATTTTCTGTATTGTGTACAAGTCTGGTCATACAACCACTTGCTTCACGTTGTAATATTTCAGGAATACAACTATAATCTGACACACTAGTTTACACAGTGTGTTTCTGATAATCATATACTTTGTTCTGGTAGTTTATTAGTACAACTTCCTCAAATAACTACATGTTAAGTAAGCTAGTAACAGCCTTAAATAAACTTTCCACACACTATGCTGAACATTATTACACTATGTGCTGCAAAACTCAAATCTGTCTGGCTTACCAGGAGGCTGATTTCTGTTGGCAGCAATAGGTGGGAGGCAAATGAAAGCCTAGGTACTTGCACCAATTTATGGATTATGAAGATGGCTTTTCAGAGGCAGAAAGCTACTGCTATACACATTGCCAAACAGCCGCAGTATGTTTATATGGATGCAGGTGACATGCAGAAACACCTTTTCTCTTGAAGATAGGTGCATGCAATGACCCCAGTCTAATAAAACAGCTCCATCCTGCACAATCATATACAGTGCTATTTCAGCCTGTCTGAGGGTGGCATAATGAGCAGGGATGTCATATGATATTGTGTACAAATATTTTCCCAAACTATCAAGATGTGCAGACCCAACAAAACTGTTAGGCTGCCATTTAGAGGAGGCTGATTTTCAAACGGCACAGGAAAATTGTTGTTTTAGCTTTATTTTGTTTGTTACTAAGCATGTAGTATATGTGTAGCAATGTAACCCTGTTCGATTGCTAACGGCGTTATTCACTTGTAAACCCAACTTATACTAATTATGTTTTGATTTCCCACTCCTGCTTCAGTCTGTCATGGCCTGCACTATTGTGAAATAAATAAATAAATAAATAAATAAATAAATAAATAAATAAATAAATAAATTTCCTTGTTTGAAAACACCTGTATGGATTTTAAAATTATGCATTGCCTAAAAGCTGTGTCCAAAGTTTCTTTCAGGCCTAATCAAAATGTGATGTCTCCCATTCCATCCGCTTCAGTCTGGTGCAGCCACATCACACAAATTCTATCACAGAGTATCATGGTTCATTCAGGTCACATGCTGTGCAGCATGCGCATAAGAATCAGGCTGTTCTAGGTTTGATTCTCGCAAGAAAACATTTTCATTCTTTTTATTAACTATTTTAATATGTACTGTTCTGTAACAATAAGCAAATTTGGCAATGTGCATGAAAACACGATGGTGGCTGGTAGACAAAAAACAGAAGTGGTGTGTCAGAATTTGAGTTGCATGCAGGTTTCATCGAACTCACATAGTTTAGTAAATGAGAAACCAACTGAAACCTCGCAGAAGCAAGGAATCCACATTACAAATGTATGCAGACATATCCCCTCTAGTAGGCGTGTGTAAAATTGCACGTATAAACTTTTGAAGGTGCATCATGGATCGCATGTTACTTAAACTGGCTTCAAATACAATTTACAGATTTGTACACGATTCCAGAGTGGGAAATGAACACCCGTTTTTCTTCCTTTCGCAGTGTACTGCTACAGCAGATAATTTTGTTGAGGACATTACCATATTCGACATGCTGTATTCCAGAAGCCATGAAACAAATGTAAGTTTTATATGCTTGCAATGAATATAGCCAATAAAAAAGTGCCCATAGACTTCGGGCATGGCACTTTATTGTTTGTTTACATATGTATAACGCCCTACTTCTTAACAAATTTATTTACACACTAATTGCCATGAACTGGTATAAAATGTGCAAATTAGCAAGCGGCTGCTTGCTCTACCTCTACTGCATGGGCCTAGGGATGAATGGGCCAGATACCACCATCCTCATTAGTACCTAGGCGACGCTAGAAATTCAAGGAGCAAACGTCCCCAGACTTTCCTCCTTGCCGAAAAAGTGGTCGGTTATGACCAACAACGAAGGACTTGTCAAGCGTTCAATCTTCTTCTTGCCCCTGATCAGCCACTCCGTGTTGGCTGGTTACAATACGATTATGAGAGGCACTGTAGTGGGGGACTCCAGAAATTTCGACCACCTGCGGTTCTTAAATGTGCACCAACACCACACAGTGCATGGGCTTCAACATTTTGCCTCCATAAAACTGCAGCTGCCATTGATGGGACTTGATTCAGCGACCTTCAAATCAGCAGCTGAGTGCCGTAGCCACTAGGCCATCATGGTGGGGACTGAGAACATTAATGTTTAAGCCAATGACACTCTGCAACACCATAAGAAAAGTCGCTATAGGTTTTCATTTCTCCAAACTGGAGAGAAATGGTGCCTGTTGACGGGGACTGTAGACACCAAAATCCGATGATAAACTGACTACAGCATAAGCTTCCTCTGCTTACAAAAACCGTTGTGACGGATTATGACAAGAACAGGTGGCTTAAACATAATTTATTTGAATATTAAAGCCTACAAACGAGGTGTGGCTTGCCTTTCTGGGCTGTGATAGCCAACAACAAAACGTAACATCATAAACTAAGAAGAGTGACAATGGAAGTGTTTATTTACAGCAATAATGACGAAATGTGGCCAGTGCTCCCCAGAAGATGGGCCCACAACACTGAGTGAGGGCCACTTAAAAAGCAACTCTGGCAGTTTTTTCACTATGTTCTCATATCAATGTTTTCCAGCTGTTATGATAGTCCTGTAACAGCCAGAATGGTTTAGTCCTGCTCAGAAACACACCACTAATATAACCAACTGAAAGTTATGTTCAAACCAAAACCGAAACGGGTAGATGCTCGTGCAGCGTATGCGATGACATCATTACTTCCCCACCATCAGAAATATGGAGCTGGTGCCAGAAAAATGCCAGTGGCGAGGTCATCCGATGATATAGTGAGTTGTGCCAGCTTTTCTGAACTTGACAGTGATGATTTGAACAGTGAAGTATTGCGGGTTTCCTTTTGGTGGCCCGCTGGCTCTGGTAGGCAGGAGTGAAGGTGATTACATCAAAAACACAAGGTGGCCCATGGGGGAATCTGCTAAAAAATTTTAAAATTCATTTACAGTAAGGCTACATGACTTACAACCACCTGACTTGGCATATATTATTACAGCACTGATGAGAACATATACTGAATATTTCGCTGAGATCAATGGACTGAAAAATCGACGGAGTTGCCCTTCAAAATTCTTTATCCTTTCTTCACAGACCTTGATAAAAAAGAAATACAAGAGAGCTGCCCTTACTTTCCATCGTTATGTCCACTGCTGCACAGCACAGTCAAAAGACACAAGTTACCATGCCACTAGATTAAAGACCCTTAAAGGAGCCTATGCTGAATTCCAGAGACTTGGCTACAGTGTCACTGGTTATCCACCTACATAGAGTAGAATGGATGCCAAAAAGTAGACTAGAATGCTTAGACCTTGACTCAAAAAAGGAGCAGTCATGTCTGTAAGCTGCCACTGCCCTATTCCGACACCACGGACAAAAAGGACTTATAATCCCATCTCAGTTCCTTTCAGCGTTTTAGAAGCTGCTCCACCAATAATGAGGGTACTAATCTCTCAAAGTGTGTTTATCCCTGCTGTGTCATCTGCTCAGTGTCTCCTTGGCATCTGCACAGAGGCACAGGCCAAGAGATGGCGAGCAGATGGCAGCACACGATAAAAAATAAACATGGTGGCATCTACCAAAGCGGGTGCCTTCCGCCTTGAATTTATCAAGTCCTTGTCGTGCACTGTGTTGCCCATAAGTTCCCAACTGACATTTGTATTTACTTTAAATTGGTACCTTCATGCTTTAACAGCAAAGCATTTGTGATCATTTTGCAATGTTTCCAAGAGCGACCCCTCAAACTATCGATACTGTAGGCCTAGATGGCATGGCTGAACAAAGAGGTAATCTCAATAATCGTGAGGAGGAATACCTGCTGCTTTGTCCTCAGCATGAGTTGATGAAAAACTATGGAAGCTTTCACCAGTTTTTTTTTGTTGCCGATGGGAAATTGGCAAGGCAGCAAGTGCGAGTTAAGTCAAAGCAGATGGTCGGTTCTGCACAGGGGCCGCTATGCTAATTTGTAACCAAATTTACTGGTGGTTCCTGGTGCAACAATTAAAGGCATATGATGCACACGTGAAGTGGAATAAACATATTATTTGTCGATGCGATGTAACACGTGACAAACAAGCACACGTCTCAACATTGCCAATTATAAGGCCATTACTAATGAAACTGTTTTGCTGCTATGTGCATTGCTTACACCCCATAGCTTTGACAGTGCTGAACAGTAGTGGTGAGATGTAGTACAGTTCTCTGCAAGACCACAACCAGCCACACTTAACGGGTTAAAATTCTGTAATGGCAATGAACGATGTGATCAGTGCTCAATGGTGGTACTACAACATGCCCACACCATGTGCTGTTTCAGCCTTCTCTCACTTTATGAATGAGTAAATTAAGTGAATTGAGCTTTTTAATCTAAACGCTTTTGTCCAAAGAGTTCAGTTCCTTTACGAGATATGTTCCCACACAAAAATGTCAGAATCGTTTATTTCATAGGTGCTAGTAGACAGAAGAATCAGTACGGTCAGCCTATGGTAACTGAATTTCACTTCAGCAATTCAAGAATAGTTATCTCGGTGTTTTTTCGCACGTGAATTAAACTTAAACTGGCTTACATTTTGGATGAAGCTGTTTGGGTTAAACTCTCTCAGACACGGACTGTTTGCGTTGGCACTATTTTAACTACATATTTGGCACTCAGTCCAAATATAGTCTGGCAGTCAAATTATTTACAAGGCACTCAAGGTAATGTGAGCAGAAACAGCCGAAGTCAAGAGTATTTTGCAAAAGCTGTGTAGTCTACTTTGACTAGACTATGTTTATTTTGTCAAAAAACAACAAATTATACATCTTACAATGCACTGCAATGTGGTCTTTACCCAAATTGGGGTCACTCAGGGTGAATCATCTTGTTTCTCTCCTTCTTCTGATGAAACCCAACTTCGCACCAAGATGTTCTGTGAAATGCATGTTACAAAAAAAAAGTAGCATGTCAACCATGCCCCATCCACATCTAAAGTACCACAAAAAGAAAAATCAAACTGCATAAATGAGATAAAGCACATTATAGGAACCGTAATATAAAGATTGCAGATGTTAACAATTACCAGTTTTAATGAACTAAACAGAAAATAGCTATGAAAATAAGTAAGACAGGTGAGCCTACGTGGGTATGTCTTGGTATTTCTTTACAGTTTAAGTATGAAATGCATCAAGGATGGTGCCATCGGTCATATCTTCACAACATCCAAGGTCAACATAAAAAATTTTATGTACTATTCTTTTTTTATGGGGTACAAGCATACTCATTTCCACCAATGTAGAAAATAATCCCATTTTCAACACAACAAGAAAAAAAAATTCCAAGTGGTATGCAGCCCCTTTACAGTGAAATGTGCCTGTGTTCGTTTCAAAGCTACACGGTCAGTGGTGGCTCACTCTACTTCATTGCTGCACCTTTTGTGCCACTTTATGACTTTATAGAATCTAACATGCCGGCCCACGGCTGTGAATTCATAAGCAATCCATGTGCCTCCACTTGAAGCTGAGGTGGCTCCAGCCACAGTTTTAAAAGTATCCCACTGACGTTCTGAGGCCATTCAGTCCCTTTCATGGGCGTGACTATTTTGCTGCCGAGGCGGCGGCACTGATTTTCCTCCCACTTTGGCACCTCCTTTTCCCGTGGACGTCCACAGACTTTGCGACATGAGAGCATCCATCTTCTATTCAAATAGCCGTTATTCGGAAATGTGAACATTTTTGAAATAAGTGGACTCTTGTTAATTGAAACTTGAAGGAACACTGGAATTTTGTTTGCATTACTAAAATTTATTTATTGAATGTAGCCAGAAGTGTGGCTCAATGCAACACACCAGAAAAAGCAGACATGGCCAGCTATCATGTGCATTGTTGCCGCCTCAGTGTTTCCTTCTTTTTTTTCTGCTAGTGGTTTTGAATGCATTGACAATTGCTGGCAGGCAATCAGTTTTATTTCTGGCTGTTAAGGGGGGACGTGGCAATAGGAATGCTCAATTTGATCAAAATTCTCCATTTTTCAATTTATTTTTTTTGATGATCCTTGCACCTTCTTTTACCTTGTGGTGGAATATTATAATGAAATACACAGCAGTAATACAGAAATTACCAGTTTATCTATGTGTTGTCATCCAAAATCGCAAGAAAATCGGGCTTGCAAAGGTGCCACCATCTTGGTATCATCGTAAAAAGGAGCAATAGAACCTGAGGATAGCCACCACCACTGTGTTTCTCCAACAAAAAATACAATCAGCGGAAGTGAGCAAGAACTTAGCTGCTCAAAATTAACATTTGACTCTTTTCATGAAATAAATCTTTGAGCTCCATTTTCTCAGCTTCCATTTTTCGAGCAGCTGCTGTCAGTCAACCCAGTGCCATTTCATAACTAATGAAGCTAAATTCATTGTTTTTTTCACTTAGATCCGAAACATTAGTGAGCACCATAAAGCTATTCATTTATACCTGCACATCACATAAACTTTTATAACTGTATTTTTGCAAAAGTTGTTAGTAAGAAAATATGTCGAGGACATTTCAAAAATTTTTCTGTACTCATTTGGACATAAAAAAATCAATGAACAGCTTTACGGCACACAATGGGCCTTAGCGTATATGCTTAAGTAAAAATGGTACTGAAATTTTGTCTAATTACCTGATTAATTAGGGGGTGACTGTAAGGGTCTATAAAGTGATGTAACTCAGAAGCTATGATAGGTAGCTTAAAACCGATTACATTTAAGATATCATCATAACAAACTACATCAGTGTGCCAAATTTCATCAGTTTATACCCATAAGTGGCTAAGATAGTTTTCATTGCCACGTCCCCCCTTAAAAATCATCTTAGCATGCATATTCACCTAGAAGGAACCAAAGCAGCGGACATTTTGGTAAGCATAAGCAAAGAGCATGAAATAACAGAGTTTAACTGAATGGTCCTGTTTTTAAATAATAAAAACTGAATGAAGCAGCTTTTAAATACATCGAAAACACAGCATCCCAACCAAAAACAAACTTACATGAATTAACCGAAAGTATCAACTATCGGAATTTGAATTCTCAAGGGTCTACTGTAGTTGTAAGGAGTGTAAGGATGGCTATTTAATATTTGAGAATTCTATTAAAAGTATTCCATGACCACTTCGGCTCAGTCCACTTCTGCCGCTATTGGATTCGCATTCTAATTGATCTCAAAAATAACTCTTCGCACTACAGTGTCATCTGTACTTTCCTTCTGTGCATCTTCTGGCCTATCAAGTGTTTTGTTGCAGCAATAGTTGCGGTTTTCATACACCAAAAGGGCAATGTACGAATATGACAAAAAGCATTTTTTTCACTTAGACAAACATTCTGCAATCTCACGCTTTGTTAAAAGGTAATAAACCTTGCAAGAACTACACAACAACAGGTTATGATCAAACACCCTTGGCAAGCTGAGCTACATTTCACAGGGTTTCGTAGTTGCTGTGGCAGTACACAATGTGCTGAACAAGAGTGGCAATTTCATGCAAGAATGCCATCAAAATACGCATAATATTGAAGGGACTATTTACTGTGTGGTAGAAGTCAGTACGAGTACACACCTCAACCTTGAAGGAATGCAGTACGTTAGGTGTGGTGAGGTCTGCATCTCTGGGCATGATCACGTGACACAGCAGCAGTCCCTGCAACACATGAGACATGAAGAGCTTCGATGACAACAGATCACTACAGAGGCCAAATGCCTGTTTCATGCACGGAATACATGCATGTTCCAGCAGTAATCTGCAATTTCATGGCACCATCCCAAATTTTTTATATCCGCAGATGCAACCATCTGCATGCCTGTGCTTGGCCAAGTTGTTTACACTGGCCAGACAGTCACGTACCAAGAATAGTATATTGGACAATTGGGCATACAGTCGACTCTCGCTACAATGAACACCGCTTCAATGAAATTTCCAGTACAATGAAAAATTCTCGCTTCCCCATCAGCAGTCCATAGGAGTCAATGCATAAATATGCTCGCAACAATGAACACATTTTTTGTGCCATTTCGTTTCAGCGAAATTTGCCGATGCAATTCCAGTCTCAAAATTCAATTTGCTGTGCATAAACACAATCCCAAGCATATTGGCACATTTCAGAAGATAAAAATACATTCGCAAAGTCGAAATCGCGTGTTGGCACCACCAGAAACAGCCGCTGTTGACTGTGTGGTCCATCACCGATGTCTACCGATGCCGTCTACCGATGTCTGTCGAGACGGCGCGCGCGACCGTCCCTCTCCCACCAGCGCCCCCTTTGGTCCTTCGCCTGATGATAGAAAGGCTGGGCATTTCCTCTCTGCTTGAGAAGCAAGTGACGACAGTCATCACACGTGGTGCGATGCTATCGCATTGTTCAGTTCACTCAACGGAGAGGGCCGATCATTTCATCTGCTTCAGCTGCGTTCGCCACCAGCGTTAGCATGCTTCTGCTCGTGCGTAAGACATATGATGCGTGGGCAGTGTTATCGAGTTGGACTTCATACAGTAAAACAGCAACTGCAAAAACCCGCTAACGGTGTCCATATCATTGCTAATGCAATGACTGAAGCATCCAGATCATTGCTATCGCAAGATTCAGGCAAAAAAGTTTCATTGTTCTACCAGCTCACGTCAGTTATATTTTTTCGATTTCACAACGAAATTTTCACCTCAACGAATTTTTTTTCTGCGCACCGTCAATTTTGTTGTAGCAGGAGTCGACTGTAGTGCTGCATGCGCAAATGCATCATTCAAGTGTTTTAACAGCTCAACTGTATAGGATCGAGGTCAAATCGTACTTAGTGACATTTGCAATTAATGGAGGAGCTGTCATGCAGAAGGGATCGCTACCCATGCTGCTAGATGACAGTGACTATGCAAAGGACGATACAGAAAGAGATAAAGAAAGAAGGAAATAAATGATAAATGAATAAATAAATGAAATAAATGAAAAGCCCATAATAGTGACAGTGAACTTGACACCCATGGCTGAGCTCAAGCTGTTTACTTGGATTTCACGGTTTTCCACTTATGTTATTGCCTCCTGCCAAGCTTGTTCTGCATGCGTTATCAGTGTGCAAGAGGCAATACATTAGAATATCAGAACAGGTGAGGACTGCTTCGCAACAGTGCACAATGCTCTAAGTGCCGCCACGATGTTGCATCATGTCACAAGCCAATCAAAACAAGAGAGAAGTAGACGTGCAATTTGTACTAGAAGATGGAAGAGTGGGCCAAGTGGTGCCAAGGCACATGCTTTCCTCATAAAACCAGAAACATCGATGTCACTGTTCATGAACTGCAGTTACCCTCATCACAACAAACGCGTCGTACTGTATAAAAATTTCTTCTATTCCTGACCCAAAGGCATGTCTTTTTTAACCTGCATAACTAGAAGCATGTCAAAAACTTGGTCCACTCAGAGCAAACAGGTGTGGCCCGATGCAGCAGTGCAGTACCGCAGAGGCGACCTTGTCTCTTTCCATCGTCAGAGCACAAGGCGTAGGAGAGAAAGAGACCCTGACGTCACCATTTTGAAGCAAAGGCGTGCCATTGTGTCTCTATGCATTCCTCCTTGCTGAGCCCATGTTCGATGGCGCAGAGCCTTTAGGTGTGGCAACAGATGCATGTCAGATACACTGCACATACGGAGACCTGTTGATCACTGGCGATAAGTGGGTTTCGATTCATATGTTCAACAATCCACTGCACTGCTCAAGTTGTGATGGCATCCCTGCAATTATAAATAAACCGCATTTGCCATGTCCCAGCCATTTCTGCATCGATCACATCTCCATCGCGTGGCAGAGATTTTTAAAGAGTGTGCTAACTCAAAGGTTGAAGCACACGTAAGCCATGCAGCGTTCCATGATGGCCTGAATATCTGAAACCGTGTGCACTCAAGAGAAAACAGAAAAAAGCAGTTTCACTTGATCCTTGCGAGGATTAGAAGCAACCTCTCTGGTTCTTCAAGCAGTGACAGCTCAGACATTGAAGTCCCTCCATGAGGGTCAGCTTGGATGAGTTAGTAACTAATTTGTGTTTCTTACCTTTTGTTATATATTTTGTAATTGCTGTTAATTATCCAAGATGTACATTTCAGGTGTGTATTGAATACTTGTATTTATATGTACAAAGTTATGTTTTTAATTAATACTTTTCCTGGAAAAAGTACAAATGGTTGAATATTTCTCTACGTGTTATGTATTTTTTGTAACTCAAGAGGCAATCCTTCTATGATGCAATTCTTTATATTGTCACACAGCAAAACAAGAGCCGCTGAGAAGAACCAGACTAGAACGTCGATACTAAGAAAAATGGCGTTGAACTGGCGCGATGACTTCTTCTTCCTCAACTTCTCCTTTACCGCTTTGCTGGCCACGCGCTGGCTCATACACGCGGTGGCATTATTCCCCCTCTCAATGCAGCATCGCCTTGATGCTCATACACAAGACTTACACAGGAGGTATGCAAATTAGAGAAAAATAAAATACAGCAAAATAAACAAGTTAACACACGCGGGAACATGCTGACGACAAAGAAGAAAGAAAATCTGCAGTTTGCAGTAGAGAATAAACAAACAAACAAAAAATACATGACAAAAACATAGTTCGCAGTTCTTTCCAGGACGGTGCGACAGCAACAGAAAGAATGAATGCCTTCTTCCTCAAAATGCAATTCAACATCACCACGTGAAATGCGGTTCAAGACGGATGACATGCACAATCACTGCACGGGGCGATCGACGGTGGTGCGATGGTGCGTCTACATCTGGGATCACTTCATACTTCACCGGCCCGAAGTACTTGTGCAGGAGTTTCTCGCTGAGGCCCCGCCGTCAGAGGGGGCCCAAACTCAAACTTTGTCACCAGGTTGCATAGGTCGGCAGTGTGGGAGAACACTCACTCACCCTAATTTTTCCAGCACCCGCACTCACCTCCACTCATACTCACAGGCACTCACTCGCACTCATTTCCACTCATGCTCACCGGCACTCACTCACACTCACTTCCACTCACACTGCCTGGCACTCACTCGCACTCACACACTTCCACTCACACTGCCTGGCACTCACTCGCACTCGCACTCACCTCCACTCATACTCACAGGCACTCACTCGCACTCATTTCCACTCATGCTCACCGGCACTCACTCGCACTCGCACTCATTTCCACTCATGCTCACCGGCACTCACTCGCACTCGCACTCACTTCCACTCACACTCATTGCCACTCACTCGCACTCATTTCCACTCACACTGCCTGGCACTCACTCGCACTCACTTCTACTCACACTGCCTGGCACTCACTCGCACTGACTTCCACCACACACTCACACTGCCCGGCACTCACTCACACTTGCACTCGCTTCCACTCACACTCATTGGCACTCACTCGCACTCACTTCCACTCACACTGCCTGGCACTCACTCGCACCTCCACTCCACGAGACACGGTCTGGTCCAATCAGGAACGCAGGCACAAGATCAGACCATAAGTGGGCACAGCCGTCTCATGCGCGCACATGCAAGCAACCGGCGCCAACATGTGGCGTCGGCAAGAGAGAAGTAAAGGAAGAAGAGGTGTGCGTCCGAAGGAGGAATAGGCGCCGCTTGTACACACACGCACACACACACACAGCTACGTGACTTCCAACACGCATGTCTCGCCGACTGGTCAGCGCCTCCCCGAAGCCGAGGTGTCTTACGCCTCCCGGCTCTTTGGAGCCATCTGCGTAGGCCTTCGCTTGCCTGAACGGTTACTGCACAGGCGAAAAGTAACATTTGCAGTAGTGCAAATGAGTGAGCATGCTCAGCAGTTTCGGTGAAGATTTTTATTAAAAACCTGTATCGGAATTTTGGTTGAATAATGTGATCACATCACCGCGCATCCTGTCATGTATTTCTCGTGATTTCTATTTTTTACTCACGCCGAGCTTAGTGCTACTATTAATTTCATGCATTAATTCTGCTAGTGTTTTCCATTGTACAAATTGCTTGATTGCGTTTAGGATTTACATGCATGCCCTCCCTGCAACGATCTCTTGTGAGATCGGCAGTATTCCCATAATAATAAACCCTGCGCCAGTTACGTTCACCTGCTTCAATAAACTGAAATGCATTTAATCCGCGCTGTTAGCGCTGCAGGAAACGAAATATTTGTCACCCTCGTCCGGTCTAACAACGAGAAGTGTTCTGCGGAAGAGCTGTACGCACAATAAAGAAATGCTGAGAGCGCGGCAAAGCTGTAGAAACTACAGCAATGTGGTACGCGCAAGTTTGGCAGGGCTGGCAAAACCTACCTGGCTTCTAAACACTTCCGACTGGCAGGACGGTGCCAGCAGAGTGCAAAAAAAGAAAAAGGAGAGAGAGAGAACAGCAGAAGTGCTGCTGATATAAAATCCGGGCTGGTAGACAGCGCTCTCTCATTGTTTCTTCAGTTTTACACAATATGAAATACAGTGAAAACCCACGCGCAAACAGCAGAACGTATTATTTAATGTCTCAATTTGCTAAAACTGTAGGAAGCGGCTCCACGCCTCCCAAGGCAGCGCCGAAACTAGTAGGCGAGTGTTAAGTGACGAAAGGAAGCGGAGCCGCGATGAGTTTAGGATGCGGAAATATGTCTCTGTGCTTACTTTTCCAGCCCTGAAGAGACTAGTGGATCAGAACATTTTGCAGCTTTTATTTCACTTTGCTACTAAGCCAGTTTAACCCTTTGAAGGTTCTTGCCGTATATGCATGGCGGTGGTTTTCTGTCCCACAAGCACTGTTGTACACTTCACTCCCAAACAGGAACGAAAGCTCGTTCCTCGTTCCTTCCCAATTTTGTAAGGAGTTCCCGTTAAAACTTCCTTTAATCAGTAAGGAACGCGTTCCAGTTACACTTCTTAAATTAAACCGTGTCGTTACATTTATGTTAGATTTGATTTTTAAAATTGAAAATAGTGACGGATAATTGCGAGCTAAAATTAAGTGACAAACACTTTAAGATTCACTTCCAGCTGCGTACATTGTGCGAACTTGAAGCCTACTGGCAGCAGATTATTTTGAGATAAAGAAATATGAAAATAAATGTTTCTAGACATATTTTCAGGGAGAACCGAACGTAGTCCCGACATGTTCACAGCGACTTTGACTCTAGTCTATTACAAGTCCACCACATAATGGGTCTTCCAATGAGCAGTCAGAATAGTGCACCTCAGATGTGCAAATAGAAAGTCACTCACATTCACCTATGCATGTGAGTAGCAAGCCTGCATTTAACACTAAAAGCTATAAATACTGTAGTCCAGTCGATTTGCGTTTGCATATAGTATCTTGTTCTTCACCCACGCCTATAAATACTGGAACAAGATTTCCCGATATGTAGTCATCATTTCCTGTCCTAAACTTCTGCCCTCAAAATTTGTAGCCTTTTGGTGTGATAGTCGAACGGACAGTTCTGTATATATTAGATTTGCTTAGCTCTCAAAATTTAAACGCATTTGTGATGCTGTTCTCTTGTTGTTATTCATGGTGTTGCGCAGCGTGTGTCGCTGTGGAGAATTCGAACTACATGATCAGCTGATGAGCTTATCAACGAACTATATAACGTGGGAGCATTTTTTTTTCTTATGGCGTCTTAAGGAGTATGCTTTTTCTGTTCAATTTGTACAGCAGCCCCACTTTCATGCAATGGCGAAATGACATTGATGTGTGGCGAATGAATGAATGAAGGAATAAATAAATAAATAAATAAATAAGTATAATGCCTCACATGCATGATTTCATCGGAGACCCACCAAGAAATGATGTCTACAAGCAAAATTGACGTATGTCACACATGAAAGGTTCGCAGCAGCACAGCAGCACAACCCAAATAGCAAAAATGCGCGCACGTGCTACTGAGCGTGGCTCTAGTTCGTAAAAAGATCAGTAAATAGTAGAAATGATATCTAATGTGAACAAGAAGGTAACAAATGGACCGATCTACGCTTAGAATTCAAAGCTCCCTTTCGTTATGCGAATAAGAAAATAAATAAACCATGCCTGCACGTGCTTCAAGTTTCGCCCCGATCTTTTCAAACACTCCAACTGTATTGTCTGATGGAGCATAAGTCATACATTGGACTAAACAGAGGCATGCGACGTTCAGTTTACCTTATATTCAGTCGGTTTCAACATCAGGGGCAGCAATAGCCATGAAGCAATCTATAATTTATTATCGGCACTAATTGCAACAGAATCTAGATGGCACAGGAGGAACAGGTGTTCCGTGATTTTTGAATGTCAAGTGAAAGATCTCCACAGTGTGTCCAGCCATCAGAACGACCATTGCTTGCTGTCCAGACTGGCTCAGACAAGCGAAAGACTGTTATTCCTCCCCACATCGTAGGTCTCGTCCCGCGCGCTTCCCTGCCCCCCTGCTCGCGCCTAGGAGTTGTTTTGCCATAATTACAGCCCTTTCGTCAACCCCTTTCATTACAGCGGGAGGGCCACGTTTTCCCGTTTTCGGCGGACCTTGTCATCCCATTAGCGGAGGCCGGCAACGTGTCGAGCAGAAGGCGCCGCGCCGGAGCGGCCGCTTGTTCCACGAAGTTCGGAGAATCTTGCAATCCCCCACCCACGCAAGCCAGGAGCGTCCGTGGGAACACAGCAGCCGATGTCTTCTCAGCGACCTTGAATTGGTTGTTTGACAAGAGACCGAATCGCTATTTAAGACCGTGCCGCCCTTTTGTTAACAGGCCCCAGACGACTCGGTCGTGCTGGATGGCCCTGTAGTTTTCTTCTCCAGACGCTCGTGGTTTACGTTTCCGGCTGCTATATGTGTAGCTAGCCCGTGCAAAGCTATGTTGATCGAGACCTTGCCTGCCACGTAACGTGACCTTGACTTCACAAGAGGGTTAACTATGGCCTCCGTAGTGTAACATTTGCCGCTGCGCGTCTGCTTTGCCGAGCGGTCTCCTGCGTAAAAGAAAGGCAGATCCTACGTGCAGTGGTAATCAAGGAAATGCGAAGCACGCATCAGGAACGTAAAATGGATCTGCATTGTCAGGCTATACCAATTTTGGTACATATGAAGTTTACGAAATGGCCGCAAGGGCACCAAAACTGTGGCATGTAAACCATGCCGCCCATGACACGCATGTCATGATTCTAATGTTACGACCTGCCATTTACGTTCATCATGCAGTCGTGTTCTGCCATAGCAATTTTGGTATGCATCCCGTTAACGAAACGCGTGGCACGTAAATCGTGCCGCTCATAACATGCATGTCACGATTTTCATGTGATTAGAACGTGTCAACCATGGTCGTCCGACTTTGTGGTGTCGCCAAACCAATTTTGGTATATATCAGGTTAACGAAACAGCTGTAAGAGCACCAAAACCGTGGCACGTAAACCATGCCGCTCAGCGTAAATCATGACATGCATGTCATGATTTTCATGTTATGACCGGTCATTTAAGTTCGTCATGCAGTCATGTTGTGCCATACCAATTTTCGTATACTTCCCATTAACGAAACGGCCCAGAAGAGCACCAAGACCGTTTCAGGTAAATCATGCATGTCATGATTTTCATATTACGACCTGTCATTTATGTTTGTCATGCAGTCATGTGGCATACCGATTTTCGTATATATCCCATTAACGAAACGGCCAGGGCTAGACAGGTAGATAGATAGATTAGATAGATAGATAGATAGATAGATAGATAGATAGATAGATAGATACGCTCAATTCGCCGAAGTGCGCTAAGAAATGCTTCGCACTTAAAATGCCACTGACGCGGAGGCCCACACATAGGAGCCGTAACCGCATTCTCAGAGGGGGGGGGTGGCTTGAGGAAAGGAAAAAGGCGCTAATTTCTGCAGCCCGTAAGGGAGCACGGCTAAGCGCCGTGGGGGGAGGGGTATGGGATAAAAAGAGAAGAAGAAGAAAGAGGGGAGTGGGTAGTGTACATGACGCGATAGCTCAAAACGAGCACACCGCACGCAAAAGGCCGCCTACATCGTCGGGGCAACACATAGTGGTGGTGTCGTTTCCGCCGCAGGCGAGTGTCCAATCACTCGCGCTGCAACAGAGGGATGTGCGCGCCGGCAAACTTCACGCATGCCGCGCGCATCGGGTGGTTCTCTGGCACACAGTCCAGTACTTCCCTGATGGTCCCGACGAGGATGGCGATGAGGGCATCGCGGGGGTCGACGTCGGGGTCCGGTGTGGCAGCAGCGGGCGGCGTCAAAGCGTCGGCAGCAGCAGCGACAGGTGGTGTGGCAGGGCGAGTCGTCGGCGCGGAGCGCTGGCGTCCGTGAGCCACGGCAGGTGGTTTGGGCGGGCCGGTCTTCACGGCAGCGGCATAGGAGCGCACCTCACAGGTCTCCTCGCGCACTGCAGCTTTGACTGCCCGTCTTGAGAGTAGGGCCGGTGATGTTGCAAGCACGGTTGCCACGCGCCTTTCCTCCTGCCACCGCGGGCAAGTGGGATTGTCAGCGGCGTGGCTCCCATTGCAGTTCACGCACCGGGGCCTGCACAAATCCGTGGCCAGGTGTTGGCAGCCACAGATGATGCATGCACCGACCCGCCAGCATGCCTCGACAACGTGATCGAAGCGCCCGCACCGTCGGCACTGCTGAGGTCGCGGCTTGACGTGACGAACCCGAAGCCGCAGCCCGTTGATCTTGACAACGTCGGGAGGGGTGGGAGCACCGAAACGCACCTTTACGGCGCGTCCCTCCCTGGTCGCCGAGAGTATTGGAGCCACGGAGTCCAGTCCGGCACGCAGCTGCTCGTCCGTGATGTCGCCGTCCACCCCGTACACGTACCCGAGGCAGGATCGGCGATCGGCTGGTTCCCGGGCAGACATGGGCACGCCGTTGAGCTCCTTGATGGTCAGGAGCTCGGCGAGGCTCTCCGCCGACGACGCATCCGCGGCCACAATGTTGCGACGGTGGTTAACGCGCACCGCCGCCACACCGGGCCGTGAGGAGAGTGCCGCGGCAAGGGCCAGGCGAGGCGAGTCCGTGAACGAACTGCCGGGAGTGGAGGGGCGGTAGAGTACAGTCCCTACCGTGCCTGTTTGGGGCTCGATGACCGCCGATTCCAGGGCCCGTGTTCGCCGGCGCGCTGCTTTGCTGACGACGAGTTGGTAGCCGTCATCGGCAGGCGCAGGGGTAGGGGTCAGGGGCGGACGTTCGGCCGGGGTCTTGAGGGGCCTCGTCGTAGGAGGGGCCACTGCTGCTGTGGGCTCGGGGGTGCGTTGTTGCGCCCGCTGCTGCCTCTTGCGCTTATTTCTTCGCCGCCGGGCGCTTTTGCTGCCGACGAAGGTCACGACCGTCCTTGTGGGGGCGGCCGCGGTGTCGACAGGCCCGGCGGTCGAAGAAGAAGCTTGTGCCGTGCTCATGATGGCTGCCGGCGATGGTGAGGGTGACGACGGTGCGGATGCGTCAGCACGTGGCTTGCTTCCGCGGGCCGTCATCGTCGAGTGTGTCGTGCGGGCGCTTCCGGCAAGTAGTTACATCCATCTCCTCGTCCGAGCGCGTGGGAAGTGGTGGCAACTCGGAAGCGTCCGTATTGCTGGGGCCAGTTACGGCAGCTGTGTCATCAGCTGCGGCCGGTGTGGTCACGGGGGTCGCGGGCGATCCCGCGGTGTCTGCCGAGTCGGAAGGTGCAGGTGTTGCGGCAAGCGTCTCCTGCGCTTTATCCCGAAGCCACCCTCCGATGGCTGTGGCGGCCTGCTGCTCCAACGCCCGCTGGGACTTGCGGCGCATGTCCGCGGTGAGTTGGCGTTGGGCCCGTTGATAATCTGGGACGGTGATGTCCCAGGCTGACTGCTTGGCGTTCGGCGGCGTCGCGTCCATGGCACAAACACTCACTGAACGTGCACAGTCCATAAAAACCGCGAACGCTCGCGTGTTCGTTAATCCGTGAGGCACGGGGAGGGCACGAAGCACGTGGCGCCGTACTCGTGCGAGCGAGGCGGCCGCGCGACCGCTCTCAGTGGTGGCGAGCTTGAGAGTCAAAATTTCCGGAGCCCTCCGCTCAAGGCGGCGCGGCACACACCTGTACTCCTCCGTCTCATTCTCAGAACGAATGCACTGAGCGGCATAGGTCAGCAGTGTGAGAAAACACTCACTCACCCAAATTTTCCAGGACGCGCACACTTTCGCACCTACACTCACACTCACTGACACTCATTTGCACTCACCTCCACTCACTCGCACTCACCTCCATTCACGCTCACTGGCACTCACAATCGCTCGCACTCACCTCAGCTCACTTGCACTCACTCGCACTCATTTCCACTCACACTCACTGGCACTCACTCACACTCACTTCCACTCACACTCACTGGCACTCACTCGCACTCGCACTCACTTCCACTCATCCTCACGGCACTCACTCGCACTCGCACTCATTTCCACTCACACTCACTTGCACTCACTCGCACTTGCACTCACTTCCACTCATCCTCACGGCACTCACTCGCACTCACCTCCACTCACACTCACTCGCACTCACTTCCACTCACACTCACTGGCACTCACTCACACTTGCACTCACCTCCACTCACAGTCATTTGCACTCACTCGCACTCACCTCCACTCACACTCACTTGCACTCACTCGCACTCACTTCCACTCACACTCACTGGCACTCACTCACCTCCAGTCACGCTCACTTGCACTCACACTCACTTCCACTCACACTCACTGGCACTCACTCACACTCGCACTCACCTCCACTCACACTCATTTGCACTCACTCGCACTCGCACTCCCCTCCACTCACACTCACTGGCACTCACTCGCACTCGCACTCACCTCCATGAAATGAGTGCGAGTGAGTGCGAGTGAGTGCACTCATGAGTGAGTGTGCCGACCTATGCCAGGTTGACCGGGACTTCTCGGTGGTAATGATTATACCTTGTTGCATCTAAGCACTGCTGCTGTCTTATGTGGACATGGGCCAGTTGACAGGCTTCCTCAGCGCGCTGAATGCGTGCCTCGACGTCAGGTACTAATTGGTCAAGCTTGTCGACGTCGTTATAGCGAATCATGGCATCGAGCATAGTCTGAACATCTCGACCATAAATGAGGCGAAACGGAGTGAAGCGTGTAGCTTCCTGCGTGGCAGTGTTGTACGCATATGTGACGTAGGGCAGGATTTCGTCCCACGTTTTATGCTGCACATCCACGTACATGGAGATCATGTCTGCCAGCATTTTGTTCAGCCTTTCTCTCAAACCATTAGTCTGGGGATGGTATGCCATTGTCTTTTGATGGCTCGTGTAGCTTAGGTTGAAGATATCGTCCAGCAGCCTTGCCGTGAATGCCGTCCCTCGGTCAGTAATAACGACTGACAGCGTGCCATGCCGAAGCACGATGCTATGCATAAAAAACTGCGTGACCTCAGATGCCATCCTGCGCAGCAGTGCCTTATTCTTGGCATAACAAGTCAAATAATCAGTGGCGACAATGATCCACTTATTTCCGGAGGAAGACAAAGGGAATGGCTCAGGGAGATCCATTCCTACTTGGTCAAGCGGCGCCAATGGGGGTCTATTGGTTGCAGAAGGTCGGCAGGTTTGAATGGTGGTGAATTGCGGTGCTGACATTCCCGAAATCCTTTGACGTAACGTATAACGTCAGCAGCCAACCTTGGCCAGTAGTACAGGTGTCGTACCCTGTCCAAAGTTCTTGAGTAACCCAAATGTCCAAATGTCGGTTCGTCGTGGCAGGCCAACAGGATGTCATCATGGAGGGCTTACAGTACTACTAGAAAATGAGGTTTTTTGCCACCACGCATGTTCTTTTTATATAAGATGCCCACTCCTAGACAAAACGTCGGCAGTAAGCGCGAGATGTGGCGAGGGATAGACGCTGTGCCCCCTTCCAAGTGATCGATGATGGGCCGTAATTCAGCGTCCGATCGCTGTTTGTCGGGTAATTCTGGTCCACTGAGAGTTCCCAGGAAGTTGCTGTTGTCGTCATCTGCGCTGTTGGACGCAATAGGAGCTCATGATAGTGTGTCGGCACCTTCATGTGTCTGGCTGGATTTATACACAACTGTGATGTCGACCTCCTGGAGGCACAGACTCCATCGCGCTAGTCTTCAAGAAGGGTCTCGGGGGTTGGCCAACCAGCATAAAGCGTGGTGATGTGTCACGACTTTAAATGACCGCCCGTAGAGATACGGCCTAAACTTTGTAGTGGCCCAAATGACGGCGAGGCATTCCTTCTCGGTGGTGGAATAGTTAGACTCGGTGCGGGACAATGTGTGGCTCGCGTAGGCTATAACTCGCTTGACACCGTCTTGCTTTTGGACTAGGATAGTTCTGAGACCAATATTGCTGGCATCAGTGCGTACCTCCGTGTCAGCATCCTCGTCGAAATTAGCCAGCATGGGAGAAGACAATTGACACTGGAGCTCCGAAAAGGCGGTCTGTTGTTCATCAGCCCAGACGAAAGGTTGTCATCACAGGTAAGGCGAAATACTGGGTCTGCAAGCTTGGAAAAGTTTTTGAGGAAGCGCTGATAATATGTGCACAAGCCCAAAAATCTTCGGATACTTTTCTTGTCAGCTGGAGCTGGGAACGCAGTTACGGCAGCAGTCTTTTCCGGATCGGGCTTAATGCCTGCAGCACTCATGACGTGACTGAAAAACTTCAATTCTTTGTGGCTGAAATGGTACTTCTCTGGCTTGAGTGTGAGGTCAGCCGATCGAATGGCTTCGAGCACGTTCCGGAGACTACGAAGATGTTTGTCGAAGCTTTCAGAAAAGATAATGACATCATCAAGGTAGACTAGGCAGCTTTTCTATTTGAAATAAGCCAGTACGGTGTCCATCATTCCCTGAAAGGTCGCTGGAGCGGAACAGAGGCCGAAAGGGAGTACTCAAAACTCGTAGAGGCCATCCGGAGTTACAAAAGCAGTGTTTTTGCGGTCTCACTCATCTGCTTCAATCTGCCAATAGCCACTCTTGAGGACTATGAAGGAGAATACTTCGCGCACCTCAATCTGTCCAGGGAATCCTCAACACGAGGCAATGGGTACACACCTTTCTTTGTGATGATTGATGATTTGTGGGGTTTAACGTCCCAAAACCAGCTCTGATTATGAGAGACACCGTAGCGGAGGTCTCCGGAAATTTCGACCACCTGGGGTTCTTTAACGTGCACTGACATCGCACAGCACACGGGCGTCAACATTTCGCCTCCATTGAAATGCAGCCGCCGCGGCCGGGATTCGATCCCGCGACCCTCGGATCAGCAGCCGAGTACCATAGCCACTAGACCACCGTGGCGGGGCCTTTCTTTGTGATGTTGAGCTTCCTATAGTTGATACAAAACCGAAGCGTGCCATCTTTCTTTCTAACAAGGACGAATGGCGATGACCAGGGACTAGATGAAGGCTGTGTGACTGTAGTGAACGTCTGTCTTCGGCGCACAAGAAGGAAGCGACAACGACGAAGTGCGCGCGCTTGAGCACGCGGAACGTGAAGCGCGTGGCTTCGGTGCTTTTGGAACGCCGACGGCGGATCGAGCGTACCAGCGACCGAGCGGTGGCACGTTCGGCCCAGGAGAACAAACGCACCGAGCTGGTGCCACCAGACCAGCCGGGACGTAGCTGGCGTTCTCCTGTGGCAGATGTCCTGGCCCTTCCTGGCTGTTCCTGCGGTGGACGAGCGAGCGGGCCAGTACGAGCGGCTGGAGTAGTGGTGTGGCCGGGACCATCTACGGACCCGTGGTCACGGTGCCACGCAGGCTCGAGTCCGGCACAACCACCTACTGAGGGCGTGGTCACGGTGCCGCGCAAGTGCCAGTGCCGCACAACCGCCTGCTGAGAGCGTGGTTACGGTTCCGCGTTGCCGTCTGGCGCAAGTGTTGCTGAGGGCGTGGCCTCGGTGCCACGCCAGATATGGATCCTACCCCGACACGCTCCTGAGCGAGTGCCTCTGGATCTGCTTGTGTCCGCACGCTACCCATCGTGCTTCCTCTGCTGAGATCAGCGTGCGCCGCATCTAAGAGCCGCGGTACTGTGAGTGGTGCTGGCGGACCTCTGACGTCACGTCAGGCAGAACGCGCCGTTAGTTTCGTGAGATTAGGGAACAGAGTGTCTTGTTTGTATTGTTGTCCATTGAGAGTATATGTGCTGTCTCGTCCTGTCGATAAATGTTCTCCTTGTCTGTGACCTAGCTGTCTGTGTCTGAGTCCTGGGCCCACGAACCACCACAATTGGCGAGCCTGCCAGGATGGCTTATTAAGATCTGAAGCCATTGCTCAGACACAGCCTGAGTCATGGAGAAGGAGAAACTTATCGAACTTGGCCGACAGTTAGGGTTGGAGAGCGATGCGCTTAGAGATTGGGTGGAGCGAGAATGCGCTCAAGCTCGCGAAGAACAGGCGAAAGAACGCGAATTCGCGAGAGAATATGCAGAACAGCAGCAGAAACTGAAAGAACAAGAACGGAAAATCCTTGAGCTGAAGCTTCGTCTTGATGAGAGCTCAAGGAGGCTACAGCCCACTGCTACTGGTGAAGGAGAAGGATCTAACGGGAGGGCATGGGAATCCCGGCGTGTTTTAGAAAAGTTGGCAAGGCGCATTGGTTTTGAGGGAGCAGAACTGAAGGTTTGGGTGGAAGAACGCTTGGCGGCAGAGTTAGCGAAGGAACAAGAGCAGATAGATTATGAAAGGGAGATGAAAGAGAAAGAAAATGAAATGATAAAGAAAGATAAGGAACTAGAAGAAGTGAAGGCGACAACGCTTGGGCTAAAGCTTAAAGTGACAGAGGCTGAAAACTTGGAAAGACCGAGACGCGAACAGTCGTCGGGAGGGAGCTCCAATGAGCCGGTGCTGGACGTTTTCTCCAGGAGCATTCCGTTTGTGAATGAACATTTCTTGAGTGGCGATTATGTACATCGCCGTGGAATTTCGCCAGAGCTGCAGATAAGAGCTAATACAGATGATGGTAGGCTGGTAGGCAGCCGAGGAACGAACTGGAGTTCGCATGTGCTCGATGGAGCAGATTGCAAGTCTGAGAGGGAGGACCATGGAAGTTCCATACAGGGTCAATTGTCTTGCACAGCCTCTGGAAGTTCAAACACGGTTGAGGAGGTTAGAGAATCTGTAGAATATGGCGGCGAATGCCGTGCAAAAAACAACGAGGCGTTCACCAGCCACTGTTTAGGTGTGCCGCCGGTTGCGCTTACAGAAGTCATACGCATGGTCTATGACCATGTGCGGGACTTTCTCATAAATAAAGAGAGCTTGAATACTCAGGACAGCAGAGTAGCTGACGATAATGAGCAAGAACTGATGAAGGCGGGGACAATAGATCCCGAAGTTGGGCTAGCAGCACGCGATCGCATAAGCTGGCAGGATCTTAACGGAAATGTGAACAGCCTCTATGAATGCAATATAAGGCCCGTTGAGGGGAAGCTGGAAGAGCGTAGCTTTCCAGAGGAACAGCAAGAGTCGACTGTTCAAACATTCGCGAGAGAGATCTATGATCCAGGTGCTAACACGCCTGAGCTGTGCCCGATGAATGACACCTCAAACGGTGCCTCAGTGTTCCTACCGGACTTTCTGAGCACGAGTGCTCATGCGCATTCTGGGGCGTTTATAAGCTTAGAGAATATTCCTGTTCAGGTGTCGCGGGCGTTATCACCCAATCGACGTAAGCTATGCGTTGACATAGGAGGAGGCAACTTTCGAACAGGTCTGGCTCTCTGCGCGGGGAGGCAACGCGTCCAGTTTGGTCATCGTTGCGTTAGTAGCTCAACACAGCGTCCACACATTCTCCTCCTGGTTAATTGTCGTGACTCGTATGGGCGGAGACTCCTTGAAGCGCTCCGTATGCTCGTCGCTAAGGGCAGGAGAAGTGTCATGCGCCTTGTGTGGGACGCCATCACTTAAAAAGCGCTTTAATAACTGGACGCAATTTCGGTTTTGACTTTCGGACTGTTTCATGGATTTCCTTTGTGAATAGTGTTGTAAATGTGAATGTTCTTTAACACTCTTCAGATGGACAACGTTTCTGCTGACTGTATGTTTCGTGTAGCTCTTACTGAGCAGAGTCTTAGCGTCGTTGTACACACTTCTTGTTGGGTTTTATTCATGGTGCATTGTTCGTTTTGCATTTGTGGACCTTTGTTTTGAACCTTTGTGGACCTTCCTTCGAACTGGTGTGTTGTCTTGGGGACCTTAATGTTTCGTGTGTACAACTTACTGAAGGTGGGGGGAAGTGTAGTGAACGTCTGTCTTCGGCGCACAAGAAGGAAGCGACAACGACGAAGTGCGCGCGCTTGAGCACGCGGAACGTGAAGCGCGTGGCTTCGGTGCTTTTGGAACGCCGACGGCGGATCGAGCGTACCAGCGACCGAGCGGTGGCACGTTCGGCCCAGGAGAACAAACGCACCGAGCTGGTGCCACCAGACCAGCCGGGACGTAGCTGGCGTTCTCCTATGGCAGATGTCCTGGCCCTTCCTGGCTGTTCCTGCGGTGGACGAGCGAGCGGGCCAGTACGAGCGGCTGGAGTAGTGGTGTGGCCGGGACCATCTACGGACCCGTGGTCACGGTGCCACGCAGGCTCGAGTCCGGCACAACCACCTACTGAGGGCGTGGTCACGGTGCCGCGCAAGTGCCAGTGCCGCACAACCGCCTGCTGAGAGCGTGGTTACGGTTCCGCGTTGCCGTCTGGCGCAAGTGTTGCTGAGGGCGTGGCCTCGGTGCCACGCCAGATATGGATCCTACCCCGACACGCTCCTGAGCGAGTGCCTCTGGATCTGCTTGTGTCCGCACGCTACCCATCGTGCTTCCTCTGCTGAGATCAGCGTGCGCCGCATCTAAGAGCCGCGGTACTGTGAGTGGTGCTGGCGGACCTCTGACGTCACGTCAGGCAGAACGCGCCGTTAGTTTCGTGAGATTAGGGAACAGAGTGTCTTGTTTGTATTGTTGTCCATTGAGAGTATATGTGCTGTCTCGTCCTGTCGATAAATGTTCTCCTTGTCTGTGACCTAGCTGTCTGTGTCTGAGTCCTGGGCCCACGAACCACCACAGTGACGCAGTCTTGAAGCATTTGCTTCACCTGCATTTGAATCACTTGTCGTTTGTTGTATGTTGTAATATACTTTGTTCTGTTGTATGGCGCCAGGGGGCGCCACTATTTGATATATATATAAACACCCTCGCTACAGCTGGGGGGTAAGGTGGGCGTGGTGTGGAACTGTGTGTGTGTCGTTCCTTCTGGAGCACCACCGGTGCTCGGTGCCTCCCATCGCAACCACTACAATGGCGCAGTCGACCATGCGTCCTGAAAGCCTTCCACCTTCCGCCGCTCGCCAACGGCAACCAGCAGCCATGAAGCAGATCATCGGCAACATCAGATGCGGTGATACCCTTTCGGTCTGCTTGCATCGCAGCGAGCGGCAGCCCTCGCTCTTCGGCAGCCCTCGCTCTTAGCGCATTGCCGCTTATCATGTCGCAGATAGCGAGCCACCGCCCCAGTAAGGTCAGCGAAACGCCAGGTGATAACGCAACACCACACAGCTGCGACATGGCCGACTTGATAGGAAAGCCGCCCGGGTTTTGGAACCATCCGGGAACACCAACAGTACAGTGGACGCGGTGGCTTGAAGATTTTGAAACATACGTGCTTGCCGCTGGCGGTAAAAGTTTTTCCGTGGAACGCAAAGCCACACTGCTGAAAACACTGCTTGGAGCCGAAGGTCAGAGGCAGGCACGGGTTGCACTCGCCGTGGCATCGGAAACGCCGGGGTCAACCAAAGACGCCTACTCCGTATTGGTGCAAACGCTAACGGCCAAGTTCAGCCCTCCAGATGCAGTAGCCACAGTCTCGTTTCGGAACCTCGCGCAAGGCGAGTCTGCCCTCCAGGATTTTCTCTTTGAATTGCAAGATACAGCTAACCAGTGCAACTTTGGTGAACTGAAAGGACCAGCTGCTGCTCGAAAAATTACTCATTGGATTGACTTCTACACGGCTACGTGAACGTTTGCTTGTCGAGGAGCCCAGGCTTACGTTTGAGAAGGCCGTGAAGATCATCAACGATGCTGACCGCGTCCAGCGTCGCCTCAAAGAATACGAGCCTGAAGCGCCTGTACAGCTAAACACAGCGCTACACCCAAGTCCGGCGCAGCGCCGTCCTTTGCCGTGGGTTTTCGCACCTTCTACCAAACCCCGCCCTCAGCAACTCGCTGCACCTTTGTCGACGCGTCAGCATCACAACCGGCCACCCCATTCTGCAACTGGCTGCCCCAACTGTAGTTATCAGCATGCTCCTACTCAGAACTGCCCCGCGCGCGGCAAGGTTTGCTACCAGTGTTCCAAGAGGGGACATTTTGCTACTGTGTGTCGCAGTAGACCCTCCACGCGGTCACCACTGGCATGGCGTCAGCAAGCCTCCAGTCCCTGCAGGCCTAGGCGTTCGGATCGTGTCGAGTCTATGGCCCTGTCAGACACCCAACCGGATATCCGCACACCGGGATTTTACGCCGATGTTCAGGTGAACGGAAAGCCTTTATCTTCATTTGTAGACTCTGATTGCAGACTGGTAGCTCCCCCCCAAAAAACTGAAAGACTATTCAGGGACTATCGTTCCACTTCTCAGGTGTTTTCAAGCTCTGGTAACGTTCCGAAATCGCACTGCTGAGATACTGTTCTACATTGTAACAAATGGACGATCTCTTTTTGGTTTTGATGCAACCCACAAACTTGATATGATTCTCGCAGGCGACAGCCTTCAATGCTGCGGCACCAGCACGCAGCCAGTTCCTGTGAATTCCGAGTTTCCTTCGGGTGCACTGCCCTCGTCTCCCCGTGAGTTGCCACGTATGCCATCTAACACGTCTCAAAACATAACATCAGGTACGGTGGGCCACCTACCAGACAGATTCAATCATTTTCAACACTTGTTTACTCCCGGCCTTGGCCTTGTACACGGTGTCACCCGTCAGGTCAGGATATGTCCTGAAGTCTCACCACAACGCTTAAAGCTCAGGCGGCTGCCTCTCACATTGTGAGAACTAGTCAAACAGGAAATAGAGAACTTATTACGACAAGACGTCATAGAGCGCATCTCTGCGTCAGAATGGGTGTCTCCCATTGTTGTTGTTCGCAAGCAGAACGGAGCCATTCGAATGTGTGTGGATCTGCACGCACCTAACCAGGCCATCATTGTTGATAGCTTTCCGTTGCCTCATGCGGAAGACCTGCTGCAGTCTCTTCAAGGTGCTAAATGGTTCTCCAAGTTAGATCTCGCCTCGGCCTATCACCAGGTAACACTACATGAAGACAGTCGTGACTTGACGACCTTTGTAACGCATGAGGGCCTTTTTCGTTTTAAGCGAGTGTGTTTTGGGCTCGCTTCCACTCCTTCTGCGTTTCAACAACTCATGCACCAAATTCTGTCGGGCTGTTCTGGTGTCAAATTTTACATTGACGACATCATCGTTTTCGGTAGCACTCAAAAGGAGCATGATGATAATCTGGAAAAAGTTCTCACTCCGATTGCTTCCTCGGGGCTAAAGCTAAATGACAAGTACGTCTTTGATGTCCCAGAACTGTCATTCACCGGACACAAGATTTCCGCTCAGGACATATCCCCCCTTGAGAAGAACATTCAGCAGGTTGAGACTTTTAGCTGCCCTTCCAATCCGACCCAACTGCGCTCTTTTCTTGGTTTGACTGAACATTATTCCAAGTTTGTGCCACACATGGCCCATGTAGTGGAGCCACTTCAGCATTTGCTGTGTAAAAATGTCCCATTCAACTGGGATGTGGCTGCTGAAAATAGTTTTCAGCAGGTAAAAAAGTACCTCCATGATGCGCCCATTTTATCACTGTTTGACCGAACTCTTCCTATTGTGGTGTCCACAGATGCCCCCGATTACGGGCTTGGTGCTGTTCTGCAACAGACCAATGGAGAAAACACCCGAACTATTCAGTTTACTTCTCGTTCTCTCTCTCCAGCTGAACGCAGGTGCTCCACTGGCGAAAAAGAAGCTTTGGCTTGTTTATGGGCTTGTGAAAAGTGGCACATCTACCTCTGGGGAAGAAAGTTCACGCTAATCACGGACCACCAGGCATTGGCTACTCTTTTGTCTGAAAAGGGCCCTGGGAGGCAACAACTAAGAATAGGTAGGTGGACAGCTCGTCTTCTCAACTACACATTCACCATCCAGTATCGCAAAGGCGAGCAGAATAAGGTAGCAGATGCTCTCTCTCGCAATCCCCTTGACACTTCTGAACCTTCTTTTGCTTTTGAGGAAGAAGTAGTCGCCCAGGTTGAGGCCATGATATCCAAGTCTGAAGTACAACAGGCCACGGCCTGTAACCAATCACTAACACAAGTCCTGGAATATACTAGAAATAGCTGGCCTGCAAAGAACAAACTTCCTAAAGAACTGCATCCATACTACGAGGGCAGAAGCGAACTTTCGGTGGTAGATAGCAACCTACTGAGAGGGGACCAAGTTGTCCTTCTCAGCCAATTACAGAAACAAGTGCTCACACTCTCGCATGCAGGGCACCCAGGCATAGTGAGAATGCAAGACCTCATTCGCTGCATCTACTGGTGGCCAGCTTTTCGCAAACATGTCGAGCAGTATGTAAGCGACTGTCAAACTTGCAACAGTGCTGACAAGTCGGCCAAGAGTCGCCAGAGGCCCATAGAGCCGACCGAATATCCTCTCCCACCCTGGGTGAAGGTGGCTGTAGACATAATGTGTCCATTTCATTCAGCCCCTCAAGACTGTCGGTATGCCATAGTCATGGTAGACTACTACTCGAAGTGGCCCGAGGTGATGTTTACACCATGTGTAACTAGTCAATTGGTAATAGGCTTTTTAACCTCAGTTTTTTCTAGAGAGGGACTGCCCGAGGAAATCGTCACTGATAATGGCCCCCAGTTCACCTCTGTTGAATTCGAAACACATCTTACTACAGAGGGAATCAGGCACATCAGATCTTCACTTTATTTCCCCCAATCTAACAGGCAGCTTGAGCGGTTTAACCGTGTTCTCAACTCATTCATTCAGTGTGCCCTTCAAAAACGAAGGCCTCTAAAAAGGACTGTGCTCGACTATGTCGCAATATACCGAATCATTCCACACACTGCAACTAAGTTGTCTCCGTTTTACTTGCTGCGTGGTCGCAAGCCTCGAACGCGTTTGCATATTGTAGGCTTCTCCACGCACAGTTTTCATGAGAACCCATATAACGAGTACCAGGAACTGCGACAACGTGTTGAATGCTATCAGCGTAAAATGCAGGAGGATGCTAATCGCAGATGTCCTGCCTACCACAATTCCTTTCAACCTGGTGACCAAGTACGGGTGCATCAGAAAGGACAAGGAAAAGCTTCCTCCCAGTATTCATGCCCTAGGGTAACTTATTCCAAGGTAGCCTGCAACACATCGTCTGAATGACAGCACTATCTGGCATGCTTCAAAGCTCTCCAAGAGCACACTGAAAGAGCCCCCAACACAATCACTACAACGGTACCATTATCCGATACCGATACCCCAAACAGACACTGTGCCACCTTCTTGGCCACCTTTTGTGCCACCCACTGTGTCACCGCCTGTAAGTCTGCAGGAACCTCGAGACACCCAAGATGCGCAGCTTCGGCAAGACGTGGAGTCATCAGAGTCACGCCAACGATCGTCGTCCCTCACGTCACGACCTCACCCACTACACCAATCGGCACGGCCTCAACGAGAGCGCCGGCGTCCACGGTACCTGGAAGACTACATATAGCTTAATTCATTTTCGTTAAGGGGAGGAGAAATGTTGCATATTGTGACATACTGTGTTCTGTTGTATGACGCCAGGGCGCGCCGCCATTTGATATATATAAACACCCTCGCTACAGCCGGGGGGGTAAGGTGGGCGTGGTGTGGAACTGTATGTGTGTCATTCCTTCCGGAGCACCACCGGTGCTCGGTGCCTCCCATCGCAACTACTACATCGTTCTGCTGGGAAAACGCGATAAGGATGTTGGCGTATAGGTTGTGCGTAGTCATAAGTGATGATATGGTGTTTCGTGATCGACGTTTGACGTATCTTCGATAAACGTGTGAAGCAAGTGCGAATATCCAGTAGCAGCTCGCGCAGGTGGCGTTTGTTTTCTTCGGGTAACGTTGGACTGATGTCGACGTTGTGCAGAGGTGCCTCAGCAGTGCTGATTGCTTTGGAAGCAAAACACTCAGTGACATCGGCTAGCGGGTCGGTGTAAGCGATGACGGTACCGGGAAAAGGTGCCGATGCTTGCAGCTGAAGTTCATGCTAAGGACCTCGCAGTGGCCATCACGGAGGTCAACAAGGCTTCTTGCTACACAAACGCCCTGGGAAAGAAGAAGGGAGCGATTAATCTCCGTGACTGCTTCACCACGCAATAATCCATCGCACACCACTTCAACTATGACACTTGCACATGGTGGCAATGTGACAGCATCTCCAACGACACAAAGGGACGCTCAAGGGTGGATGATGTCGCTCGTCACGGCGGCCCTCCTTGTCGAGAGACTTACGAGGCGCTGTGGAATGTCGATGATAGCTCCATGTTCTCTAAGAAAGCCCATGCCGATGATTAGGTCCCGAAAACACTGGCATAGAATACACAGGTTACCAGCAAACGTAGATCCGCAAATCGTTATTGTTGCGGCGCACAGGCCGAGTTGTGTGAGGATATCACCACCAGCTGTCCGAACTGGCGTTCGATTCCAGGGCATCGTTACTTTCCTCAGGATTGCGGCAAGCTTTTCGCTGACTATCGAGTAATCGGCTCCTATGTCAACCAGCGCAATAACATCGTGACCATAGCACCACAGGAACGTCCAATGAAATCCTCTTTCCGTCGTCAGCAGCTGCAGTCGTCGTCGATGTCGGCATGTCATCGTGGTTGTTCCGCGTATATGTCTGGCAGGGGTCCTTCAGCACGTCCCGAATGAGCGGCCTCGCCCTTGAAGGTCGCTGAAGTTAGTCTTCCCTATGCGGGCTGGGCGACCATCCCTGCTCTGCGCTTGAATAGGCATGTCGAGTTGGAGAAAACCGCCGTGGTGATGGGGAACATGACTGCTGTCGCAACGACGAGGGTCCGCGCTGCCGGGAAACATATTCCTAATTTTCAGGGGGCCTCTGGCCAAACCTAGGTTGCGGAGAGTTTGCTATAAATCCTCGCAGTCCGAGCTCCTGGTATGAGCACTCCCGGTATACATGTCCTGCTTCAGCGCAGTGAAAACAGAGGCCAGCAGTTTGGTGTCCGTCACACGTCTGCTTCCCTCGGGGTCAGCCGGCGGTCGATGTAATACAGGGCTGCCTGAATGGACTGAAGCACAGCTGCGCGCATGGTGTGAAGCGGGCTGAAAGGCGGAACGGGCTGAACAAGTTGCATGTGCGACAGGTTGTGTGACGAATTGCCTCAAAACTTGTGAATAGGTCATCCGCCCGAAGTTGGGTTGAGCTTCTACGTGAAAAGGTGGTTCTCTCAACACATTGTGACCTTCTTCGGAGACAACGCTTGACAAAGAGCTGACCGTAGGAGGCGGACAAAGGAACGGATGACTTCCCGGAAGAAATCGACTTGACCCCCGAGAGCTCCAAAAATGTGGGTTGATGAAGCAGCGTTCACTTGGCGTTCGTATTAGGTTTTTTTTTCGATAGTAACAGCCTCAGTGAGAAATTCAGTCAGTCTTGGGCGGGCTGCGCATGAGACCGCCAAACAGTTGCCCTTTCACCTCGCGCATAAGGCACCGCACTTTTCTTAGGACATGCTGGGGTCGGCCTGGTGAAAGAGACGCGTCATGTCGACACACATTGCGACGCCCTCATTCGGCATTTGTATGTGGGACTGGAGATCACGCTCAGCGCACTCTCGGCGATCACGGCTCGCATACGCCTCCGGAAGCCATCATTTGAATTCCTCTCATGATGTTAGCACGTCCGAATGGTTCTCATACCAAAGACGTGTGCCATCATGGAGACTGAAATATACGTTTTTCAGCTTGTCCACGTCGTCCCACTTGTAGTACTCGGAAACATGTTCATAGTGAGCCAGCCAATCTTCTACGTCCTCATGCATAGCGCCGTGAAATGGGTTCGGTGTGCGCGGAGTGAGTAGCGCGCAATGAATAGGCGTTGAGCCTTCCATACCGGTTGGGATGGTCGGAGCTGCCATTTTCTCAGGGAGTGGCCCGAACTCAGGTGCTTGCCCACGGATCCTTCTGCTGGCGAGGTGCACAGGTGTAACCACTAATATGGAGCTGGAACTTTTGCTGCTTGAAGCGGTTTGGTACATGGATTACCCAGCACCTGTACCAGTTTGTCACGCACCAAACCAAGAGCTGCTGAGAAGAACCAGACTGGGACACCGATACTAATAAAAATGGCGTCGAACCGGCGCGAGGTCTTCTTCTTTCTCAACTTCTTTACTGCTTTGCTGCCCACGCGCTGGCTCATACACGCGGTGGCAATATGAAGAGTGCCAAGTAATACTGCAACAATCTGCGTATTTTGAAGTTCACTACAAAATATTTTTCCTGGACATATCACTCGTAGAAAATTCTTTTTGAAGATTCTTGATCATTTATGATTTGTTTAGAAAACAAATTTTTGTCAATTTATTGCACGTAAATTGAAAACCCAGCAGCTAATTCAGGAAAAATTCCTAACTCAAACACACAAAAAATGGTCAATTTTTCATGCTACCAAGAAAGTTGAAGCAGTGCTGCATGTAATGAAACAGATCCACTGTGGAGCAATATAATGCTTTCAACATGTGTGAAAAACTGCTTGAGACTTTAAACCATGGACACAAGTGTGATGGCATACAATGGAGCATACCTTGGAGGCATTGCTGTTGACCCTGATGAGTCCTGACAGTGCAGCCCAATTCTGAAGCGGATGATCGGGCAGTGTCTCAAGGGTGTCAGCCCAAACAGAGCGCACAATCACCGAGAAACTGGCATGATAGTATGGAAGCCCATCCTTGTAAAGCACTGCAAGGACACGTGTGAAACAAGTAACATGCTGAGAAAGTGGCACTTGTGGTCAAAGTGTGATTTTCAAATGGCAACAATTTGAAAGTACCATATCACTCGAACCTAACGCGCACCTTTTTTCCAATAAAGTGGGTCCAAAAATCGTATGTGCTTTAGAATCAAGTGTGAATAAGCGACACTGATAACACATACCCATCGGCATCAAAACGGCCACCTCTTACGCGCTTCAAACACTATGAAACGGTCACCAGCAAAAAAGCAAACTAGCAGTGCGGCGGTCTTTGGCACGCATAGTTTCTGTAGTTTCTATGTCGCCGGTGGTCTCGCGCGTAATGATACCATGACAGACATGATGCGTAAGCCGATGATACCCATCTCAACGAATTGGCCGGCTTGCAGCCAACCAAAGTCGCTACATCACCAATGCTATCTCTGAGACGCCCAGCCGCACCAACTTTCGGTAGCGTTCGCGGGTGGCCGTAATGGGAGAACAGATGTTTCCAATCACTGCACACAAAACGGCTCATCATCGCGATTCTCCTGCATATCTGTGCTGAGCCTGAGCCTCTCAGTCATGCGCGCTGCGTTGACGTCCAAGATTGCATCGCGGCAATCTCGAAACCATGCCCAGACCATGCTTAGGTATAGTGGTGTCAGTCTGTGCTGCACGCAAGGGAGCATGTGGCAGCGGGCGTGAGGGAACTGCTATAACACGGAGGAATGCAGCACTGTGAGTAAGTGATGTTACTGCCGCTTGCATGCGGCTATGCCTGACAACGTGCAGAATTTTATTGGAACGCAGGATTTATGAATCGGCACACCGAGTGTCTTCGAGACACCGTAGATCAAGTGAAGCGAAAAAGCCACAGCGTATCCGTTCGAGGGACTGCAGGGGTTCAAAGTTACCGGTGCATTTATTATGCGAGTGCGTTCCTTATGCGCATGCAGCATTTGTTATTATGAATGTGAGAAGGTTGATTACTAGGGTCTTCTTTTTTCCATGTCACGAAATATGGGTGCATAATACAATTGAGGGCACAGTAGAATCGAGTAAATACGATGAGCCCTAATCCACTATGCAAGACAAGTTTGAATTTATCTAAAGGAAGGTGCAGTACACTGTTCCTCACAATACAGACAAATCTTATTAACCCTTCCAAATTAAAAACGAAATAAGAAATATAACCTCAGCCAGTGCTGTTTTTGTCTGCTCAATCCGAACTTCTATTGTGTATGCACATGCATAGGAGGCACAGGGTATTTTGATCGACGTCCAAAACACAAAATACCCTGTCATGTTCTGCAATGGCACTGCTCTAGGAACAAGACACAGTGTTTTCAGAGAAAGAGCCCATACACTAGCCAGCACTGTGTATGTGCGTGGAGGGGGGGACTGACGGCTCAATTTGAAAATTGATGGAACAGTGTCGCTTGCCTTTTCTGTATTTGTTCTTCAAACACACCCATCAAAAAACCTAATGTGTGCTGTTCACCCTTGTTACCTATTCTATTCTATGCACATACTAAAAATGTACTACAGTGCCCAGACCTGGTATAAGGACACAGTATCTATTAAAAAAGAAGAGTCACTTTGAAAATGTCCCACTAAGCCAGACATGGGGAAAAAAAGCTGCGAAAGTTGAAGTTACATATGGAATGCATATATAAAAGACGATGATAGAACTAAGTCATAATGGAAATGGAAACGCAATATATATAGAAGGGCTATAGGAAGTACCACACAGGCCCTGACACTGTAGGAAGGTATATGAGACACGACGTACGTTTTAGCACAGTTTAATCCACCGTTTCAGCCGTGGGACCGGCCTTCGTCTGGGAATACAGAGCATAAAAATTCGCGCACTCATGTATGCCAAAGATAGGGGCCCCCAAACACGTGTTCTAGTATACCAAACAAGGCATTTCTACATCAGCACAAAGAAGCTTTTCAATGATCAAAAAGACAGCACTGTGTGATATCACCATATATCAGTCATTGTCAAGTGAAGTGTGGCAAGTGAAGTGGCTTAACGGGATACACATGTACATAATGGCAACAATACAACAGTATAAGCATTTTCTTACAAAGACAGTATTGATAGTCAGTGAAAAATACGCATTGAAGATGACAAAGGTAATATATATACATATATATACATATAAATAATAATAGTATGGCAACACACACTGCGCCTATTTCCACGCCGCCGTGTCATCCAGCCCAGCGGAACCCGGCTACACGCAGCACCGCGTGTCCGATAAAATGCAATGCTACCGCAGCGTCCTACATAAGCAGGCTGCCCAGATTGGAAATGCTCTTCTTACCTTTCGCTACCCGGACGAGCGTAGCCTTGGTATGCTCGTCCGCGGCAGTTGCTAGCTGAATAAACCCGTTATGTGGGAATTATGCTTCAACAGACCCGGAATCGCACAACAGTATTAAGAGTGAAATCGCCGAAACAGTGAAAGTAAGATATTGCAGACACTGAGCAGAAAACAGAACTTGTTGCTTTTCACATTTTATACTCTCACTGGGATGCACTCTCAGAAGAAAAATGCTACTGTCATCACAGTGCGTTGTGATAAAGGAGCAGGCTAGCACACACTTGTGTTTATTGTAGAGAAAAATTACACGGAAGGAAGACACATCAATGTGCTTGCATCCTCACTGACATCATCCGCTAGACAGTTGACTTATCAAGTATGATTCCAGAGCTCGCGATCATGACTTGAGCGAAAACCAGATTCAAGAATGGATACATTTAGTAGGTCAAAAGAGTGGCCTGGCATGTGGACATACCGTGATAATGGTAGATGAGGGAAAGTACTTACATGCGATTAGTGGTTAATAAAGCGTATTCTGAATGGAGTTTCTGTTTGATGAATATATTGTTTCGAGCAAGCACCGCATTCCAGCATGTACACAACATTGTAGGTGCCGCAGTCAAACTTGCCATGAATCTTTACGCTAAAGTCGGAAGACGTGCTTGCGGCGTTCTGTGTGGTTTGCATTTGCGTACACATTTTGCATAGTGGTTCATTGCAAGGGGCGCAGCCACTGTGTTTATGGGCACCAATTTTCGATGACGTTATCATGTTGCGGATGTTCTTTGATCGTCGGTAAACAAAATGAGGTGGCTCAGGAAAATTTTTTAAGATGATCACATTGTGCTAGGTTGTTGTAGTGTGCTTTATTATAGCAGAAACCTTTGGAACTGATGATAAAAATGTTAAAACAAGATTAATTTGGGCAGAATTGTCGTTACCTTCACTGCCTTTCAGAATGTTTGCATGATTAAGCTGGTCAATTTGGGCTATGGCTTCGTCAATTATTCTTTCGGGGTATTTTTCTTTTAACTCGGGAACTTTTCAACCTGTTACAATTGTCAATGAAATCTATACAGTGAGAGCATAATCATTTAAAATGGTGAGCCTGGCTATAAGGATTTCTGTTTTGCAATGTTGGTGGTGGCAGCTCTGAAAAATTGCAGAAGTTGATGTCGGCCAGCAGGCATGCGGAAAAGCATTGTGGCAAGTTGTCCTTCGAAAATAGTGACTGTTACATCGAGAAAATTTATGGAAGTGCGCGAGAAATGGTGCAAGAACTCTAGAGACGGGTGGAAATTATTGAACTCCTGAATGAAACCAAGCAAACTTGCTTCGTCATGCATCTAGATAAGAAAAATATCATCAATAAAGCCCCTGTAGTAAAGAGGTTGAAATGCACTTTGACTTAAAATTTGCCCTCCAGAACGACCATGAAAATATTCAAGTAGTCAGGGCCTACTTTTGTACCCATCGAGGTGCCGTTAGCTTGTACGGAGTGAATGCTGTCAAATTCAAAATTGTTTATTTCAAGAATAAGTTTCAAAAAAGCAGTACGGGCTTCTGTATCGATAGGTTTATCAAAAGGGGAACTTTCACAGGCCTTTACGACTACAGAAATACCATCATTATGTCGTACATTAGTGCACAGTGATGCTACGTCCAGCGTTACTAGCATTGAACCACATGGAACATGAAGATCTACAATCTCTTGAAGAATGTGGTTGGTGTCTCTGATGAATGACAGAAATGTGGCTGGAATCTTAATTGTTAATGAGGAAGTCAACATAGCGGGATAAGTTTTCAGTGATGGTGCCAATTCCAGAAATGATGGGGTGGCCAGGATTACCGTATTTACTCGCGTAGTTTGCGCACTTTTTTTCACGATTTTAGAGCTCCGAAAAGGGGTGCGCAAATTACATGGATATTTCGCAAACACGTTTGAAATAACGTGTAATATAATGCAACTAGCCTGGTAACACTTTTAGATACGATCTAACGCAACGCTGCAAAACGTACGGCTGCTCCAGGGAAGGCGCAGCACGTAGAAGTGTTTACGAGCCGCTGATGGCTGCCAAGATAGCGCTATCTCGGGAGCCGACAGCCGAGCGACACTACCCCCCCCCCCCTCGGCCCTTGGAGCGACGGAGATAGGCCGGGCTCGTTTGACCTATGCTTCAGCCGTTTTTTTCGCCTCCACTCGCATGCTTTTATTCTAGCGACCGTACTTTATGCTTCGGGGGCTTCCGGAGAAAAGAATCGGAAAAAGGGGCATCGCACACGCAGCTCCTTTTGCATATGACTGTGCTCGCCTGCGCAGCGAGAGGTGCGGCCGTGCGGCTGTTCGTCCGTGCGTGCGCGCCGGCGAGCTGGGAACGAGGAGCGCGAAATATGCGAGGGTTTTGTTCGCAAAGCTGGCTAAATATTAAGGGTGCGCAAATTACGTGATGGCGCAAATTATGCGGGTAAATACGGTATTCTGCTTGTGGATTTTAGGAAGCATGTAAAATCTTCCCGCTACGGGATTGAGCGGTATCAAAAAGTGGACTGTGTTTTCGTCCGATCTACCAAGTTCTTGTAGCGACATAAGCGAGTTCTTCAGCTTAGATTTAAATTCACTGGTTGGATTGGAAGGCAAAGTTTCGTAAAAGGTGGCTTCTGAAAGTTGTCTGTAGGCCTTGTTAATATAATCAACAGCGTCGAGAATAACAATAGCCCCAGCTTTATCAGCTGGTTTAATGATGATGTTGTGATTTGTCGACAGTTGTTCAAGAGGGACCTTCTCTTCTTTGGACAAATTGTGGCAGTAAGGCACAGTTTTCTTATAGGCATATTATAGGCATGCTGTATTGCACAGCCTTTATGTAAATCTCTACTACACATTTGTTGCGCTGTGGCAGTGGTGTCCATTGTTTATATGTCGGTAGTGCTGGCAGGGTGTCTAGCAAATTGCAGAATTCAATTTCCCTGACTTTTCCAGGTTTTCCCTGACCATTTTAGCTAAAATTCCCTGGCCTATACAACAGACACCATTTTGCGGAAATGTTCCGTGAAGCATATAAAAAGGGTAGAGAAAAACCATTTCATTGTAGAGCAAAACATTTATTGCAACTGCCCTCATAATCAATTAGGGTTTGAGAGAGTTTATCTCGTCTTGAAGAATGGAAGCTTGTCATGAGTAAAGGGGCCCACAGCATGCGCCACAGGGCGAGGAAAGACAGATGGCGTGCAAAGTAACCAAGAGGCGCTAGAATGCACGCGCCGGTGACACGTTGGTGTTCGCGGTTGGTTGACGACTGGCTTCGTCGCACGCGACCCGCGCCGCGAGCGGAGGTGGAAAAGCGCTGAGCTGGAAGTTGTCTGAGTGGCGATCGCCGAGGAAGGACGCATCGGCAGCTACGCTCTGCCCACGGGACGAGGTGTTCGGTTTGGGAGCCGGGACGCTGGTACCCTATCGGGTGGCCGTAGACCTTGATTACGTTCGGGCGAGGCTCTTTGGAGGTCCTGCAGCGGACGGTTCCTGACGCACCGTCATCAATCCCCCTTCAAGGGTCGGCCAGCAGAAATTCACCGGGCCGTCACACCGCTACGTCGAGCAGAGGACCGTACTTGTGCTTAGGCCTCTGGGTAGGCCTAACTCGGGGAGACACCACGTCATCACTTGAGACCAGGCGTCGGCAACGCCTGGTCCGGACCGGCAACGGACTTTGCCGTGAAGAAAACAGCGCCGAGCACGTAAGAACGTTTCATCTGTTATTCGTGACAGCGTCGCCGAAACCAACGTGGCCAGACTCAGGACTGAGCGCAGCGCTGAATTGAGACTTGAGTAGTGTTATTCAGTCAGTTTCAAATAGTAGGAATTTCTGTGTTAGTTTTATTTTTTGCTCGTATATATTTTGTTCATGTTTGGGTTTGCCGTGTGCTGTGTGTGATAAAAGCTGGTTTGCCGTGCTCAAAACGCTACCGTCGAACGTCTCCCTCTCCCTCTCTCACGCTCAGTATTAGCCCTCCGGGATCCACGTACGTGACATAAATTGGCGAGCCTGTGCCAGGATTTTCATCCCCTGCCCAGTCACTGATACTCTGAGAGTGCCGAGATGGATTGGGAGCGTTTGGCCACGGTAGCAAAAGAGATAGAAATGAGCAAAGAGGAAACTAATTTTTTTTTGACAATGCACAGAGGGAAAGAGAACAGGAGCGCAAGTTCCAGTGGGAAAAAGAGCTGCTCGAACTAAAGTTGAGAATAGCACAAACGAATGGTGTGCCACAAGATGTAGAGTGTGGCATCGACATCCTCTGGTTCGCAATCGCTCAAAACCACCCGTATATGTCCCAGAAAGTTAATGGCCCCATTTGATGAAAAGCGTGATGACTTGGACGCATATTTACATAGATTTGAACGGATTGCTAGAGGCCAAGGTTGGGACAGAAGAGAGTGGGCAACAGCTTCTTAGTTTGTGTCTGATTGGAGAAGCCTTAAGTGTTTTTGGTCGGATGCCCGCTGATGACTCTATGGATTATGACAAAGTGAACAAGACGCTGTTGCAGAGATTTAGGTTGACGGCAGAAGGCTTCCGGGAGCGGTTTCGTGGATCCTAGCCAGAGAATGCCGAGATAGCGAAACGGTTTATGTGTCGCTTGTCCAATTACTTTATGGCAAATGTGGAAAAGACATACGAAGGTGTACGTGACTGTATGGTGGTTGAGCAATTCCTAGATTGCTGTAGCAGCAGCCTCACTTAATGATGTGGCAGAGTATGCGGATCAGTATTTGGAGGCACAAGGGCTTAGAAACTTAGGGAAGATGAATGAGGAGGTCAAGGCAAAATCAGATGAGACAAAGGGTAGGCCGCAGGGAGCACCCAACAGGTTACAGTGACCGATCATATGCTTCCTGTGTAACCGCAGTGGGCACCGGGCTATGGACTGTCGAGCTAGGGGTGATCGTATGCATTACCAAATAGTGTGCCAGTTGTGCAATAGAAGAGGACACTGTGCAAATGAGTGTAGGTCAGGGACTACAGACAAGGTAGCATGTATAGTGGAACCCCAGGACAATAGCCAGAAAGAAAGAGGTACTACAATGTAACTCATATAATCGGTTCCCAGAAAGACAACATGGAAGAAGGGAAACAAGTGCAGACGGAAGACGCGGGACAGCAGAGTGAAATTACCATTAGCCCGCAAGGAGATGGGTTACCGGTGGTAGACGGAGAAGTGCATGGACAAAGAGTGAAAGTTTTGAGAGATACGGGTACAAACATTGTCTTGCTGAAAAGAAGCTTAGTGGACGAAGCAAACCTAACGGGAAAGTATGCTACAGTCATCTTGGTGGATAGTTCTCTGAGAAGGCTTCCAGAGGCTCGAATTAAAGTGGCAAGTCCATATTACACAGGTTGGGTGACAGCGAAGTGTTTAGAGAAGCCTATGTTCGACTTGATATTGGGCAATGTGCCAGGAATGAGGAAAGTAGATGAGCCTGATAGGAACTGGGAGAACAACAAGGAACGTAATGCACACCTTGAGAGAACAGGGGAATGAAAAGAGAGTAGAGATGAACCATGCTGTGAAGGTTTACAAGAAGTGCAGCCGCAAGCAACCGAAGTGGCTTTGGCAGTAATGACGAGAGCGGCAGCTAAAAGAGAAGTAGAGACCACGGGTTTGAAGGTGGTAACCATTCCGAGAATTGATGTAACCCCTACGGAGTTCCGGGAAGAACAGAAAAAGGATGAATCACTGAAGGCTTGTTTTCAAAAGGTAGGGAAACCATTCAAGAAATGGAGGAGCAAGAATCTATTTGAGTTCCTAATACATAATGGACTGTTGTACAGAAAGTGTCGCTTTAGTTCAGGAAAGGAGATACAACAGCTGGTAGTACCCAGAGTTTTCAGGAGAAAGATTCTAGCATGGGGGCATGAGAATCTTATGGCGGAGCACGCAGAGCTGAAAAATATGCTGAAGAGAGTAACAGAAGAGTACTTTTGGCCGGGGGTCCAGTACGATATTAGGAGATATTGGAAATCAGTGGATGTGAATCGGCAGACGATAGTGGAGAGGCATGGAGAAACTGAAAGAAATGTTGCTTGCTTGGCAGCAATAGGAGGTAGTGTAGGGATTGAAAGACAGTTACAATCAGAGAAGATATGACTATGATACGTGCAGGAGTTTGTACAATGATGAGAGTAAAACAAGCAAGAAGGAGTTATGCTATGGTGGTAAAGAAGTGCGATGTACTGTAACGAAGCCTCCATATCAGAGCAGAAGTTGGCAATTTCATGAGTAGAAGCTGCGGAGCAATGTGTAGAGGGTCGAAATGTAGCAGAGTTTGTAGCATGCACAGTGATGCGTGGATATTGTTCAATTCAGAGAGATTTTTCATAATGTTCATTCAGTGATTGTGTTAATGGAATGAACTGGAAGTTAGAGTGATGTGGTGAATATGCACCGATGTTGTGGAATTGATTCTGACTCTGTGCAGTTGATATTCACTGATGTATTTAGGGGTACGAATTACCAGTGAAGTGACGTGAACAGCAGATGTGCTTAGAAAGTAATGCTGTACTGTAGAAGTGTACTGGTAGTGAAGTGTAGTGTGGACTACAACACGGACTTATAGTGAACATTCACTCAGGTTAAAAGTGAACATTGTGTGAAGTGCTTATGTGTTAGTGCTGTGTGTGGTGGTAATTTGTGAAGTGCGTGGGACAAGTCTGTGGTGAGACATCAAATAGGAAGACACCAAATAGGAAGCGCTGCAAATCTACAGGTCTGTCCTCACTAGGACACAAAAGAAGTCTTTTTTTTTGAAAAAAAAGAAACTTTCCAGAAACGGGGCCAATGTCATGAGTAAAGGGGCCCACAGCACGCGCCACAGGGCGAGGAAAGAGAGATGGCGTGCAGAGTAACCAAGAGGCGCTAGAATGCACGCGCCGGTGACACGTTGGTGTTCGCGGTTGGTTGACGACTGGCTTCGTGGCATGCGACCCGCGCCGCGAGCGGAGGTGGAAAAGCGCTGAGCTGGAAGTTGTCTGAGTGGCGATCGCCGAGGAAGGACGCATCGGCAGCTACGCTCTGCCCACGGGACGAGGTGTTCGGTTCGGGAGCCGGGACGCTGGTACCCCATCGGGTGGCCGTAGACCTCAATTACGTTCGGGCGAGGCTCTTTGGAGGTCCTGCAGCGGACGGTTCCTGACGCACAGTCATCAATCCCCCTTCAATGGTCGGCCAGCAGAAATTCACCGGGCCGTCACACCGCTACGTCGAGCGGAGGACCGTACTTGTGCTTAGGCCTCTGGGTAGGCCTAACTCGGGGAGACACCACATCATCACTTGACACCAGGCGTCGGCTATGGCAGCAGGCGATACCCTCTGGACGACGCAAGGGAGGCCGGCAAGAACTTAGAGTAACAAGACTACGTCCGGACCGGCAACGGACTTTGCCGTGAAGAAAACAGCGCCCAGCACGTAAGAACGTTTCATCTGTTACTCGCGACAGTGTCGCCGAAACCAACGTGGCCAGACTCAGGACTGAGCACAGCACTGAATTGAGACTTGAGTATTGTTAATCAGTCAGTTTCAATTAGAAGGAATTTCTGTGTTAGTTTTATTTTTCTGCTCGTACATATTTTGTTCATGTTTGGGTTTGCCGTGTGCTGTGTGTGATAAAAGCTGGTTTGCCGTGCTCAAAATGCTACCGTCGTCAAACGTCTCTCTCTCCCTCTCTCACGCTCGGTATTAGCCCTCCGGGATCCGCATATACATGACAAAGCTTCAAGTTGTGCTTCACTGAGCCTTTGCTTTTTTTCTTGTAGCTCTTTAATCAGAGCTGCTGCTTTCTTTTTCTTCTCCAATTCAGTTGTTTCATCTCACTCTCTCTTCTTTGTTTGCAGCTGCTCCCTGTAGACGCTGTAGGCACTGCGAACTGTCTTCACCATCCTGTCAGTAATGTCTACTTGAGTGATGCCACCTGCTGCCAAGACCGCATCATGCACTACTCTCTGTGCCACAAAAGAATCCTCTTTCCAATTCTCAACAAGGCACTCCTTGTTGACAGAAAAGCCTCTCTCTACCCCAGCATTGCTGTGAGATAAGCACAAGGCAAGTTTCATAAAAAACTGCAGCTCCTTGTGATCCTGGGAACATATGTTTGTCCACAGAGTATCCAGCCTCTGTTGCTTCCTGTCAAAATTTGCCAGCTGTGCCTGTGTACTGCTTTCTGAGCACACCTTCACGTAGGAGTGATGGGCTCGGTCTGCTTGCAAGCCAGTCATCCAGTCGTGCGCAGAAAGTACTTCAAGTGCCAGCGTAAGCCGCCTGGGGCCAGCCTCCAAAGATAATGCACAGACAGGGTCCAACAGCCTGCACCCACGGCCAACTTGTACTTAAGCGGCGATCGCTCCACCACTTTCTCTGCACAAGCCTTGACAAATGATATGCAGCATTTTTTAAAATTCATTTTTGCAAGCTGTGACAACTTTTTGTTCTTGCGGAGCTCGTTTTTTGCCGAAAACCTAAGGTCGAATGCGGCTACATTTACTGCATTTTCTGGTATGCTTACGTCTATCTTCATCAACTTGGCGATCGTGTTGGCAGCATCGAGAACTTCCCGTTTTAAAATTCTCGACAGCAGTGAACGCAGAATGCTCTCTAGTGCTGCTGACAGGAATGGAACCATCGGTTTATCCGTCTGAGATTCACGCAGAAAGGGTTCCAATTCCTCAGCAATAGAAAGAGCAAAAGCTAGGTTTGCTGACAAGAGCTCATCAGACACAGCTTCTTCAACCACTTTGTAGCTTGAGCATGTTGGCCTCTTGTGCGCTTTATTCTTTACACTGCTGCACAAATACAATGAGGTGTGGCAGAATCTCCAGTGCCCTACAGATTACAGTACTGTTTTCCAGCCACCTCACTGCACAGAACTTCATGGGAAATTTCGAGCACCCCGTGAGGCTGACGAAGTCAGCGCGACGTGCAGGAACTCATTTGAACAGGTTGTAGGCACTTCGAAGCAATGATACCAAATCCCAGCCAGATGCAACGTGGCCAGCTTTATAAGCACCATTGATTACATGGAGGCCACAGCTTCCTATGTCGAGAATATGGCTCTCATCTGACTTGCGTAGCTCTTCATTCAGAGATTGCAAAACCTTAAAATTAACATTTGGCCCGTCCATGGACACTTGCAGGATTTTGGATCCTTTGATTTCCTGCACCGTTTTACGAAAAGCTGACGCCAAGTCTTCAGCGCATGTGTGACCGAAGAAACAAGACGCCAGGCAGTGAGTCTTCACGCTGTCGTCAGCAGCATCCCAGTATCTAATCAGAACATCCATTTGCTGTTTCTGGGTGACCTTGTTCAGTGCCTCGTCGAAACAGACTACCAGGTAAGGCACATTGACGAGGCTCGACAGCAACATATTGCGAAAGTACGGTGCACTGCCATGGAAAATGGTGTAGCCTACCTTGTCTTTACCCAGCTGAACTTTTGCAGCCACCTCAGAAGTGGGAAACATCAGCGGAAAAAGTGCCGCAGATGCTGCCGCAGAACGAAAGGATCCATGTGTCAATATGGTATTGAGGCACCAAATTATTTCTGCTTTAGTAACCTTGTTCTTAAACAAAAAACCACCCACTGGCACTTGCACAGGAGCTGTAGTCACTGCAACTTCGGTAGCAGCAGGTGCAGATCCAGCGCTACTGCTAGGCGAGGCGTCCGTCTGGCTCTTAAAAAATGATAATAGCTTTGGCTGGGAAGCACTTTTGAGCAAATTCAATGCAGCAATGTGCCTCTTACTAGAGGCATGACTTGAAACAGCTCTGTGACCCATGTTGCTCAGCGAAAACGTTTTCCGGCAAACTGTACACATGGCTTCGTGCGGATCATTTTCCACAGGCCTAATCAAACTTGCATAGTCGGAGACACTTGGGTTCGCCCAGTCCGCATTAAATAGGAACACTTCTTCCCTCCTGACATCTTTGATAAAAAATATTTTGCGGCGCACAATACCGAAACGCAGCACTGACAGCAGCGCGCGACACTGATACTCGCGTCAGAAATGCTGCAGGTCCGACGGATTTCTTCTCTCCGGAATATGTTGTCACAGAAATATATGGATATGTTCACCTCAAATCACAGGAGCAGCTAGTCACAGACAACTTCACACACCACAATTCGCACTACGCAGGAACTCCGGGAAAACGTCCGCAAAAACGCAAAGCTCACGATTCACACAGTTTCAGCCGTAGTAGAGCCTAGTTGCACTGTACAACCACAGGCCGTGGTACAACAAAGGAATGTCGCCATGCTGGATTTATTGCGTGCGGCTTGTCGTGGCTCGGCTCGACATGCTACGTTACCCTGCCTTTGCAGCCAGAACGCGCAAACTAATCTTAGTAGAGGTCAGTGCATGCAAACGATGGCGCAAAAATAGGTTACGCCGAAAACATGCCGTGTTCCACTTTTATTACACAATTCTGGCTCTTGACGTCGTAAGAAAGCACTGCCTTCAATATTCACTACCAAAATGCACCGCCTCCAAGATTTGCTGCCAAAATGCATCGCCTCCATGATTTGCTACCGAAATGCATCGCCTTCAAGATTTGCTACGAAATGCATCGCCTTCAAGATTTGCTACCAAAATGCATTGCCTTCAAGATTCCCTATATAAAAAAAAGCAAACTGAGCATGGAATTTGGACACCTCCTATCGTCCTTCTAGAAAATTTCATTCCCCTGACGCTAGCGTTTCACCCAAAGCGATCGGCTGTGCGAGTCATTAGTACTGTGGGCAGGCCCCAAGACAGTTTTCCCCGACGTGTCTCCCTTGAGTGGCGAATTCCCTGACAATTTCCTGACTTTTCCCGGTGGCTAAAAATTCCCTGACTTTTCCCGGTTTTCCCGGTCGCTAGACACCCTGGCTGGTCGAGTTTCGTTCGGGCTTCGGCGGTCATGGTAGTACAGTCTAAGCTCGTTATAGCGGACCCGTGTACAATGGACTTTCGGATATAATGGACTATATTTTAACCCAGATTTGGTCCATGTATGTTATATGCAGCCAACTTCGTTTTGAACGGACCCCGCTACAACGGACTATCGGCTACTATGGACAAAATTAATGGCAATTTTTTGCCAATGTTGCACATACAACGGACTTTTGCCATTTCGACGCGGACTGACAACATACTTTGCCACGCCAGTGTTTTAAGCAACAAAAATTTTAAACTGCGGCTGGCCACATTGGCGCCCTCTGGCCAAGCCGAGCCTCTAGCCCAGCCAGCCTGAGAGCATAACCAACGCCTCCTAGAAGGCGTTGGCAGCGTTGGCATAACAAATGCCATTTTGTCGTTGTGTTCCATGGAGTTTGGTTGTGCCGCACCGAGACCAAGTGCTGTTATAATGGCCTCCAGAAAACGGAAGCAAATTTCGCTCAGCGACAAAATGAAAATAGTGAGTGCCGTTGCACGGGGAGAAAAGCAGGCGGATGTTGCCAAAGCGATGGGACTATCAAAGCAGACGGTGAGTTCCATCGTCCACAACAAAGGCATCGCTGGCAAGCAAGCCTCGGGTGAACTTAACCCTAAGCGCTTCAGGCTCCGTGAAGCGACCTACCCGGACGTTGAATCTGCGCTTTTGATGTGGCTGCGCGATGCCCGAGCTCGCGATATTCCTGTTAATGGACTACTGTTGAGGAAGCGGGCCGAGCAATTAGCCGTGTTCCTCGGACATGACAATGTCACGTTCAGCGATGGATGGCTGGAGCGTTTCAAGGGAAGGCACGGCGTGACATTTTTACAAGTGTGCGGTGAACGCGACAGCGTGAGTGTCGACGCCGTCTCCGTGTGGAAGGCTGATGAGCTGCCGGTACTCCTTGCCAGGTACGCGGACAGGGACGTATTCAATTCAGACGAGAGCGGTCTGTTTTATAAGGCGAAACCAAATAAGAGTTACGCGATTTCCGGGAGCAAGTGTCACGGTGGCAAGCGCTCTAAGGAACGTTTGACTGTGTTATTCTGCTGCAACATGGACGGCACAGAAAAAAGAAAGCTCTTGGTCATTGGAAAATCCAAACACCCCCGCGCCTTGCGGCACGTGAAGAATATGCCAGTTGAGTGGACGGCAAATACAGAGGCGTGGATGACGAAGGACATTTTCAACAACTGGCTGCTGCAGTTTGACAAGGAAATGGTAAAGCAACACAGAAAAGTGCTGCTTTTCCTAGATAACTGCTCCAGCCACATGAAGCCGCCCCAGCTCGAAGCAATTGAGCTAGCTTACTTTCCGCCAAACGCGACATCGATCCTCCAGCCTATCAAGGTATTGTGCACTCCGTGAAAGCCGCCTACCGCACACGCCTTGTCGAACGCTTGCTGTTCGACATGCAGAGCAGGCGGGAATCGAAAGTAGATGTCAGATTCCCAGTCGAAGTTTTGGCAAGCATATGGCAACAGCTGAAGACTGATGTTGTCAAGAACTGCTTCAGTCGTCCATTCCCGATGAGCCATCAGACCCATCAGTGTGGCCTCAAGTCAGGGAAGCATTCGGAGCGGAAAGCTTCTCCGACTTTGTGCGACGATTGTGTTATCAACAACGAGCAGCTAACAGACGAGGACCTGAGAGCCGCGATCAAAGGTCGTTCTGATCTGTCGTCGGACGACAGCGACCAAGAAAATGAGCCACCTGCAGTCAGGCTGACCTCACAGCAAGTGATCGACTGCATCAATGAAATCCGAGTATTTTCAACAGCAGCAAGACGACTGCTCTGTTCAGGTTATGCAGCTCACCGAAATGCGACGAAAAGTGATTGCATCCTCACTCAAGGGGGGCCGCCAGTCGCTGATAACTAAGTTTTTTCGAGTTAGGTGTCAATAAAAAGCTGTTTGTTGTTTGTTCTTTTTTTATTACTTTGGATGTTCGTTCTCTCCGCATTCGCGTCGTTAGGCATCACGACCTATGTCATGGAAGTGAGGCATTCTAGAGCTCCCAGCCCAAATACCGGTGAGTTCCACTGAGCAGTTGTAATAAATAATTTTGTATGCGCGAGGTGCGTTGGTATGAACGCGCTTGCTAATTCAGCTTAGCAATGGTCCTGGATTAGCTGAGCATAAATGCGTCTGTGCAAAAAATGAATTTGTGACGTCGATCGACAAAAAGTTAGGGGCCCCAGCTGGAACCAGTTTTTGTAACATGACCGGCAGCTCGTAACGTGACCGGCTTTGTGACGACAAGCTGTTAGATTAGTAGCTTTTGGACTGAGCTTCGCTAATGTTTACATGGGTTCAGCAGCCACCCACCGGGCCTTCCTGCGTTTGGTACAGTCGCACTTGCTGACGGAAGTAGAACATGTGCTACAGTTATAAAAACCACTCTCGGTCGTAACTGTGCCGTGGAGTCTATATTCGGCGGCAGATATTTATAAAGGACTAAATCACGCAGCTGAGTGAAGTCCGCGATAATAAACACGTGGGCCTTGCACCCCCCCCCCCTGTTTCCTATCCCGTTCGGTGTCTGGATATGACGGACTTCGGATAAAACAGACCTTTTTTCCCAGATTATGAGGGTCCATTGTAACGAGAGTCGACTGTATTCTCTGATGTGAAAATTGCGGGAAAAGTTGTGTAAATCTTTAAAGAGTTGAAACTCACAGAAGCCACCTGAAGCAGGGCAAAAGTTGAGGCACTTTGACAGAGCACCCATCTGTGCGTTGGAAAGGAGTATTTTTGAAAGGTTAACAACACTGCTATCAATTTGAGGGGACTGGCCTTCCAGATCTTTCGAATGTTTTGTGGCATGTTTGGTCGCGTCAATGGCGCACTTGTGCATGCTTAAACCATCGCGTGAAAACCTCTTCTGTTTAGTCGTGTTTAACGTGTCCCTCTTATGTTCTTCATAGGCATTCAAACACTTGGATTCATGCTGCCCTACCCTAGTTAACAGGCGAGTTTCTGTATACTGAAGGTTCTGTGTACAAGACTTACAGTGAACAATAATTATCTGTATTAAATCTAAGGACGCTTTACTTAACACTCCTTGCCATTTCGCTTTGTTAGAGGCCAAAGGTCCAGATGTAGCTGGTTTAAACCTTATCTGTACTACTAAAGCATTCAAGTATCTCGTAAGCGAGGATACGTGTTCTTCGGAATGATACATTAGTTCGTGTGTATAGTGTAACGGACACAACAGTCATACACCACTAAAATACACAGAAACCACCACTTTATGAAGCGCGATTGCTCAAGACTCCACCATTCTTATTCTTCAACCTTCTCGTCTTCAACATCCCACGATTATCCTGAGCCCATGCCCCACAACGGTTCCTTTTGCCACATTACAATATATATATATATATATATATATATATATATATATATATATATATATATATATATACATATATATATATACACACACGAAGAAAACAATAAATGAACAAGAAAATGCAAAAATCACACACTTAAATATACATATGGTGTGGATAGTATATCGTTATTAGAGGTAACAGAGTACAAATATTTAGGGCTACGGATAACTAATAATCTATCTTGGAATAAGCACATAGTACTGCTGTTTCTAATTCCTTGCACAAACTGTTTTTCTTGAGATGCTCATTGAAGTCATCGACACCTACTGTTCGCTTATTAACATACAACAGCTACGTTCGACCGTTGTTGGAATACGCAGTGATTATTTGGGACAAATTTACCTAAACTAATATACAAAAACTGGAACGCATACAGCATAAAGTGGTTCGGTTCATTTTCAATTCTCATGGCCGCACATCTGTGAGTGAGCTAAGCAGATGCAGTGGACTACCCGAGGTGACGGTGCGTAACCGTGTCTGCAAATTAAAATTTCTCTTTCAGCTTGTAAATGGCCATTATAACTTTAACACCTCCAGATTTCTTGCTTACTCCTCAGGTTATTAAACAAGACAAAGGCATGCTCTAACCATGGTTTCCTTTAACACAAGAAACAACTGTTTTAAATGTTCTTTTTTCCCAGAACCATAACAGATTGGAATAAGCTGAACAACGAAACTGTTACTCAAAAGTCCTTAGAAATGTTTGAAAAATATCTGAATATGTTACAAATTTGTTTGTGTATCTTTATGTGTTCGTTAGCAGTGTTTATTCATTTCTTTTCAAATGTTTGAAGAATACCTGCAATCACAATTGTATGTGCCAAATGCCTGTACCCTTTTCATGTATACCCACCTGCCAAGATCTGGTAACAGATCGCATTACCTATAAATAAATAAATAAAAAAAATAATCCACGTTAACGTGAAATCAGCGCAACATCCAGTTGAAAAAATCTGAACAGAAAAGGTATATCAAAACAGCTCGCCAACATGCAATATTTGAAAAAGCCCCAGATTCTATGTACACAAGCGACATTTTCAGATGCATAGCACAATGGTTCATGGCAACTATGCAGTATGTTGTAAAAGAATGAAAGAACTGTCTTTCACAAAGAAAATCTTCTCAGTAAGAATATCTTCCCAGTAAAAAAAATTATGTAACTAGAGAGCAGTGGGAGAGCGCGCTGCTCTGCTCTACAGCAAAAGACCAACTAAATGAAATCCAGCAGGCCGAAGATGCCGCTAGGGCCCAAGGGCTCGAGGCTGTCATCTAGGCATAGAGGCCTAGGTCTCGTAAATCTGCTGCTTTAAAAAATAAAGTTTATTCCTCCTGCTGTAGACTGACTTTAAAAGAAGCTGCTACCTTTTATGCAGATAACGTGCAACACGCACATGCATAAACACAGAAAATACTTTTGTAACATATTGTAAGTAGAAAAAATAATGACATGAAGAATAATGCAGCGAAGAGGGTAAGGTGTTTCTACTACCTCAAAGGCATCACTCACTCTCTCACACACACACACCACAGAAAATCCCTGCATAACATGCTTTTAGTGAAAAAGCATCATAGATAGTCTAAGGCAGACTATCTGCTTTACATGCAGTAGAAGGTTTCGCTGCGTAAAGTTTAAAAAATAAGTCAGAAATTCTCATGCAGAAAGGCTAGCTGCTCCACATGCCAGGGAAGATGCTCCCTTCTGCAAGTCACAATGGCACCAGCTGTGGAGAACCTTTCGCTTGTTGTCTGGGTTGCTGGCACTGAAAGGTACCTATGGGCTAACCTTACAAGAGACGGGTGAAGGTGGCTGCCCTTGCTCTTCCACCATTCCAGTGGGTAGTTGCAGCAAGGAAGCAGGGCAGCTCATAGGTAGCCCTCAACATCATCTTTGATCGTAGGGCTAGAGATGTCAGCTCCAACTGAGGCGAAGCTTGCAAAGGCCTCCCACACAGAAGTATCTTGAGGGCTATCTAAACGTGTACTCTGACTTGATGGCTCACTGCGTACAAATGGCAATGTTCCCTCGGCAGCTTTAGTAAGAATAGCACAAGCCCACTTCTTCTCTGCCCTTTCCGTGTAACAGGCATCCTTAAATCTTAGATCAAGCAGCATTGCCAGAGCTGTTTCCTCGGATGTCTTGATACCAGGAAACCTGGCCTTGATGCTATGTACGAGGCTTACAGCAACTGCCAATGAATCATCCAGATTGAACCGCATGCCAAGGAATAAGATGCCAGTGCATTCAAGCAACAGAATCACTTGGGACAATGTGGGATACATGTCCCCAGATAGCTCTGTTGTCGCTTGAGCTAGTGGGTCCAGAACCTTCACAGCAGCAGACATGAGCTTCCATTCTGCTACGGTGAGGTTATCAATCCCATCGCATTCTGAAAGCTCCGCTCTGCGGAGCTTAAGCAGTCTCGTCATCATCTGATGCTCGCTGTTCCAATGAGTTGGAACATCTTGCACCCTTTCCAGGACATCTAGCTGCATTTCCCTTTGTACTTCCAGAAGGCAGGCCCGAGCCTTGGAGCTTTTCTTATAGTGGCCAACCTTAGCCCTTGCCTTGATGCAAAGTTGGGAAAATCCAGCTACGGTCCCGATTGACATCACTCACGCACAACTGCAGCATGTGCCGAAACATTTTAGCCTCTCCATGGCGACTGGGCAATTGCTGCTGTTAAATTTTGCCTGTTATCAGTGACAACATAGACTGGCACAGTAGCTGGCTCAGAAAGCAACCATTCCTTCATCGTGCTCTTGAGAAAGGCCACCAAGTTTCTGGCTGTGTGGGCTTCATGTATTTCTGCGCATGCCAGCCTGTGTATGTTCTGTTTAAACGAGCTGTCCATTACGTGGCATGTTACCGACAACTAACTTTGATTAGCATGCGATGTCGAACTGTCTGTCATTATTGAAATTTCCTCTACTTCTAATCACTGCCTGAAGCTTCTTCATCAGGTTTTGCTTCTTCGAAGTGCAGAGCTCCGGGATTATGCCCCTGGAAAATGTCCATGACGGTACAACATACTCTGGCATAGGCAATGCTATACCTACGACGTCATGCAGGCTCCACTGGCTGTTGCTATACGCACAAGGCCGCACCTCTAGTGCCGGCAGTATATCCCAGCTGGCACATTTTCTGTTATAGCTATTTTAACCTTGTCCGTGGTTTGCCCGTGTCACTGGAGGGCCTGTTGACATATGGTGCTGCTTCGCGGTGTGCCTTCAGCACTCTCACTATTTTGCTCGTGTCACTAGTGCCGGAGCCAGGAACGTCAGCGAGGGGCGCAACACCACCGCGGTTCTGTTTTAAAAGAACATTACAGCTCCTTTGGAAGTAGTGCTAGTGTTAATAAAATAGTTCTTAAAACAAAAGAGAGAGAGAACTCCACCCAAAAAAAATTTCACAATAGCCACGATTTGAACCAGGGTCACCCGAATCCGAGCGCAGCATGACGCGCTAAACCATTACGCCAACAAATGTTGCTGCGCTTCAGGGAAAAAATATCGAGGGGCCCGGTGAATCCGTCATCACCACGTTGTGCACATAGCAACTGCCGGTTCGCACTCACAACATTGTGCGTACAGCATTACTCCTCCGGCATAGCAATGTTCACGACGGCCACAAAGCCCGGCTCCTCAACGATGCTGTAAGAATGCATCCCACGCAGTGTAATCCAGGAAATCGCTTTTGTCATTTCCTGTGGTTTTGGTGCCATGTGTTTAAGCTTTGGCTTGAAATGGTCAGCTACTGAAGGCTGTTGCAGTGCACGCCAGGCTTAGCAACAGTGGTATACTTCACCTTTTTTTCCGTTCGCAGCATTCCTTTTCGTATGCCACAAATGCATCTGGATGCCGCTTTAAATGCGTCGCCAGAGTTGTAGTCCCCGTTGGCGTCTTCAGAGTAGAGTGGCACTTGAGACACTGAGCTTCCTGGCCTGGTGGAACCTTTACAAAAAAGTTTTAAATCGGGTTGACGCCCGTCGATGCACTGGCCACGTCACATGAGCGATTAAAGAAATTGTTGCACACTGGAGTTGAAGCACGAAGAAGTGCGATTAGCACCCTGCACAAACACCCGCTGATTGCATGCGTGCTAGACAACAAGCCAACAATGAAAAGCCCCTGAGTGCAAGATGGCTACGATACGAGTGGGAATGTGGCTTGGCTCGTCTTAGCTCCACATGTAGTCTAGACAAGGTGTAGCCCTGATGTCAATGGCACTGCAGCTGGTCTACCAAAACCGAAACAGCTGGCCACGTGGTTTTGATATTCGTGTGCCTTGAATACTTCGAAATATCTGAAATTTTATACTCAGAACGAAGCGTATTCGAATACAATAATATTCGTTCAAATATTCAAGTTGCTCGAATATTCACACAAGCCTAAACATTAGAAAATCAACACAGAGATACTGCGGCAGTGGATGAAGTGAAAAGCCTTGTAATGATGGCGATTTGACGATTTCTGGGGTTTTACGTGCAAAAACCATGATATGGTTATGAGAGACGTCGTAGTGGAGGGCTCCGGAAATTTCGACCACCTGAGGTTCTTTAACATGCACTGACATCGCATAGTACATGGCTTTGACAACTAGGGAGCTTCCATTTCTGAGAAATCCGTGTGGTTTTCTTTGTAGCTTTGCTTTGTAAATAAGTGGATGATAATTTTCTATTTCATAAACATTACTCCATAATGTGGGTTTTGGCAGAAATCATTTCCCATATTTGGGCTGTGATGAGGTTTAACCAAAAGCGCGTGCTGAGCGGGCCTGCCACTGGCAATGAGACTGGTGATAGCTGCGCTTCTTCTTCACAATGGCCCCCCATGCGAAAAGAGCCATCCTGGTGACCTATCAGTCGGGTGGCAGAGGGTCGTGATAGGGCTTGAAATGTGAGACGTGGGCAATGTCACGTCCCAATGGCGCATGTCGTTAGGCGGTGACAGTGGTTCAATCAGAAAGTTCACCGGGGACGTTTGCTCCAAGAGGCAGTACAGTCCTTTGTACTTGGGCACGAGTTTCAAAGAAAGTCCAGGCGTTTGAAGAGGCACAGACAACCAGACAAGAGAGCCTGGGATCTAGGTGGTGTTTGGAGGCATGCCAGTGTGGTTTTCTTTCTGTCGCTGTTGTTCTTGTGCCGTAAATGTGCGTGCGAGCTGGCAGCATTCTTGGGCTTGTTGGGCGATTCAGATAGAGGTGGGCACACGGCCATGTCAGGACCGTACGGCAGGAGTGTGTCGATGGTATGCAAAGGGCGTCGTGCATACAGAAGGAAGAAAGCTGAAAATCCCATAGTGACTTGTGTTGCTGCGTTGAACGCGAACGTGATGAAGGAAAGGAAGCGGTCCCAGTTGCCATGATCAGATGCCATGTACAGTCTGTTTCATACTTAGGGGAAATCTCCTAGCACCTTGCAACGCGATGCAGTCATGTGGCCAACGCGATGCGGCTTCGGTTAAAGGCTGCACGCATAGAGCATCTGCGTCTCCGTAAGCAGCTGCTGTTTGCCGACTCCAGCGCTCGCCGCATCATGGCCGCGTCGCGTTGCAAGGCGCTCCGAGATTTCCCTTAAGTATGAAACAGACTGTACATTGCGACCATGTCCCGTGCTGCAGCACTTGGTAAAGCAGCAGTTTCGGCGTGGCGTGTCAAATGGTCGACAGCAACTATGACCCATCTGTTTCCATCTGGCACAATGGGAAGTGGGCTGTACAGGTCGATGCCGACATGATCGAAGGGTTTACCAGGGCACAGGAAGGGCGCTGGGCAGCAGATGTGCAGAAAGGCGGTGATTTCTGACGTTGACAGTCAAGACATGACCGAACAGACTTTTGTACAAAAGTGTACATGCTGCGCCAGTAGTACCTGTGACGAATGCGTTTGTATGTCTTAAATACTGTGGCGTGGCCACACTGGGGATCGTCGTGGAAGGAGGCACATACTTGCGACCTTAAGGTGCGGGAATTACCAGAAGCCATCTATGGCCATCAGGAGCATAGTTGCATCAATGGAGCAGCTGGTTCCGAATGGCGAAATGAATTGCTTGGCTCGCAGGGATTGTGATACAGGGATTGTCGATGAGCCAGAGAGATAGTCCAAAAGAGAAGCGATCCATGGGTCATGGCATTGTGCAGTGGCGACGCAGTCCATGTCCAGAGATGAGACTGAGTGTCCAGAAATTACTCCACAGGCTGAGGCTGAAGGCAGCGGTGAGCGGGAAAGGGCATTAGCATCAGAATGTGTCCACTGAGGTATACGACGCAAATATCGTATTCCGCACCCAGGAATACGATACGTGACATTGAATGAGTCAATCCGCCTTTTGCATCTACAGTAAGGTCCTGAAGCACTTTTGAATGTTCATAGACTTCGAGATTTGGCATGCCAGCAGGTGGCACGGCAAATCTTGAAGGCCACAGTATAGTACCTGTGTGCTTACGTCGCTTTATCCACAACGATGCCAACACGCAATGTGGACAATGGTGGGAAGCAAGGCAGATGGTTTGACGTATAATCAGTACAAAATGATTTTTAAGCAACCAGCTCATCTCTCAAGACTGCATTCTTGCATAAATGACAAAATTGCCTCAAGGATTTTACCCCATTGAGATCTGACATCGAAAAATCGCCAGAATTAGCCTTTAAGGTCTCAGCATCATAAATACGCAAACTACAGCTATTGCCATGTTGAAACGTGGAACATGCAACAGGTCCGTTATGCAGTCGGTACCCAAGGAAGAGCCAGCCATAGTCAATGAGATCTGGTACGTACGGTAATCAGTTCCAAACCTTGCACCAGACCGGACTACCCAGCCTCTGCAGCGGAAGTGATGGTAGGCGGCATAGCGAACGGGAAAGTTGTCATGAAGTTCACAGAGCCTCTGCCACAGCTTCAGGAGATCCAGGTCCTGCAGTTAAAGCTCCTCTAAGTCAGCTTTCAGTGAAGCATTTTAGTGAAGGGTACAGATACTGGTTGGCATTTCTATGACTGCTGATGTCATGCTCTACTCAGAAAGTTTTATTAACCTTTAAATATACACTTTCCTATTGATGGACCATTCATGGTCCTAGAATACCTGCCAAATGCACACTCCCCCACTTTTTTCCTTATTCTTGTAGCTGCATCAGTTTCGAGGATTTCCATCTGTTGTGACTGCCTCACCTAGGCGCTACTCATGGTGAGGCGCAGCCTCTGATCACGCAGGAAAGATCAGTGCCAAAATATTGGTATACAGTGTGCAGGCTGCCCCAGTGTAAGAAAGCTGGCACTTGTGCAGACCCTAGCACTAGACCTTACAATTGTCATCGGCTGTAAAGCCAGAGACGATGGAGTGCGCTTTTTACTTGAGGATGCCTTTTAGAAACAACAGGCTACATGAAGCAAGTCTAGCTGAATCTTTGAAACAGCTGCAGACACCAACCTTTCAAAAGACCAGAGTCTGATGCCCAGAACATAAAAAGGCAGGGTTGAATGCAGCTGTGAAGTTCTGTATTCTTTTGAGATTTCCATATTTTTGTCAATGGCATGGACAATATAGGAAAGGTACAAAGGAAATGGCAACAGCTGTTTAAAATTGCAGCTGCCTATCTTACTCACACGTGTGCACTCCACTTCCAAATGATGCCAGGGATGGTGTGTTCGAACATTACAAGTGCACTGACAGTAAAAACAGTAAAGTGAAAGTAACTATGATACAGTGCATGATCAATGACAGTGCTGACCAAAGTCGATTGTCTTTTAACTTCACAACTTTGAACGAGAAATCCATCATTAAAGCGAGGACATGAGCACATATGGTTGTTCAGAGCTAGCTCCACATACTGCACAATGGTACTAAATGGCAGGCGTGTGAAGGAAACACCCAATAGAGCTGCAACTTACCTCACCACCATCATTCACAATGAGACACCCCAAGCCATAAGAGAGGAAGTATGCCTGCAAAAATAATAACAAAGAGAAAGTGATCCATAGAAGAATAACCAACACCCTTAAGCTGTCAAGATGTTCTAGTCATCAAACTTATCCTACAGGCAAAGGGACAATGAAAGATGAAAGAGAGAATGCATGAATGATTTACAAAATGTTTCTTTTTTGCCAACTGAGACAAATAAGGCTGCATGCAAGATAAAAGCAACCACATGACAACCAGAGCTAAATGGTACCAGCAATAACCTCAACACGAGCGATTGACTGCAACTTTCCACCAAGGAACGACTCGCAGTGACCAATGTTCACGGGAGGCTGTTTCCTGCAAAAAAACTAAAGGGTGCAACACCTGATGTGAAACTTACTGCGTACAAAACCTTTGTAAGGCCAGTTCTTGAGTACCCGTTGGTGGTATGGAGCCCACATCAAGATTATCTAAAGAAACAATTAGAAAAAATCCAAACGTACGCCGTGCGATTTATATGCTCCCGGTATCGAGGGACAGGGTCAGTCACAGGAATGCTTCATTCTTCAAACCTGCATCTGTTAGAAACGCGCCGGCGGAAAAATCGTCTGAAGCTATTATTTCAAATAATAAATGGTCAACTGAATAATAATAAGGAAGTATACTTACTGCCACCAGGTAAACAGAGCTCAAGAACTAACCACAACAGGGCAATCCAAGCGTACGTCACTCATACCGATAGGTTCAGATACTCCTTTCCGGACGTAATTGAAATATGGAATGAATTGCCGATGTGTGTTGTCGAACAGAATGATTTGTTGAAATTTGAACAGACCTTGGACGACTATCTGTGCTAGTGTACCACTTGACGTTAATGTAACCTGTATTTGAGTATTTGCGAATGATGTTCTTTTTTGTTTTTCTTATGTTACCCTCTCTGTAAGGACTCTCGCAAGAGAGTTGACAGTATTGTGAAATAAAATAAATAAATAAGTCTGCTAGGAGACTGCTAATACGCAGGCATACCTCAAACCAGTGACCCATGGTAGACTGCTTTTTATGCCGCGGAGTGTCTCTGATTACTTGCCTCTTTCATGTCAAAATGACAAAAAAGAAAAGTGCAACAGCAGCCAGGTCGAACATTTATGATCAGCTTTTCAATAAAATGAGACCCCGTTGTGCCATAAGAGAACACAAGTAGTGTCTGTGCATGATGTCACTGTGTATTGCCAATAGTTGCTCCCACATTCTTGGTTGCCCAAATGTCGTGTACAAACACTATATGCTGTGGTGTAACGCTAATGCATGCCTAACCACAACACTGATGTTAGCATGCTTTGTAGAGGCACAAAGTATTCTTTTTTTTTTTTCCAGTGCATTTCAGCCCATGAACAATATACACTTTTATTAAAGCAAAGCTAACAACAGGAACTCCTAACCATGAAAGAGAAATTCTCCGTAGAATAAGGATGGGCTGGAGCGCATTCAGAAGGCATTATGAAATCATGACTGGAAACTTACTGCTCTCACTAGAGCGAAAAGTATTCAATCACTGCATTCTCCCAGTACTAACGTACGGCGCAGAAACGTGGAGGATAACGAAAAAGCTAGAGATGAAACTAAGGAGCATGCAACGTGCAATGGAAAGAAAAATGATAGGGGTAACGCTAAGAGATAAAAAACGAGTGGAATGGATCAGAGAACAGACAGGAGTAGCCAATATTATTATATCAATTAAAAGGAAGAAGTGGGCCTGGGCAGGACATGTCATGAGGAGGAAAGATAACAGATGGACAGTAAGAGTGACTGAATGGATACCAAGAGAGGGAAAACGCAACAGAGGCAGGCAAAAGGTTAGATGGAGCGATGAAATTAAAAAAGTTTGCGGGCATAAAGTGGAACCAACTCACTCAGGATAGGGTGGACTGGAAATCATTGGGAGAGGCCTTCGTCCTGCAGTGGACCTAAACAGGCTGATGATGATGATGATGAAAGTTCCTCCAGTCTCTTAAAGACAAGCACACACCAGATTGCCAGTTCCTGAAAGGTAACTGTCGCTGAGCACTGGGGTGGTACAAGAACCTACAAAAATGCCACTTTTTTGCAGAACATCAATTCAATCCACTCTGCACAAGCAGATTTCAAATAGAGTGAGAGCAATTCCACAAAGTCGGCTGATCACACTCCAGTCCAGGGGGTCAAAAGGAACCTGAACCGAAAACCGTGCCTAAACTAAGAGTTTGGCCAGAACTGAACCTGACTGAACCCAAGCAGAGCCCAACTTAAAAAAAAAGGTTGTCAGTTCGGAACAAACTGGTTCAAACAGTTATGGTGCCATGATCCGCCAGCAGCACCTTGTCACTACGATTGATTGCAGCCTTTCTCTCTGTTACTTTATAGGTTTATGTATTTGACTCATTTCCTTCTTATGATTGTCCCTTCTTTTTCCACTGTGGTCGTCTAGTGGTGCTTGAATGCAGACCCCCAAAAAAGATAGGAGTTCAACCTCGGCCATGAGGTCGAATTTCGATGAATGTGAATGGCTAAAGCCATGCACTAAGTAACACCAGTGCACGCTAAATACAGATCAACCTCGATATAACAAAGTCGGCAAAATCGGTAGTTGACTTCGTTACGCTGAAATTTCGTTACATCTAAATTAGCCTCTTAGCATGTATCAAGGTGCAACGACAGATTGTAATGGGAAGGAGACTTCAGAAAGTGCCGCAAGCGATAATGAAAAGCGAAGCAGAAAACAAAGGCCAGCTGCACAGCAACAGCAACGAAGCAAGCGCTAGGCCTAGTTGCAGCAGACGACGCACAGAGCGACCACCGGAGAACGGCGCGTCATCCCGCGCAGCAGCCAATGGCAGTTGGCGTTCCCCCGCTTCCTCGAGGAGCGCGCGCTTAGCCCAATCACGGCCTCGCATCAGAGACGCAGGAAACTCGAAAGCCCCCGCGAGCTCTCAATCATAAGCGAATCGGACTTCGACCACGCCACCACCGCTCCCACCGACGGTGGAAGAAAAAGGCGCAGGAATTTACGAACAAAACAAAGCCAAAACGTGCCGGTATGTAGAATGGTGCGAAAACGGCGCTCGCTCGAATTTGGGATGTTTCGGCACATGTTTGGCCAGCGCACAGGCTGCTGTGGCTTGCTAAGCATGATTTGAAGTAACTTTACAATGAATTAGGTGCTGGTAATTACGAAATAGGTAATTTATTGTACACTGAACCCAAATATGTGGTTTTCCAGAAATCACGTTTGCCGCGATTTTTCTACTTTCAAGGGCTGCGTCCCCCCTTAAGTTCATGGCACAGTTCCATTAGTTTTGAAGTTAGCTTTGAGCCATCAATGAAATTTCGTTACATTGAAACTGGCGAAAATTACTTTTTTATATGGAGGCTACATATACACGGTGTCGTATGGGCGCAAAGTTACAGAAACTAAAGTACTTTGTAACATCGGGGACTTCGTTAAATTGAAGTTCGTTACATCGAGGTTTAACTGTAATTGTGGTCAGAACTTCAGGAGACCCCTATAAGGCATGCTTCACCTTTCCACTCTACCATTTCGTTTTCCCCACGACTGCCTAGAAGGGCTACAGAAAGCAGAGTTCTCTTTTTAAGTGAATCACAACTATTTATCCTTTCTTTTTGGAATCCCCTGTGAAAGTTAAAGCAAGTTGGTGCGCTGGATCGAAGCCTGAAAACATTGTTTTCACCACAAATTGAAATTTCTGCATAGCTAAGAAAACTATTTTCTGATGAACTTGTGAAAATATACTTAGTGCAAACTGTGATGTTTACAATGGCAAGCGTTGAATGTGTATACACTAACAAGGCCAAATGACAGTCTGAGATCTGTGCTGGTTTTCCAGTGTAACTCTGCAATATTAGAGCGAAGCTTTTAAGAAACTTGTGAGCAAGCAAGGCATTACTTTATGCAACCAATCCATCCTCTGTTTCAATTTAGACAAAGCTAATTACTTTGTTGCTATTCTCTGTAACTGTGTGTTAACTCTTGCAAGTTTGCTCAACAAAATGCACACCACAGTAGACATAGTTATGAGGTATACCTGCCCCTTTTTTATCACTAATTCCAACATGAATCTCTGGAAGCAATCCTGTTGTGGCGAACACATATTAGTTTATGTAGGAGGTTTGTTTTGTGGCAGGCAGACTCTACATAACATTTCATTCAACTCTACTCTACATGATGTTGAACAATTATTTTTCTCTAACACCACTATTTGACACAGTTCAAAACTTTAGCTTTTCAAACATCCATACAAACTTCCACCATTCACTACATTCCTTATTAACTAAGAATACAAATAAATACATGTGAGAGCCAAGGATTGAGTGGCAGGGGTCTGCAAGGGTTTGCTACGTAACGCAGGACTCATAACAAGGCCACGTTTTTCACTATATCTGCTCTAGCTATTTTAACCAAGTTTCACTGATCTATGTGAAAACATTGCTAGCTGTTTCCGATGTGCTAGAGAGCCCTTCCACAGTTTGAAAAAAAAAAAACTTGCACATGTGCCATGCATGTGGTGCAGTGTAGGATTAAAAATGAATACAGAATTAAATAAAAAATTACAAAATGTATGCTCTGTAGGGCCAGGTCCTAACGACTTCAAGTATGTCAGTTGGCCTTGCTACTGTCCCACGGACTTAAATTTCTAGTGTTATAAAATATTACCTGGAATTTTATAGGATGTACAACTCCAGTGCGACATTGTTTTTTTCCCCACTGGTGTGTGTAAATTCGTCTTAATGAACTTCCCTATGCTGTCACTTGATCAGTGCCGCTTGGAGTGTTTAAGGCTACAGTTTAAGGCTAGCATAAATAGTCCTGCCAAAGTTAAAAAAATCACAGCATATCCACGGAGTGAATGATGATGAGTGCGCGAAGCTCGGGAGGTTCATCGTAGATCGTGCCGAGTTCCGGATTAATTTAGTTAACGCGCACGCTACGAATCCTCATGGTTCAACTATGCACAAGTGAAATCTCCCACCGGCACTTCATTGCAAGTCAAGATCCAGTGCCTATATATATATATATATATATATATATATATATATATATATATATATATGGGTTGCCAGTGAACACTTCTCCAACGCGAGCAGTCGGTATTTCTCAATCAAGAAACTCGCTAGGAGACGCTGCTTGCGCCAACGTTGTCTCTCGCGCGTGAGGGCACGTTCTCCTTTGCGAGCTGGTAGCGTTCCTCTAAGAAAGAGCGTTTCCATAGCCAACGCGCGCCTTTCGCTCTCTCTGTCTCTTACAAGACAGCAGAGGCACGCGCCGGGAGAGAGAGAGAGGCACGCGCCGGGAAGCACGCGCCGAGGGCGAGCGCGTGCCTCCCGGCACGCGGGTTACGCCTGACGCCTGACGACTGACGCCTGACGCGTGACAAGGTTAGATTAAGAGGAGCTTCGCCCCTAATATGAAGTTTACTGTGCCTAACCACTCCATGAACCAGCTAAGTGGTGTGAACCGGTCCACAAACTACCTCAAAGCTTTATTCCCTTAACTGGAACTGAAACTGAGCAAAGTGGTGTGCACTGAACCAGAACCTCTATTTTTTCGATTCGACACCCTGCCCCAGTCACATTTTGAAGTCGAACTTTATTATGACCTTCAATGCACTACTGCACACTTCTCATTAACCCGCATTGTAGCAACAAAAAAGTTAGATCCTTAATGTCTACAGAAAAAGATATGTCTGGTCTTGTTAGAGTCTAGGTGGCGCGCAGCCTGCTCATAATTTTTCACCCCGAAGAAGCACTCAATCTTTAGTGTAGACAGCTTGGTTAGTAGAAACTTAGAAATTTCGATTTCCCTTACAACCAAGTTCAATGAATCAGCAGTGGTTATGCTGTACCCAGGAAACGTACTGTCAATTGTGAAATAATCATCGCAATTATCAACACAGTACAAGCACATGCAACACTACACCGCATGCTCAACAATGTCTCTGAGCAATCAGAATCTCACTTCAGCAGTGTTTAACTTCTGCACTTTAAGAAAGAAAAAAAGCCCCCCGAAAGATACCTGTTATACTTAGAGAAATACCCAAGAGACCCTTTTCATAAATCATCAGTGTGCTTCTCTGCAATGCACATTTTCCCAACTAATGGGGGCAGCTGCCTTGATAGAAATGCGGACAGAGTTTGAGTTGCCCATGCTGAGGCCTTTGCTTTTTTAACACGAAAGTGCTTTATGCTGGGGTCCGCGAAGAAATGAGTGACACACTACCATAACAGAAGTTGTTCTCTGAAAAAATGAACATACATTAACGATGAAAAAGTTCCACCCAGTTGGACTCAAACCCATATTCAGCCGGGATTCGAAGAGAGGACCTGGAAGCCCTACCAATACACCACCGCACCTTGTTCATACAGGAAACAGATGGGCCTTATATGTTCACTACGGCATTTTACAAGCTGCATTTAATTGTCGTCCAGTTAAAGGAAAGGTGTTTAGTACAGTGAACTATAGTGTTTAACAAGTAAAATTACTCTTAAATTAACATTGCCTCCCTCATACTGCGCTCTTTGTTCACTTAGGTTTCCTGCAGTGGTACCGCCATCTAGAAACAATAAATAGAGCGAAGCAGATTCTCATGCTAATTTACGCCAGCAGGCAGCACTTTGGCAGTCTTCGCACGTCGACCACCGTGGAAGTTAGGGATGTGGCATCGTCATGATGGTGCATTCCTTGGGCAAAGTACAAATGCAGACACTACAAAATTTCTCTTGCGTAGCCAGGTGTGTTGAGTTGCAATGTGCACTGCTCCAGGGAAACAAGGACAGCTGTCGACAGGGAAATTATTGGCCTTTCGTTGCAGTATGTGGGTTTCGCCTGCAAGGTGTCACCATTTGTGGACGCTCCTTGTTTATGGCAGGTTTGTGTAGTGCTCTGGCACATGCAATTCAGTGTTTCCGGAGCAATGCGAGTCGTTCGAGAACATTTCCTCGTGCACAACTATCGACAATCCCCGTGGCGTGTCGAGGTGCCGCTGATGTTTACATGTAACGTGTGCACATGTTAACACTACTCAAGCCACCTTCTGCCCCTTGATTCGCCAGATTGCCGCTTACGCATTCCAAAAATTTGCAGACAGGTTTCACTTTTGTGCTTTACCGATTCCTATGACAGAGGGATCAACCACATTTTTTTGCGCATGTTTGTACCAGAAGAGCTAAGTCTGCATTTTGCATGCCCAAGCACAAGCTAACTACACTTGTATACACTGTTTGCAGGACTAATTATGCTGCCGTTTGTTGGACAAACTGAAAGCCAGCTTTATAATTATGAAAAGGGTCTAGTGAATCGCAATTTATGTCAGAATAACAGTTACGCGGACATTACAGCCATTTGCAAAAAGGGGGGGAGGAGAGAGAGGCGGGTGTAGACTAGTGTCAAGCTGTCCCAGTCACTGGCATTCACAATTTGCTGGCATCCAGAGCTTGTGCCAGCAATGGCTGCACATATCAAGTTTTTTGCCCACCAGCACACACAAGTGCACACTGCACACATGCACACCAACACTGTTTACACAGACTGATACATGCATGAAATAAGATCAGTGCAGTGAATCAAAACACTATGATACTTGCCTCTTCAAATAGGAGCTGCAGTGACTCTACGATAGGCCATGGATCTTCGGTAGCGAAAACTTCAGGCTCCTCACTAGCACCCGAACTGACCAATTCAACTTCGTCGCTGTCGCTGGAAATAATACCTCCTTCTTCATCTGCACGATGGCTTTCCTGCTCGCACTGGCTCACTTCTTCAGCGCTGCCACTAGAGGTTTCGTCCGGTGTTGCCCTATTCGCTGAATTTTCCTCCCAACCCATCTGTGGTGCAGAGAGCTCAATTTCGAGTGGCTGTTCTTCGCCGGCATCTTCTTGGTCGGTGATCAACATTCTTTCAGCACCACGATCGGTCACACTGCCGTGCCTCTCTGGTGCCAGGGTGGACATTTCTTGATTTGCGTCGGCCTTTTCATCGTAATCTATGGATAGATAGAAGAGAGACCAACAAGGGAGTGCTGAAGGTTTGGTGCAGTCTTTGGTAGTAACTAGTTACTAGTAATGCGTTATGGTAACTAGTTACTTTTTTCAGTCACTTATAACTGTATCTAGTTACTCTGAACTTAGAGGAACTTGTGAATGTAACACCGCTACTTTTTACACAGCAACTGTAACTGTACAGTTACTTCCTTTTAAAAGGAATATCCAGCAGCAGCACTCCTTAAAAGCAGGGCTCGGCAGTATTGCGATACAAGACTATCGCGATGTTTCTCAAATATTTATTACTATCTGTATCTCTGTATCCAGATAAATTTGCAAAATGTATTTGTATCTCACTAGTGGACAGCATTTGTACTTATGTGTATTTGTATGTATGTAGTGGACAGCATTTATTTGTATCTCACTGCACAGCATCGCTTGTATCGCGATGCTGTGCAGGATACGGACATCTCTTGGCTTTCCTTTGCCTTTTCTCTTCTTTTTTTCTTGAAATGGGATGACGTGTTTCTGGGGCGAAAATGAAGACATTTTTTTCTACGAAGGCAAAAAGCAGCACCGGTCAGCGTCAGCGACAGAAAAGGGCGGCAAAGGGTTCTTCTCCCTGCCCCCATGCGGAGGAAGGTGCGCATTACGCCAGTATGTTCGGCCTAAGTGACAAGAATTACTGTTGAGAGAGCGGCACAGCATCGTTAATTTCTTTCACGTAGCCAGGCATTCCTTCATGACCACCCGCGCGTAAATCACCTAGAAACAGACGCTTCTCAATGCCTCACACATGTTCAGTTCCCAAAGCAGCGGTACTTCCCAAAGTGCCGACAGCAATGTGGCTCGAAGGGGCCTTTCCTCTTTGTCCCCCCCCCCCATCTAAGGATGAGCTCCCATTTCATTTATGAGCGTGCGGCAGTTGTTTGTGGCACCAGACTGTCCCCGCGCATTTTGTAAATAAAGTCCCGACAATCAATAAAAAAGTTGTTACAGAAAATGAGGCATACGCAACTATTGCTGGTGTTGGGTTTTTCAGTGAGTCCCATTCCATCCCTTTTGTCTGGCACTTTGCTACGAGCAACTTCAACTGCACGCCGTCATACATTTCCTTTGAAAGAACTACATAATTTAGTTTACACTGTATTAATCTTGTACAGTAATGGGAAAGTAACGACGTTACTTTTTTAGCAGTAAGTGTAACTGTAACAAGTTGCTTTTGTAAGCTGAGTAATTGTAGCTGTAACAGAGTTACTTTTATGGCTGAGGTAACTGTAACTGCAACGCTGTTATTTTTTACTGGTAACGTGGCCATGACTGGTTTGGTGCAACATCACCACCCATACTACCACCAGACTGTCTAAGGTAGGAGTCCCAAACACGTGGCCTGTGGTCAGCATGCAGCCCGCAGACCTTTCGTTAGTGGCCCGGCCCATACTTGACAGTCTCTGTTCAACCAGCATCAGTTTCAGAATTATAAGGGTCATTGTGGAAGTTGGAATTTGCATGTTTTTAAAATCCTGATGCCGAATACTCTTCAGTAATGACCCACATATGAGATATGGGAGAAGCCTTGGTCGAAATGAAAGCATTAGCTGACATTTTGCTTAACCAACACCCCCCTCCCCTCCTAAACTTTTGTCAGTGTGCCTTCCCAGCCTTGTGAGAATACATTTCATGATTGCAGCCTGCTAGCTGAAGTGATTTTGGACTCCTGGTCTAAGGCCACTGCAGAGCAGAGGTCTCAATACAACCCCAATACAACCTTTTGCAAAGTGCGAAGCTAGCTTTCCTGTCAAGTAGCTTGCCCAACTAATGATTACCTAGCCGATTCTGTAAACAGCATGTACAAGTGCAGTTTGCGTGTGCTTTAGCATAAAAAATGGAAGACTCAGCTCTTGTGATATAAACGTGCACAAAATACAAGCCCCAGCATGTGCAGCTACAGCCCTGCATACATCTGGATCAGGACAGGCACTGTGATTACTTGGGCAAAGGTAAAATGCAGGGAAGTGCACTTGTGAATTTTCAAAAGGGTCTATAAAAGAGCCGCTAAACAGCACCCAAGGTCCAATATTTATGCTGAGGTAATATTTGATACTTGCACAACATGGACATTATACTGGAAGAAGCACATGAGTAAGTGCTACAATAATGAAGTGTGCAGTGCTGGTTTAGACCAAGCAGTGAGCAATGTCTCTGGTTTTGAAACTATGTACAAGAGCACCAACACTTTCTGAACTGCCATCAAGCCATAGGTACAAACACTCTATAAAAAATCAGAACTTCATTCTAGTAAAGAAATCAACAATGGCAACCAAAGCAGGATTTTTTATGCTTCCTCATCCAATACCTTTCACTTGCAGAGATTCCTCCACCACAGCCGACTTGTCCTCTCCCATGACCTCCGCACCTGTCTGGCTGTCCACTTCTATGATGTCACTGCTGCTATCATCCACATTCTGTGGTTCAAGCAAGGGCAATTGTCCATAGTCTTTGCCACCCTTGGTGATTTGTTCACCTGACGAGTCACTCTGAAAAATGTCTGGGCAGTTGTCACTGGTTTCTGCACTCCCTGCTTCCTCATATGCAGCCTCTTGATCGCTGCTTTCGTCGGTGATGTAGATTATGTCAGAGCTGTTGTCGCCATTCTCACTGCCTTCAATGTTCATCCACTCTTCACTACCCCCCTCGCTGTACTCTGCATGCACGCAGTCATCAGGGTTTGTACCATCGCCATCACCTCTATCGCTCTGGTTAAGGTTCTTCCTCCCAGCCAAGATTCTAGGCACAGGTCTGCAAAAGCCCGTTTCTGAAATGATGGCGACATCACTGCATGATTCTGTGTCATTTCCAGGGAGGTTGACGAGAGTGACCTTTGGCGAGTCAAGGTTGGGGTTTGATTCGAGAATTCCTTCGACTTCAGCTTTCTCCTGAAGCTGCTTGTGTCGCTGGTACCTGCGAGACAATTATGACTTGACAATTTTTTATGGTTCCACAAGCTAGAGTTACTATGTAGTACCACATAAATCACCCCCAGCTGCTGTAAAGACTCTTAAATGCTGCATAACTGTCTATATCCGTCTACATTTACTACACTACAGAAAGCACTCCCAGCAAGTGTACCCATTATATACTGCTTAACTGTCTATATGTGAATGACTACTCACACCCTTTCAGAAGCGGTGGGCAACATTCTCAAACAGGTCTGAAATAGGTCTTGTGGTGGACACCTCTCACAGCCGCATAAAGAAGTGCACTCAATTGAATAGGCACTCAAAGAGCCTACTCAATTGATGTATGTGAAGTGCCAATCTTCTGCTGCCACCAGCTATCGATTCAACTCTTGCTTGCTGGTAATGTGTCTCAAATTTTCATAAAGAAAAAAATCTCATTGTGTCTGTGCATGGCCGAAATCTGTAGTACTGTCACAAAAGTTTTCTTTTAAAGATTGCCCCATCACCAATAGCAGCCATGTTCTCAACCAAGAGACAAAAAGCTTCTTTATCCTCTGAGAGCTGTTTATGCAGACTAAAACACAATAGACCTTCAGTTTGCATGGAAATTTCTCAGTCTCTATGGACCACCAGTGAACTGGAAGCCTTCCACTGCCATCTGGCAGTGGAAGGAAGAACAAAGGAAACATAACTATCATCACTCTAGCCAAGTCTATTCTATCTACTTCACTGCCTGGTGTACCGCATTCACACTCAATGTAACTAGACTTATTTTATATAAATTTATAATCCCAAGTTGGGGCAACAGCTTACAATCACAACGAAAATGCGTAGTACTAGTGATGGCAAGAGAAACAAGAAATCAGAGACGCTACAGTGAAGTTACCATTTGACGTTTGCATTCCACCTGTTGTAAGACAGGCTGATATAAGAGATGAACTGGGTATAACACATCATTTACTCATATGGTTGGCTGCCCCGACTTTCACATTTGTTGGACCTGTTTTGTAACAAACACTCTCCTGAGGAAAACAGACCTTTCATTAAGATAGTCTGCACATGTGGGGGATTAGTGACAAAACACGCATCATGTTTTTTGATGGTCAGTGCACGTGATGATGACACCTAGTGTATTGTCCCTAACTACAAGTGCAATGCCCTGCCTTCACGATGGTCTACTGCTGCGTGGTGGAGGACTGCGGAGGCACGAGCTACCAGTTTTAATTTCAACAATCCTCTCTGGTGGCACTTTTCCTTTTATGAAAAAGGTCCACTGGGCATAAAGGACAAATTTTTGTCAACAGTCTTGCTTGTAACAGATATTTTAACTCTAAATGCAGCGTTGTTGGCTGCCAACTGCAGTTAACTCATTGTGGAAACAGAGATGATAACGAAGCAATGTGCAAACACTGCAAAAAATCCATTGCATTCTGAGTGATATGATCAGTTCACCAAGCTAACTGCCTAACATTAAGACAAACGGTACCTTTTGCAACAGCCTTCTGTTTTTGGTCACTTTAGATATAGTGTCGCCATATCGAAATAAGGGCTGACCAGAAAATGAAAACATGGCACCCTGCTTATAAGAGACCCCTAAAAAGGGCAAAAGCTGCTCCCTGATGGGTGTCTTATACATGGGTTCAAATGTGTACCTGTTGCAGGGCCAGGGGGAGGGTAAAGCGTCAGCTTTCCTCTAAGTGGCATGATCGATAATAAATATCGGTAGTTTGAGCAGACTTTATACATGTATATCAAAGACAAGAGACCTCCCATGTGTGCTTGTGAAGAAATAAAAAAGTAAGTGCAGTAAAATACAGTAAATATGACAGGTACAGCGGAAGTTTGGAGCAATGGCTTCTCATTGTGTCATTGAATGTACCAGTATTCAAAAACGCATCAGCCCGATCGGAGAAGACATCGTGTATCAATTATCTCCTAAGTGTGTTTCACAAGTCAAGGACGGCTCCATTTACGACGTGGAATGAAAGGCATACATACGATCCTTTTTTTAACATTCATAGTTACATTCCTATTTTGTTGACTTTGCTGTGTGAATTTCATCCTGTTAATTTTTTAACGCAAAAGCGTTTCTTGGCTAGGTTGGCGATAGCGCGCGCACAGCTCCCGTCCTTAAAAAGCATTCGCAAAAGCCGTGCCCAGAAAGCACGCGACCTTTCCCACCGGAAGTGACGCCGGAGCCACCGGAAGTGATGCCGGAGCCAACACTGGCCGCAGCGGCAGTCGACGCACGCTCCACTCTGCTGCAGCTACCTGTAGCGGCTTGCGGCCACATTGCCGCGTTTCTTCGCTGTGTTGGCGAAAACGCGTGCCCAGCTGCATGGCATCGCTGTAGCAACACTCTGTGTGTGAACGCCCCAACTAGCCCATCGTTCCTTACCACCGTGCGTGCCGAGTTCAATCTGGAATTAAAGATGCCCACTGAGGACATCACAACGTCGAGATGTACAGGGTCGTCCACCCTTGGTGCGAACACGGCTCACCATGGCCGCGCTCCGCGGAGCGCCAGTGCTCGCGGCGTGGCCGTGCATCGAAGCTAATCTAGTGCATGCGCACAGGAGCTTCAAAGCGGGGTTTTGTTTCGCTTGAAAAGCGTGGGCCGCAGGATGCTGTGCATCGTAGCAAGGCATGCACTCCCGTGCTTTTAAGCCAAATGAAACCCCGCTTCCAAGCCTCTGTGTGCATGCGCTAGATTAGCTTCGATGCGCGGCCAAGGTGAGCCGTGTTCACACCAAGAGTGGACGACCCTGTGCGTCCAGCAATCTCGCATTCACCAACGACCTCATACATTGTGCGAGATGTGATGCATGTCTCCACCTACTCGGATCACAAGGCCATGGTAGTGTCGATGTACCGCGGCCCAAGTATGCCATCACCAGAACGTTAGGTGGGTGACGACACCGGCGACTGTCTAATGACACCATCCACAAGGCCGCGGCGGTCGTACTACTTCGATATGCCCGAGACCTGCCCGGGCATATCTGCATATACTGCCTGGACAACGAAAGGGGATATGTGAATTGTCGACACCACTTTTATGGCATCAAATCATGCAAATAAACGAAATCCGGCCTCCCACGTTGCCTCATTCTTTATAACACAACTCGGCAACACCAGTATGCAGCACCCCTCTGCAATGACAATCTAGCCAACAGAAACTCTTTCGCGTTCTCATCTCATAAGAATATGCTTAGGGATTGTCGAACTTTTTTGACTGCATGCCTATGGGAATGCTTTTTACGTTAAGTGTGATATGTCAAGCGGTCATGGCATCTCATAGCTTTTAGTCAAGTTCTTTTACTTTACCGCACACATCCAAGGAAGCTTGCAATATGCTATAAGTTAGTTTTTTTTTGTACCCTATGCCATACGTTGGCATCACAATTTTGCACATGTTATTTTTCGGGCACATTCGACTCAAACTGAACGACGGTCTGAATGGTGGTGACAAAAATAGTGGAGCAAGCAGTAATTGCATTGGCCTTACTAGAAAACAGGAGGTCCATGATTTACAGCAACTCCAAATCGGCGGCCAGAGCATTTCCCAAGGGTACCACCTCACTTGTGCTCACTGCAGCTTCCCAAACTGCATTTCTTGTTACACTGCTTTAGGTTTATAACCTCCATCTTTTCATTTATCAGCTAAAGTTCCATGATGAGTATTTAAGCAGGCCTTACTATGGACATGATGGTCCTACACGATTGCCTGTGTTGAACCTTCTTCCCTAAACAACACTTCGGAATGCCTTCAGCTGTGACGGCATAATAAAGATATGCATCAATATATTATACTTTTGCATAGAAGCGAAGTTTGGTGGAAGAGCCGAATTTTTCTGTCTGATATTTCTTTTTCCGGGCAGCATGCACTCAGTGCTGCAGCAATTTACCATGGAAATATAAAATGTGGGTAATACCAAACATCGCAATTTTATTCGTGCTTACTGAGAAAAAAAGTGTGTGTGTGTGTGAACAAGATGCGAAGGTTCAACAGAAATGTTAGAATGTGTGGCTCGAGTATATATAACTACATGTACGAAGAGTCACTCCAATATGCTTGAAACATGGCTTATCACACCTTATAATAGCGTCTGAATTTTACAATTAAGCGAACCTCTAACTAGTAAAAATACCTTATTGATAGACTCCAGAGAGATCTGTACCAAAGGGTACAAATACGACCGCCCCACCAGCATTATTCCTGTTGCCAAGCCTACTTAAAACACTTGCAGCTGAACGAGATTCTCGCTCAAAAGCTCAGAGTGCCAAAACCTTGACAATCACCGCAACACATTTTTCCGTATGCAGACCTGATTCCCTAAATTATCAACCCAAATGGAAGCTGCCCAGGAGTGAAATTGTGATAGTAGAACCAGTTTCTTGAGTCATGTCAGTGCGAAGCGACAAGAAAAAAAAGGTAGCCAAGGAGGGGGGGGGGGAGGGTCCAACCCTTTCCTCCCCTTAGCTACACACCTTATTTGTTCTGTACGGTCACAGGCAAAGCTTAATATAACAAATGCAGATATAATGAATCAGGGGTTCATCACCATTAGCCTGTTTTGTGTCCAATCCAGGATGAAGGCCTCTCCCAGAGATTTCCAATTTATCCAGTCCTGGCAAATTGGTTCCATTTTATGCCTGCGAACTTCATTTCACCACTGCATCAGATTTTTTGCATGCTGAGGCTGTAATTTCCAGCCCTTGGCACCCACTCCATTGTTCTCTGTTATTCCTGCACTTTATATCCTCCTGAGAGCCGGCAATGGGAAATTTGTCTAATATATTGGACATTGTAACAGAGCGCACCACGCCTTTCGAAGCGCTTGCCTCCACCAGGAAAGCATTTTCTCGGCTTCTTGTGGGACCTGTGCTGCCATGTAGTGAATATGGTCAATGTCTGTGTGTTCCCCGCCTCTCAGGAGCACTCGAAATGGCGCAATTGTGCACGAACGACTTTTACGGCTTCCGCCTAAGAAATAAGTGGATTTCTATTCATTGTTGGATGTCTTAAGGCGTATTTTAGCACTGATTTGTGTTTGTAAGAGGTTGAAGCACAGAAAGATATTCATATTTGAGCAAAAATGTGGTAGTTTTTTTTGCATGCACTGCATATTTGACAATGTCCAATATAATAGAGATTGGGTCTCAATGACAACAAAAACACGACAGTACGCTCGTGCGCTCTCTTGGCGCTCTACATAGAGTAGTACGTTTTTTGCTGCAGTTCTCCGCTTATTACACATAAACTTTGCGTATTTTCCCTTGTAGGTAATAGGCCTCTTGTGAATGGAATTTACGCGACCATTAATAATTGTATTCCTGGTTTGGAAGCAGCAAATAAAAGTATATTTGTGCTGCAAGATGTCTTTTTTCGGTCACTGACTTCAACTACGCCGTACTCTCTGTTCCCCAAAAAAGTCCCCCTAGAGTCCCCATGTCCAATATATTGGACAAGGTGCTGCAGCCAAGTAACATCATATATTGAAAAAAACTACATGACACTTGTCACCTTTGCATTCAGAAAAGGCAGTTCTGAAAGTTTAACAAAAATCCATGACCCTAAATTCACTCTGGGTCTCAGGAAGATATGACCTGCTCAGGTCCATTTCTTTTTCTTAATGATGATGTTGTCTACTCCTCTTTGTTTTCTGATCCATTATGCTCTGTCTCTTAGTGTCATGCTTATTTTTCTCTCCATATAATTAAGTATAAGTAGTACTGCCATTATAACAGTGTTACGAATATATCTGTACAACAAATGATTGAATATAACCTAGCTCTTTCCTTGTACTGAATTTGTTAAAATGAGGTTTCACTTGCAGCAATCATCATGCTTCATGATCAAACTACCCAGACCTAAAACACTCGCTGTGGAGATCAAAATGTTGATACTATGACTGTTCATGGCTCTTGTGGGAGTATCAGTACTGGAAGAGCTCCTGTGCCAATTAGAAGTGGTGATTGTTTTGAGGGTATCAGCAGCTGATAGACGAGCTTCTTTTTCTGGGTCTCTGAAATGTTGTTTATGACGGCAATGGGCTACTGATGTGCAGGCAGGGCATATATTCTGGTTGGTTTATACAAGTGACTTTACATTAAATCAGCAATTGCATGCTAATTCATGCTTAATATACAGTAATGGATAAGACACAGAACTAAAAGAACACATGCAAATGCCTTTGTGCAATAAACAGTCAAAAGTGGAGATAAATGGCGATGCACATATCCCTTTTGTAGCAAAACTCACCCACCTTGCTTAAAAAAGCATTAAAAACGTAAAAAAGAACTGATAGTTGAGAACTATAAGCAACGAGTATTTCACAAAAAGCCCCAATATCACATCCTTCATGACAAACATATGGGATTGTTATTTTTTACAGCATAAGCTGTTATGAGGTCACAACAAGGGCTGTTTTTGCTGCTGTAAGTTTCCGCCGCTGCCGCCACCAGTGTCCAGAACCACTATTGTACCAATTTTAGAAAAAATAACCAGGACTGAAGAGGATTCGAACCCACGTCCTTCTGCGTGGCAGTCGAGCATTCTACCACTGAGCTATGCCTGTGCTTGAAAATCATCACTAAAATACCTAGACAGGTATAAAGCCTGCTGAGGAATCACATTAACAAATCTAATGTTACGTGGCAAAATAGTAATACGCCAGTATGCATCGAGCAAAGTGGATTACATAATGGGTACGAGGAGTCATTCGAAAGGACACAGGGGTGCATGCTTTGTTGCTCCGCCCCCATTACAGAGGCATCATCATTATGAAACGATCTTCAACTTTTCCGTCATCATTATTACAAAGAGCTGCCTCGTGAAGCAGTTTTGTTGTATCATGCCATGCGTCATGCGACAGGCAACGTGCGCAGCCCCGACAGCAACCTGACTTGGCTCTTCCACATACCTGGGGGCCCGATCACTTGGCGAGATCCCCAAGCAGTTGAAATGGCCACTAAAAAAGTCGCTCCTCCAGCTTACGCTGTCACTTTCTTGCGATTCCGTGCAGGCCTGGGTTTTTATTAAACACATATCTCCTGACACAAGAAACCATATTTGATGCAGTTTTGCATCAAGCTGCAGATGTTTTTACCTGTGGAAGCTCACTGCCCTTTCCTCAATGGGGTCCTCCACATTGAAATCCGTGTTGAACCTCGGAGCAGAACGAGACAGGGTCCCTTTTCCGAAGTATCCCTGAACACACAACATGGCCACAACAGAAAAGGAAACTGTAATCAGCGTTGCCTGAGCAGGAATGCACAGCATCATAAATCTTATAACGTCCCTTCAATGCTTCTTGAGCAAAGTCGCCTGCTCTTTATACAAATGGTGTCCCTAGGGACACTGACTATATTGCTTGAGTTTTTTTAAAGGGACCGACAACCAACCTGTTCTCTATTTCAACACAAAGCTTATCGGTCAGAGTGCCCAGTCACACAATGACAATGGGGAAAACGCCGTGAAGCATTCTTTATGAGAATTCTTTGCCTATGGGGTCCTACATGCAAAAAAAATGTTTGCAAACAGTGGCCGACAGCCACCGGGTGTGTTCGTGTTAGGCTATGCCTCCACATTTCGCATGTTTTCGGTTGTCGCGAAGGCAGTGCCGCTTCTCCGTGTCAACTCCTTTTACTGCGTAGAAAGCAAATAGTAGGGCGGAGATGCGTTTTCATGTCTCGGCTGCAACTTTAAGGCCAAGTTACGGTCGTATGAACACCAGCAGCAGACGTACGGCAATTCAAAGACTCCGAATAGCAGTACCAAGGCGTCTCCAGCAGGCTGCGCTACGTTTCAGTTGCCACAATTTTTAATTTCGATTTACAAATACAAATCCTGTTCAAATTGCAAAAGGGTGCTTGACACCATCACTATAATAAGTTCTTTCGAAGAGTACGAAAGTCCGTTCACACCTTCTAGCCAGTTGTCGGTCCCTCTAACAGCACATCTGTTATACGCGACCGTAAAATGTCCACAGTTAATAGAAAACTTGGCTTATCAAGTATGCACCAGAGGGTTATGGAAACAAAGTATGAGTGTCCTCTATGGATAAACTGAAATAATTCTTTGTTGCACCTTATTTTGCACAACCAGATCAAAAGCTTTAGCTGCAACACACTTTCCAATTCCTTCGAGTCCTTCATGCTGTCTATGTGGTAGGCAGGTGTCCTACAAAAGAGCCATGCCAGCAGCTCACGCTGCTTTTGGGAATCAAATGTTATACGTGGTGAACAGCAAAGCATATCTATGTATAATATGGTACAGCAAGGAGGTGGTAAAGGGAAGTGAAGGTGAGGAGGAGGGAAAGAAGGAAGGCAGAGAGAAAGGCATTGTATAGGCCTATTCCACCGGGCCTACGTCACGAAGATGTGGTGGCGCTGTCGTCAGGAGTTTTGGTTTCGCATGGTAGGCATCCGCCGGCGCGCCTACCGTAGCAGCCGCTGCGTTTTCGCTGGTGCAGGCGCTTCTCAGAAAAAAGTGTTCACCGTTGACCTGCGCCGTGGGTTGGTTGCTCAGCAACGCACAAGATATGTGCGATAGGTTTTCATCGGCTTCCTGTTTGTCTGTCTTAAGGAAAGGGACGAACCTGTAATGCCGGCTCATCGGTTATGCGCCAAACATTTTCGTCATGACTAAGCATATGTGTAATTACTTAGCGTTAGTGCAGCTTGTTTCATTTGAGAGAGATAGCATTGTCACAAGTTTGTCAAGTGTAACGCTCGACACCAAGTTTCTTGGCATAAACAAAGTGCGGACACAGAGTGATGACGCTTACTCCAAGCGCGCACGACGTTACCATTTAGCTCGATGTGTAGAAGTAATCACGGTCGCCGTGTATTATCGAAGTGCGGAAGCTATACATACGCCATACGAATTTCGTTCACTCAAATTAAACAAATATATAAGAGCTTAATTCATGTAGCTGTGAGCGAAAGGCCGATTACAGCGACGCTTTTGCAAATTGCTTGCGGCTGCGATAGCATACACACGAGAAGTGTCTTTGGCAATGCTATAGTGGTTATGATGTGCTTAAATTTTTTTTTCGATTATCAGACTGCTCGAATGAACTACATGCTTGATATTTGCCGCATCGTTACAGGACTTCACGCCTTCACGATCGGAACTGAGCGTATGGGCAGAGCCGCAAGCCATGGTTATGTGCCTTGCTGGCGGTTATTTGAGAGCCTTGTCCATGGCACGTTATTGCTTCTTTTGTGTGTGTGCGTTATCACAGCCATATTTACATAGGTTATAGCATCACCAATATCGCATGCTTGAGTACCTATTCCGTTACTTGTGTTTTTGCGCAAGGATTTTGTGTAGGGATTAGAGGCTTTAGGTCCGAAACAGTATTTTAGCTGAGGCATCCTCAAGTCGCATTTAAACAAGTCTCGCTGTTGCAAGTGGTTCATCCTTGCGCTAGTTACCGTATTAAAGCATACGCATGAAGCGATGCCGACATTATAGCTCGCGATCGTTCGCATCATGTGGCAAGGTGCTTATCTTTTCAATCTGTTTCTCACATCTTGTCGTAGCTGGGCATCAGCACGTTCTTTTCTACATTCATTGAATGCTTCCTACAGAGCTAACGCAACTTCATCTCACGCGGCTGCCCCTCGCAAACTGTTGTAAACACGCCGTCGGCACTCCGACGCCCCATGCTCGGAGGCAGCTTTCACACACGCTTCGCCGGTGGCGCAGCCGTGCAGGGCTGCGGCAAGCAGTGGGCTGGGCTTCCGCGCCGCGACGTCGACACAAGCCCCCAGTTATATCGCCGGTGCCTGCCACTGTTTACCAACATGGAATAGGTCTATAGCCTTGTATAGTATATTGTAGAAAGAAGGTGGGAAAGGAGACCGAGGGTGAGGAAGAGGCAAATAGGAGAGGATAGACCATAGCGTACCCACTTATAGTATGGTAAAGGAAGGACGTGCAACTGGGAAGCATGGGTGAGCAGGATGGTATGGCCACCTGCGCTGCAGTATAGTATAACAAGGGGGAACGAAAGGGAGGCGAGGGTGCAGTGTGTGATGGTGAGGAAGAGGGAAATGGGGACAAAATAAGGTAAAGTGTAGCACACTCATGTATAGCGTGGTATAGCAATTAGGTGGAAACGGAAGTGAGGATGAGGATGGGGAAAGCAGGAGAAGGTCACAGTGAGGCCCTAGCACTATCTGCCCATAATTTATTTAATATCCTTAAGAAAGATACACATGTTTTACTTACTTCTTGAACTCAAACCAAACAAATAAGGCATTACAGGGGTTCTTTTCACAATCATAACATCAACCAATGCTAATTCTGCCTCATGCAACATAGTTGGTGCACCTAGTAACATCATTTGTTGAAAGTAGAGCAGATGCTTTCCAGCTCTGTTTCAGATTAAAGTGAGAATTCTCTGGTGTGTGCAGTGCAAAAATGTTTGCTTGTTTAACGTTAGCAGGAACCTCCCTGACCGATCAGAACCATCTTCTGACTATGTTCGAAAGCTGTTGTGGGGTTGCTTTAATAAGACAATGTGCACAAGATGACGACAACAGCATCAAGAGGCCCTAAGAGAAGTTTTCCGGTTCTGCCACCCTGTTTACAAAGTTGTGCACTGTCAGAAGTGCTCCCTTCTAAGAACATGAAATCACGACTCTCGGTGGAAAGCTTCACGAGAGCGCAGAGCATGAATAGTCAAAGGATTTATTTACATCCAGAAAGCACGAATATGGGCTCAACAAAAGAACAGTATTCAAGCAAATCCTAGAAACAAGTCCATGGGGGGAAAATCCTGCAAACACACTCTCTACATTACCCCATAACGTGGCAAGTAGCATTTTGCCACTTAAGATTAAGCACAATGTTACAGTTGTGTGTATGCTGGTAAACAGACAAAAGTAAGTGGAAAAACAAAGTCTGCTTTTCTCAATGTTCATCAAGGTGACACTTACAATTCTGTGGGTGTAATAATTGAACAGGTGATGGTAACAGAGATTACTTCCTCAAAACTTCTTGTAAGCACGAAAGATTTCCTTGAGAAAATGAAGTTATAAAACAAGCAGCCCGACAACAACACTGAATATACAGACCCTGCAATGCAACGCGAAACAAAAGATGCACCGAAGCATTCAGTATATCACTGCCGAGATTTTACAAGGCAAAACCGTGACATGATTGTGAGGCACATAGTAGAGGAGGGTTCCGGAAATTTTGACCACCTGCGGATTTTTTACGTCAACTGACAATGCACAGCACATGGGCCTCCATCATTTTTGCATCCACCAAAAATGCGACCACTGTGGCTGGGACTGAACCTGCATCTTTCCGGTGAGCAGGCATGCACCATAACCAATGCACCACCATGTTGGCTGCACTGATGTATGCATATATGAACAGTTACACTCGTATAAAAAAGAACAAAACCACGCTATCACATAAAGTAAATTTGTTTCATATGACTCCTAGCAATACTTTGTCCTTTTGAAACAATTCTAAATATTTGACATGTTTCCCCAGAAAAACTGCTGTGGCAATGCAAAATGACACTTTTAGCATGTCTATAATGAAAGAGCATTCAAATAAGTGAGCAATGACGTAGACTACTGCAACAGTAGACTGCTGCTTTCCTGGGTCAAATGAAAGAATACGTTAGGTTGAGTTAGGGCTTCAAGATGTCCACAGCTTAACTTGACCAAGAAAAAGAGCTCTTGCATCAAATCATTGGCCACTGTGTGCCCAGTACTCAGCGTCACGACTCTTAATAAAAATCTAAAGCGCATTCCCACATATGTTGAAATACTTGTGACTGCGCTCACATTCGAAGTTTGAAAACTACGTGCGAGTTGCTTCAGTAGAATGACTAGGAAGCTGGATGACTGTGTGTTTGTTCTCAGTATCAGCATGACCTTCATGTAGCAGGTAAACTTCATTCTATTCATAATGTTTTACTCCCAACATATATTTAAAGTAGCTGGATGAGCCTTTTACATGTATTCGCCATTTATGTATAGGGAGTTCTTAACTGAGTCCATGCTCTGTACATTTGACAAAACTCGCAGAGGAATTGAATATCCTTGACTCAAACTACAGCAGCACACTTTTCATGATTCTGCATCAAGAAGATGCACTGAAACTAAGTTCTCAATGGTCAGAATTATTGGTGCCCGGAGGAAAAAACAAGCAAATATAGTGAACAGTAACATATAAGTGGAATCAATAGCCGAATCTGACTATACGAACTCACATAAATCAATGTATCCTTTGTATCAAACCAGTTTCGAAGATAATGCTTTAATGCCAATGTATAAAAAAATCCATGGTCACATCGAACAAAAATAGCCAGAGCATTTCATATATTGGACCTTAGGCAGTTAAAAACACCCCAAGGTGTCTTTCCCTGACATATGGGGTCTGTGGAAAACTGGCAGTACAAAAATAACGTCATCACTCCTGTGACGCGTTATTTGCCACGTTTGTATTAACGCCAACTATGGTAGTGGGACTTTTCGCTTGCGAGACATATGGGGCTCCCACCTTAAAGAGACTGTCTACCACTCGAAAAAATGTTTTCTTTTGTGGTGAAAAAGAGAAGATTGCTCCTTACATTGATGGAAACGAGCATCCTCATACCCCATGAAAAATGAATCATATTAAACTCGCCTGAAAGTCGTGAAAAAATTACCGTTGGCACCACCCTCGACGATGAGTGTCAATCTTCAAGTGTAACGAAAAACCAGAAAATACCCATGCAGGTTCAATTATCCCGCTTAAAAGCAAAAGTTTATTACTTACAATTGTCTTTGACAAACATCTGGTAGCGCTCTTTCACAACGAAAAGCAACGTTCATTTTTAAATTAATATTAAAGAAAAACAGTAACAAGCGTTGCTGGCGTCTCAACATATATAGAATGGGTCACCATAATGATAGAACGCCCCGCCACGGTGGTCTAGTGGCTATGGAACTTGGCTGCTGATCCGAGGTCCCGGGATCGAGCCCTCCACTACAGCGCCTCTCATAATCAGAGCTGGTTTTGGGATGTTAAACCCCACAAATCAATCAATCACAATGATAGAAAAATTCAGTTTTAAAAGTTTCTGCTGAGTTCCCAGCGAAACCACTGCAACCTTGTACACTTAAAATGGTGCGCTTTCTATGGGGCTAGATGGCTGGTATGGGTGGCACTGCGGCACTAGAAAAACCAATGCCGCGAGTAGTGGCCGGGCGCGTAAACCCGTCGCGGCTTGTTGCGGGTGCCTGGGCACTTTCCCCGGTTCTGTCCCGCGCATTGCTGGTTACGGGAGCCGTGACCGGGTGAAACCTGCAGTGCGTTTTATATTGTGGATTTTGCAGAGTTGAAAAGATGAAGTAGTGCTTTTTTCCCCTTTTTTAATGTAATTTGCTCGGCTTCAATGATATCCGCTGCAACTCTACGGCTGCCTCACTTCGAAGACGGCGAGATGGTAGAAAAACCATGTGCGAAAGCCCCATGGGGAAGGAATACACGCCTCATGGTTTTGTCTCGTAAAGGCCCGTGGATGATGTTAGCACCTGTTTGTTGCATGTGCCATCTTCTTGTCCAAGTTCCTCACTGTGCATTTGTGTATTTTTTGGAAGGTGTGTCGCGATAATGAAAAGCTTTGACCGCTTTAGGGAGACAAAATGATTGCCACTTGTTTGTTTATAAAGCACCTTCTATTTTTTTTCCACAGGCAAGCACATCGTGATAGCAACCTGCATGTAAGGGTGAATGATGTAAAGGCGCCGAGCCCACAGCTGTGCTTTCAAAAAGAAATTTTGAGCATATATATGCTCAGGTTTATCACGACCCGCACACACCTCCCGTGCTCCGGGATACGGCCATTGCTGCTTCGTGCATGAATTATCTGTAATAGGAACATGAATTATCAATTACGAACAAATGTTACCTGCACGTTGCATAGTTAGCAGCTACTGCTCAAGATTTATAATGCTGGGAGGAGTAGTGATACTAAGCAAGGAAACTATTCGATGCTGATCAGATTAAAAAGAGACACGAGCAACATTAGTGATGTCTGCTTTTTTTTCTTTCTTTCTTCTTGCAAGCGAGTTTCAGCTGGTACAAAACGTCACTCATTTTCTCTGTTGTATATGTCTTGGCACTGCTTTGAGAATACAACATTTGAAGTTTAGAGCCTGAATTTATGCTTCCCAGCACCTTTCTACATATTTATTTCCTGCATGTGCTGCGATGCATCCTTTATCTGTCCACCCTGCTGCCCGCCAACGTTCTACTGAAAGCTGCTTCTCACCACCTTGTTGTGGGTGACCCAGCTTTTCTCGTCAGTGGGTTTGATTTTTCACGGGCCGACAAAGGCCTCCTCAAGGACTAAAAAAAACGCTGTGTTCATGACCGTGATGAGCAAGTTCCCATTTATATGGCAAAAATATACACGCACAAAAAATATAAGAGAAAAGAGAGTCGTCGTTTATCGGCTGCTCCATTTGCACGTCAAGTATGGAACTCCCTCGCCCCTTCTCGCAAGACTTCCCAGGAAAAAAAACCCTTAAGATTTTACCTTTGGTAGCTTACATGAATTGTTTAGGATTTGTGGGAACCATACATGCATGTTTAAGAAAACGGCGCAGCACACACAAACGATATACCACAAAAGAAGAGAACATGAAGACAAACGCTGTGTTCTCTTCTTTTGTGGTATATCGTTTGTGTGTGCTGCGCCGTTTTCTTAAACATGACTACGTACCAACTCGCCCATTTATCTGTGCTACTGAACCATACACGCAGTCACATACACCTACGTCCCCCTGTTTTTTTACCGCGACTGCGCGGTCCTCTCACCGGTGCCATGCTTCCCCATACGCGCCTGTTCTCGGTCGCGACTGACTAGTAGCGCACCGCGGCACGGGTGGCACCACTTGTTTTTTCAAAGGTGCACGTCTCGAGGCCCATTGCGACAAAAGACAAAATCGATGAAGGACAGTAGACGGTCCCCTTAAAATACCGCATGCTTGCTGTAACACACCACCACACTCCTACAAAAGCCCACAGGGTGTTGCTTTAAGATTAATAATTGATGAAATTTTACGAGCCAGAGCCTGCTATAATTATGAGGCAAGTCCAATAGTGCAGGGTGGCACCAGGGTAACTTCGCCTACCTGACATTCTTTAACGTGCACCTAAATCTAAATGCAGGGCATTTGTTGCATTTCATCCCTATCCAAATGCAGTTGCTGTGGCTGGGATCCCCACATATCCCCTCTTCCTGTGCAGAGTAATCAACCATAACTACCTCCAGTTAATTTTCCTGCCTGTCTACACATTTTTATCCTTCATTTCTCAGGCTCCGTTAGCGACTTCCTGTGCCTGCACCACCTCTTCCTGTGCAGAGCAATCGACCATAACTACCTCCAGTCAATCTTCCTGCCTGTCTATACATTCTTACCCCTTGTCTCTCAGACTCTGTTAATGATTTCCTGTTCTAATGTTTATGACAAAAATCTAAAGTAAATGATTACATAAGCCCTGGTTCTGGCTTTGTGGTTGCTCCATGTGGTTCAGGGAGTCGTTGATGGCCCTTTCCTTTTCACAGCACACGAATTGTATTGATGTCCATTACAATGAACGTCAAATCACCACAATGAACGACGCAGGAATTTGTGCCTCCTTTCTTATACAAACAAGTGTCTCTGCAAGGGCATGCATTTCATCATTAAAAAGTTGGCGATGGATGTTGCTGCAACATACAAACTTAGACAGACATGCATATGCAGCCACTGCGCTCACCCACATTTCTATATAGGCAGCCGTAAGTCGTAAACGGCCGTCATTAATTGACACTTTGCAAAAATGTATAAGTTGGCTTTCCTGCAAGGAGGTTTTCCAACCAGAAACACTCCTGCTAAGCGCGATAACCCCTGCACGTTCATCCCCTCGGGCGCCCGTCCCTGTATGCTCTTTCTTTGACTTCTGCCAGCCACTCTTATGTATATCGCGGAACTCAACGAGACAGCACAATCCCCGGGAAATTTTCGGAAAGCCTTTTTGGTGTTTATGGATCTTCGCTGGAATGTGCCCGTGTGAACGGGTTTAGAGCGACAAGGCAATCTGTGGACGAGAGTTTCTGGTCAGAAAACATCCTTGCAGGAAAGCCAACTTGCAAAGTGTCAGTTATGTGTGCGTCACGCACACGCAAATTTTGCTACGAGTGAACCGACACCAGGCACAGGTAGTACGTACCATGTGGTATAAGGTATTCATGTCTTCCTGCGACGTCACTTCGACACCATCGGGTTTGAGGACGCCGCGGAAAATATGCAACGTAGCGAGGCCTGGCTTGTCAGTTCCCTGTTCAAACACCAGCGGGAACGGAAAGTTCTTCATTGCAGGACTGCGATTTTTCTTCTTCATTTCGAACAGCACTGCAGCCTCCATGACGCTTTGTTTCACTGTAGTCAGCTAAGCAGCACCACGTGATCAGCACAACCACCACAGAGCCGGCGTGCGGCAAGTTGCCAACAGCCAATGGCGTGAACACCGAACTACGACCACAAACTTGCAAGCGTCTAAATGTCGTAAGGCCACCTACTACTGTTCCCAACCCTGCTGTTCCCAGCTTCTAGGCACCTAGGGACAGAGTCTGACAGAGTCTCTAGGGATTTTGCCGATAGTGGCGCCGTCCGCCTGTGCGCGCCGTCACTTGTTGGCGGATCGTTCAAATTATCGCCGCCATTCGGCCATGCCGAGCCATGTATACTGTCAGCTGTTGCACAGATGGTTACGAACCGCGAGTCATAGACTGAGTCTCTGCGTGTACTGGTGACCGCGCGTCGTGCAGCTTCATTGGCGCTCTGACGGCCTAGGTAGCGAGCTTTGGTTACCCGTGCCTACTTCTCCGTGGCCACCTTTGATAGATCGACGACTTCGTCTGATACGTAAGTAATAATCCCTGTTATTACTGTTACGTGCTCTGCCGCATGTAATAGCCAGAATTCTCAGTGTGCCAGTTACATATCGCATGTCGTGTCAAAAGTTATGCTATCGTTCTATCGCGAAAAAGTCGGGGGCGTGCTAGTAAGCTAGTTTACAGTCGTTAACAAAGGGGCCAATCAATGCACTTGCGTTCGGTACATTTGAGATTGTTGCAAATGGAAACGTCCATTTTGTTCACTGTGCACTCGATGACCGAGTGAGGAGAGAGCCTGCGCGCTGTTCGCATTCTCCATGTGGCAGTTGCGCCGCTCTAAATCTAACTTTGCGTGCTCACTGCTGCAATAATAATAATAAAAAAAAAGTCCCTTTTCCCGACATTGATTGCCTACATAGTCAACGACAGTTGTGTGTTTATTTGCTGTTGAAATCGTTCGTAACTCTTGTCATGTCGCTGTTCCGTTTTATACGTTACCTTCCGAGGTACTCAATTTGTTGAATGAATCAGTCAGAAAGATGAAGCATAGAAAAGCAGCACACACGACTGCTTGTTGTGTGCCACTTTTCTCAGACTCCGTACTTTCTTTTTGGCTGATTCATTTTTTCAGCATTACGTACCATCTGACCAAGGCTTCAACCTTACTGCCATGTATAACACGGCCGTGCAGCGGAAATAGTGTGGGCGTTTATTAAGCGCGTCTTCATCATCTGTATTTTATCATCATCACCATGCGTTCTGCGTATCTTCTTCATCGCTGGTGTGTGATCATCATCATAGTGTTTTGCGCCCGGCGCGTTGGCATCATCGAGTGACCTGCCGAGCTACAGAGAATAAACGTCGTCCAGACCGAGGCCTCATACATGACTGAATTTATATTTCACTTTATTATTTGGCATGCATCGCGTGTTAATGTACACAGGAACAGAACTGCTACTGACAACTTAAGTTCCGGCAACATATACATATAAACTTTTGTCTGGCATTGGTTGTACCAGCACGTTTGGCTGTACGCAGGGCAACATTACAATTCTGAAAATTTCAGGCCTGACTTTGCCACTATCAGTGCTTCATAAAAGGCTTGACATCCCTGTAAACAAGCAATATTTCCATGTGCTTGATATTCTTACCTTTATATGCGACACCTACAGCGGTTGAGAAGGTATAGCATCCAAAATTGACATTTGTGAGATGAACAACAAGAACTTGACGAGAACTACATGCTTCTTGAATTAACTTGCACGTTGAGTCTTTCTTATATGTGCCCCTTTTGTAAATGTTGTTTTCATCGTGCAGTTTTTGCTCTTTGTCCCACAAACGCTGCACCAATTAGCCCAATGGTTCATGCTTCTACATGCAAGACTGGCCTGACAAATTGGAATCCTTGTTGCAGAAGATTACATTTTCGGCACACATACTGGTGCATGCTTGTTTTGGGGACATTGTAAATCAGGCAGCAAATTCTGTTAATTAATGATAAATGTAGCTTTGTGCTCCTCTTTATTTCAATATTTCCAATCTGGAGAGACAAAATGGAAGGGCAGACCCAACGGGCAGTAGTATGACATCTTCAAGAAAGTGGCAATGTACACTAGGTGCTTTTAATCATCTTTATCACCAGCACTCTGCAAAATGTATGTTCTTGTTATCAATGACAGTGATGAAAGAAGAGTTGAGGCACCTTCAAAATAAGCTGGCACTGCAAGAGAGAAAGGTGGCAGGGTTTGAGTGACATTTGTACCAAAGTTCATGCTGATGGATGCTGTTAATTGCCTTCATTTATACTTCATACCACTTATGGCTACAGCACAGCACTACATTAGCAAACACTGCCTAAACATGTACTGCTGCACTTACTGATTCATCATCCATCAGCATTACCATGAAACCCAAGACATTTTTTTTCATATGTGTCAGTGCCCTGCCAAATTGACACACCGTGTGCCAAAATGCACTTGCTCAAAACGACACTAGTTCTCTAGTTGTGTACATGTGGTATAACATAATTAGTACAGTCTGCATGTACTCGTTTGATTTATAAGAGTTTGATTTGTCTTTGCCAGACATTGTCTTATTTGATGACTGTCTTCGAAAGTTTATACTAGTTGTATTACTAGCATCTGAACAGCGAATGGCCCCGTAGTCACGTTGTCTCCCTCCGCTCATGTCAAAAGCAACCAGGAAACTTGCGTGAGCTGTCTTCCACTTTTAGTCATCATCATCTGTGACTCGTACTACATTGTCTTGGAAAAGATACTGCAGAAGTGGGGGACCTTGTGGGTAGAAATGAACAATGTCATTAAATATTGCCACAACCATATTGCCATGCACATATGCAGGGCCTTGCTCATGGTAAAGCAATACGCATATTGTAGCTGTACGAAAAGATGAAGGTGTTGACATGGCCACGGTGGAAGCACACTGATGTGGTTAAACACAGCAGAGGGTTAATAAACTCATGCATGAGACTTTGCAAATACTGGATGAACTGATGAGGTGATTTTGGGCAATGTGTGTGGCATAAGGTAAGATGCCAGTGCCTTCACCACTGTGATAACCAGATAAATCAGTAGAGGATACCAGACAGCAACCAAAATGCTACATCTTTACCCTTTTCTCAGTGAGCCCCTCACCAGGCCTGGCCACTTTGACCTGACAAGTACATTGCATGCTCACGTTCATGTCTGCTGTTACGCACTGTGGAAGGCGCTCAAACATCAGACTGAGCGCTGTTTATGCTCCTCTTGCAAGCATCGTGCACCTAATGGTGGATGATGTTGCCACGGACCGTGCACGGCACACCACGTCACCACAATATGCCTGTGTGGCGCTACAAACTGTCACACTTGTTCAGATTGCGCAGTGGCAGCCCAAATCAGTCGGGGGACACCTGGCTCCTTGGAGAGGATGATTAATGTGGGCACAATAGCAAGCAAACTTTGCTTTTTTCCCCCCTTGCTTCGCTGCACCACAGCATCGGCCTGTGTCGTACTGGCAGTGATTCGCCTCCAAATATCCTGGTGTAGTGCCACTTCAAACATTTTTACCTCTGCTAATAATGGTCAAATTTGAAAAGTTCCCCTATAGGGCACCTAAGAAACTCCAGCGTGCAAACTAAAAGCAGGGGTGAGACAGCTCAAACAGATTTGGGAGCAGTTTTTGGAGCAGGAGAACATTGATTTGGAGCAGCTCACAACATTTAATGTGATGTCCTAAGAGCTCAAAAAGTTGATTTTGGAGCAGCCAAGGCAGTCAAGTATCTTTTTCACAAAATTTAAAAAAAAGTTCTCATTGCACCAAAATTGTCGATACACAATAGTCTTTTAGTTCAGACCACTAACACGATTTCGCCAGTTACTGCTTTGACATTTTGTAATTTTCTTATTTAGCTTCTGAAGGACCCCTAGCACTTTGTGTAGGTTAATTAGTGTTCACTTTTGTCACGAGAGTCTGGTCACTTTGGATTTTGTCAAAATTTTCCTGCTTCACACCATTACGAAGAAGCTCATCTTTTCACCAGCGCAGTGACCTGTATTGTAACACTGCAATACTGTGTGTTATGTTGCCGCTCATAAGGCGATCGTACAGAAGGGACGGCGTAGCACCGTACGCTATACAAAGCTTCTTTCTCGGCTCTCTCTCTGCATGGTCTTTGACAGCAATTATCAATGGAAAGAAAACTGCTCCCATCGAGCGGCTGGTCTCCCACGCTGGCCCCCAGGGGTTCCTGGTACGAGACCCTTCCCTTTCGCTGAACGTCGCTCGGGGGGGTCGCGGCTGCGCGACCGTACTTGTCCTCTCAGTGGCCGTTTCGGGGAAGAGCAGCTCGGACGCGTAGGAGGAGAATGCATGAAAAGTGCGCCGTCGCTTGAAGCGACAATGCGCTTGGCCCAACCAATTCTTTAATGACCAGCATGCGCTTTCGGCGCGCTGACTGGAACGAAGGGGTGAGTCGCAGCAGTGCACGGTCCGAACTGCGGGAAAGGCGAAGACACGCTGTGTTTCCTGGAACGACAGGGTTCGACTGGATGAGCGTGGGAGATGGCCCGAATGCCACAGGGCTGCTACGATACCGATATTTCGATTGTGAGAATATCTGAGAGCGTGGGATAAGGAGAGGGAGAGCCATGATGGGAAAGAATGCCAAAATGCCTGTTTAAACTGCAAAGACGCTGCTGTCAAGATTAGGGACAGCCCACTAGGGAGTGGCTTAATCTGAGGATAAACAGATTGGATGACAGAAGGTTGAGGCGGACCAGCAGTGGCCACCTCCCCTTTTTCTTTGTTACCGCAAGGTACTAAAGACTGGACGGGATTCGTTTCCCTTCAGTCTAGGCTGTAATCACTTAACGGATCGATCAGTAAGACTCCGTACGATGCAACTTCTGTCTGGGCCATAACCACTCGGTGGTTGAACAGTGAGACTAGGTTCGTTGTATGTAGTAACAGTGTTCTAGGCTCTAACTTAAGAAAAGTTAAGTAGAAGAGTAAGACGCTGTTGATGTCTATGTTATCATCAGTGTGCTTCGGCAAGATGTACATATGACTGTAAATATTTTGCTACAATATACCTTCAAGTTCATTACCTCCAACCTGCCTCCTGCTTCATCGACGTCGATTATCTTCTTGACGGGACTTCAGTCCACATCAAGGAGAAAACGAACAAGAAAAACTTAACTCTGTGGTAGCAACTAATCATGTAAGATACTGCAATTTCATATAGATAATGGCCTTCCATGTGTCTTGCTTCCACATGTCTTGATTTTCGAAGCATCTGCAGAAAACCTCAGACACCTGATGCATGTTGCATGCGATGCCCGCTGCGAGACTCCGCTTTTTTTTCCCCACTGGAACTGATGTTAGCACCAAAATACTTGCTTTCCAGGCTGTTTTGGAGCAGTTTGGAGCAATTTTTCCAATTTTCACGCTTTTGGAGCAGATCGAAGCAGGAAAACGGAAATGTATCAAAACTGTGCAATATGAGCAGCTGTCTCACCCCTGTAAAAGATGTGTGCTGCTGCATCAACATGACTTAGTGCATATACGTTACGTATTGCATTATTCTTGTGCCACTTCAGTCTTTTCAAGCAGTGGCTTTCCTGTTAATTTATGCACCCACATTTCCTGTCATCTGGACAATTAAATTTTACAAAACCTAGCCCTGAAAGGCTCCTACTCTCAATTGCTAAGCTTTATCACAAATTCCCCGACTTCACATGCAAGCCTTACTGCCCTGTGAAGCTTCACCACCCTACACTGCAAAGAAGCCCACAGTAGAACCAAATATGGATATAAAAAATACGGGAAGTGTAGAGACAGTGTTGTGCTCAGTGAACTCAAATTTGCTACTTCTGTGCACAAAGGCCGAAATTTGGCCACACCATGAGACATCGCAACTTTCTGTTGTGGAGATCTCCACACAAGGACTCTGGATGAAGGCTCACCATGCCTCCTAACACTGTGCAGGACACACCTGCAGTGTTCTTTCAAAGTGTTGGGCAGAGAATATCCTGCATTGCAATAACTCACCAGCCTTCTGGCTGGTTTTTTCTGAAACAGGAAATTAAAGGTCGTTATTTACAGCATACAATGATTCATAATATTCTACTTGATAACAGGCGTTCTGAACCTGAAAAGAGGCATCAACATGCTTATGCAAGCATGGCTGATATGTTCCAGCTGCAACACAACAGAAGGTAGCGGCAGTGATCTCTCAACCATGCAAAGCTGCATTTTGCTGAGCACTGATCAACTAACCCTATGTTGCTGAACTTGGTGGCAATGATGTCTGCTGCCCCTGCCTTTGTCATTAACAGCCATCGCTTACAATGAGAAACTCCATGCCTGGGTAGATTTGAACCCAGCTGAATAGGAGCAGTCAGATCCACACATGGGACAACTTAGGATAGTGCTGTCAGGAGTAAAGGAAGATGCATGGGTGGTAACACCGGTAACGTGTAGCTTCTCAAGGAAGCAGCAGACAGTGCTGAATTTTTTACAACACAAATGAACACCAGACAGCATCTGGTCTTCATTTGTGGCTTTTCAAAAATTCAGCACTGTGCGTTCGTTTTTAGTAACCAAGCCTTGGCCCTAGCAATTTCCAAGGAAATTAAAGACGGCAGCACAATTTTTTAAAAACATTTTCTAATGAGGGGCAGTCACATGTGTGCAGTTTCACCACATTCCCCACAGCTTACTTTGAGCAAAGTGCCAGTAACACCACCTAGAGGCATGCGCCATTGAACAACCATTAGCAAAGCACTGTGCATTCTGCATGGCAACCGTGCTGTCACAAAGTGGCCATCCTATCTTTGCATGTTGTAATCGTCTTTTCAGGTGACACAGAAAGCACGTTTGTCACAAAAGAGCAAGGAGTTTGTCATGTTATTGTTGCTGATAGTAAGCCCAGGACCACTGTCTGGCCTACTAAACGAACACGTTCGTTATACTTATAGAGTAATGCTGGATGCACGATGTCTTGAGCACGAACCGGCAAAAGCTCCACGCATGACGCGGCACGACCACGTCTAGCGAGTGATGGTGCGACTAACATGACAAAGATGTGGCCTTTGAGACTTACGCGGCGCAGCTGTGCAATCTTGGTGGTCGTATATCTACGCTCATCACAGCGCGTGGTTCACAGTCCTTCAGGACAGACCACAGTCCTCGATTGTGGTTTGGTATTGACCACAGGGCAAGCATCTTAATTCTGGATGTAGCACGCACCTCCGCCGAAAGCAGAATGGCTTCCTAGCCTCTTAGATAAGGTTTTAAAGCAGCCGAAAGTGTGTGCCACTACTAAATTGCGAGGCCGAACAATCGACATTGTTCATAGCACAGCGCCGTTAGCGCGTTTTAGAATGTAATCGAAAGCTTGCGCTGCACCTAATTGGCCGCACGCACCAGGCCACTGAGCTATTCGACCAAGCAGATGAAAGGGCCAGCATGGCTGTCTGGTTAGCCGCGCCCGACCTCAGAGATTTTCCAACCCATCGTTGTGGGGAGCTTCCTGTAGGCTCCGTACTTTAAGTCAGCATCTCTCGTTTCTGCTTTCTGTGTGTCGCTGAAGTTCTTGTGATATCACAGTGTGTGAATACATATAGTGATTCAGGGGGAGGAAGGGACGCTAATTTCCATCGCCCAATGCATTTTTTTCTCCCCCTAGGGGAAGGAGAAAAATGCACTGTCCCGACATTTTTCATGTCAAAATTCAGAATCTGGCCTTTTCTGTCATCATGCAGCTGGATAGTGCTGCGGGGATTGGCGGCTGTTCGGTTCGACCTCATGTATAAAAGAGGTAGATTTTACACAGCGTATTGACATCAATTACATCATGATGCCACTAATTTAACTGGACGGTTCAGCCGATAGGCAAATAGGAACGTTTGACAGTGTTTGCCCGCATAATGCAGATGTACACGCTATCAGCAAGCCAGTGCTTTCAGTTGCTTACTTCTGGAAGCTATAAGAAAGAACGAAAAAAAAATTGAAGGCAGTGTGCTTATTTTATGGAGGCTAGGGCTGCCTGTGCATTTATCTTTCTACTTTCTGCACCAAATCCAACATTTTCAGTCGCAGAAGTCGCCCGATACATTTGAAAAAACCAAGGAATGGTCAAGATTGTCAACAGTGGTCTCTTTCTGCACCAGAGAAATAGAGAAAAGAGGAACCGTTTTATTGAAATCGGTTACTTGGAAGCATTGAAGTGGCCCATGCACATGAGATTTATTTCGGTAAAGCACTGGTAACCAAAAGGCTCATTACACAACTCAGTTGGAGGCAGCCATCAAAAAGTCCTCCCGAGTGCACTGAGCGCAGTACCACAGCTTTCTTGCAGTTTCCTTGGTAATCGCAGCACATAGCCTGCAATAAATGAAAATAATTTGCCATGAATATTACTGGAAGTGTAAGAATGTAAAATAATTTTAAGGGTGAATACTAACTGCTATGTGTAATGACAGTGACAGATATGTTAACTTATGAAAAATTCCAAGGAAAAGAACACTTCTAAAGAGGAGATTGCACTTAATTCTTTTGATTTTGTTATATCCCAACACTTTTTTCATTAACTTTAGAAAGAAAACCTAGAGAATAGAATTCAGCAGACCGCACACACTGTAGGAGTCAATGTCATGCAAATCAGTCAGTGAGCAATTTGACTCTGCTGAATTTTCTGGCATCCAACCATGTTTTCGACTAGTGCAAACTGAGCACAAGCAACATCACCACTACTGCTAATGCCATAGGTTTATTTACAATATACAACTGGAAAAGCAGCAGTGGATGAGCGGTAGCGTGCTTGCCTGGCACCTTTTGGTGCCCCAGGTTCGATTCCTACATACCTAACAAGTGATAGCTCGACGCTTGCAGTGTTTGTCCACTTTTCAATCCTACATTTCAATCGTAAGCTACAGCAAATGGTGTTTTTTTTTTACCTCCACAAAGTGTGTTAAGAAATTTTCATTTGGTTGGTCATTGATTAACATAAGCTGCGATGTTGGGATTCAGTCAGCTACTGGCCATACCTGCACAATCTGGGGTGAGCACTATGGGTATAAGCCACATGTGGTTGTATTGTTGTTACTCATGACATACATGACAAGTATATCACTTTAGCGATGTCTAGATCCAGACACTCATATTCTCAATATATTTATGCCCTACCATCCCAACTTCAACATGCACGAAGTGAAAGATATGACCAGGAAAGCGCCCAGATGTAGGCAACTAGAGAGATAGATTGATCAATCGATCTGGTCCAAGTTCTTCAAGTTCACCAAGAAATGTGTCACAGTTAAAACAAAGTAAACTATACATTCAAAGGGCTACATGTCTCCCTATATATGAATTACTGCAGACACCCTTTGCTTCAATGACAAGCAACACCTAGACAGGATGAAGAGAGTAATCATGTGCAACTATTTCACAGAGCTTTAACATTTTCTGTCACAGAGAATAGCAATCAAGCTTCCAGGAAACAACTCCTCACCAGTGAAACCATTCCAGGCAATGGTCACAGCAAGTAATGCTCGTTTGTTCGTTACCTTTTTGCTTGCACAGGCCACATATCCAAAGCTGCCTCTCTTTTTTACTGCAAGTGTGAGAAAAAATAATTACAAGACCTTCAAAGTATGAAAGCATAGAAAAAGCTTAAACTGCTTACCAGAGGAATTGAAAGAGCCCATGCATCAGGATTGAAGTACTTTCCCAATTTTGGTAGGGGAAACCCTGTAGTCTAGCAGAGCACTAGGGAGACAATCCAGGCGAACTTCAAGGTCACCTTCCTGCAGGATGTATGCACCATCCACCACGCTATGGCACAGGTTCTTGTCGATGAAGCCCGACAAAAGCACTTAAAAATGTGCGACAGTAACAGATTACAGCTAACATACCTAGATTTGAAATACGAGAAAGCAATCTTCCTTACATTTTGTTTGGGACTTTCCAGACAGCTGCTTGAATGACACAGGTCTGCCATCATCGTGTTCGCTTGCTCTCTTTAGCCTGTTCTGCAGCAGCCTCTTAGATGGGTGGCCTCGGCTCTTGACTGTCTTATTTGAGACATGGAACTAGATGCAGTGCCCCCTCGGTTTGCACTCTCTTCTGTATCAGCATCTTCAATGCCTGCACAGCTGCTGATAGGTGTGATGGTGGCACAGTGGGCTCATTCTTGCTCGAAGGCTGCTCCACTTGGTCACCATGTAACATAGAGGCAGAACAAACATCTTGCACTGTGGCATATTCCACTGCTTGTACCTTTTCTGCTTCTTGATGCCTCACTGTCACTTCTTCATGCCTTAACCACGCTGAATTGACAGACTCTAAAAAACTTAGTTGTGCTGCAAAGACATATGGCTTGGACTCAGCCATGTTGTCTGCAACAGCCTTCAGCGTTTTCATAGCATAGTTAAAGTGTTGATTTTTATTCATTTTTTTCAAAAGAAGGCCCCGGCATTGACAGCACTTGTGCTACACCAGAAGTTCCCGCCATGGGCTCAGAATCAACTGTTTCATGGTTGAGGGAAAAATCTGCTGTGCTACCAAAGAACTCCACCTGATACAATTTAAACCATCGCTTGCTGACAGCCTCCTGTAGGCACGGTTCTAAATTAAATTTAGTGCAAACCGTAAGCATGTGCCTGCAAAGCAACCTCATCTTCATGTAGGTGGTGCAGCTGCATGAATGATTCTCGAAGGAAACATGCCAGCCATCAGTAGAGGCAGACGAAACAGCATGTGTATGCGATGACAGCTTTCTGATCTCTTGAGGGTCATCGCGTAGCTTTGCCAGCTCATTCTCCAGTAGCTTGCAGGCATATGGTATAAGCACTTTGCTACACTGCTTCTGCACTTTCATGTCCTTCATTGCTGTAAAAATTTCATGTCTTTAAGCGCACAGTCTTGTGGTGTGCTTCTTGAGATATGCTTGTTGCAAACTTGAACAGTCCACGGAGTGCTTCATGAAGTTTTGAAGAACCTGAAAGAACATTTGCGATATTTGCATTGTGAAACTCAACACGGTCGTTGGCGTCGTTGCCTCCTGCGAACTCTCGATCACAGAGGTGCCGTACCCACATTTCAGTAATGCCACTCCAGTTTTTTGTGAAATAGCTGGTAGCTTCTGAACTGGCATACCTTTCAAATTCATGTTTCGCCTCATCATACTTCTGTGGTGTGGGAGCATACATTTCAGAAAAGCTTTCCAAGGTGTGCAGCTGCAGTCTGAATGGCCCACTTCACATGGAACTCACAGAGCTGGACTGCTGGGGAATCTGGGAATACTGCTCCGACACCATTCACTTCAGTAAATCTTTGTCCACAATGACAACTTTTGTATTTGTTGCTGCTGAGTTTTCTTGGAGAAATGTCTCCAGAAGCGTGTAAGAACATTTTGCTGCTCGGATGACAGATGCATAAGCCACAACATGGCTCAAATCAGACCCATCCTGAACGACCATTACAAAAAGAGGCATACGCAGCTTGTTGGTGCGGTATGTTGCAACAAGCAGTACAACTTCCGGAAAGCACTTGATGGCCTGATGCATGTGTGGGGTCTGAAAAAAAAGGTTCTGCAGTTCCTTATTTTCATATGTGATAGCAATAACTTTGGCATCATATTGTCCTTGCCACCTATTTATCTCCTCTAGCAACTGGACTGCTTCATCTTGACTCTTCTGTACACACTTGAGATTGTGTATGTCCTTGGTGATTACTGCTTTCCTTATACAAACATAAATGAGTGTGATGAGAAACAAGTAAGAAAGCTCCATAAAAAAAACAAAGGAAAAATATGCTTACTAGTTTCCTGTCTCAGCTTCTTGACGATGAGGCTACGTTGAACATTCAGCTACATTAGAGGTCTGATGAAATTGACCTCCTCCTCATAAAGCTTGCGACACTCCCAGTATGCCTTGTAAGTTTCCGGGCTGACCTCGTGGGTGTGCTCGAGGTTGACTGAGGTAATTTCTAGCTGTTGGCAGGCCCGGCGTGCAGTTACAATTTTAGCGGGCCATTCCTTCTTCATAGTCTTAGGGAAAGAGATTAATTTCTAAGCCTCAAAGTTTCAGACCTGCGTATGGGGCACATGTTCACGGCGAGACAGCGGTCGAAGGGGCTTACCTCTGGTGCGGACGAATTGCAGTCAGTCTTTCTCACGATGCCACTGTGCTTGCAAACATATATTATGTTTGCAAACTTTAACTTTGCTTCGAGCTTAGTTAGGCTGGCCAAAAGACGGGTGTTCACAATGTCAATAGTCTTGCTATAGTAGGATACAACTTAAACAGCAGTTGGCAACATGGGCAGACGGACTGCGCAAGTCGGTGTTACTTGGCCAGCCAATCACAGAAGCAAGCAAAGTCGTCATCATGCAACCTTTTCAAGATGGCGCTGTGTTTATACCTTCGGTACCTGCGAAGAGTCTGCTCTTCTCGAGTTCTTTCATCGGTAGAAGCCATGAGACATGCAAGAAGCATGGGCAAAATTGTGTGGAGCCTGAGCGTTTCAATCTTGTAAAGGCCGCGGTGCAGTTAATCTCACTTCCGCGCTCTTTTTAAGCATGAAACGTCACCAAATTGTGTTGAAAAACTAAGTGGGGCTGTGCTTGTGGCGCACCCCTTGTTTTTACGTTGTAAGCATTTCATTTCAGCTCAATAAGGAAATGGTATTTTTACATTATTTTTTTTTTATTTAGACTTACTGCAATCACCATTTGGTGATTTTAGCAGGGTGGTACATAAAGTTGGTGTTCAAACAAATGGCAATACATGTGGCATACAAACAGAATGAAATACAATACAATACAATAGCATACAAACAAAATGCAATGCAATGCAATACAAAGCAATGACATATAAACTAGATGCAATACAATTCAACTGCTAAGTGTAGCTTCTAATTCTGATGAAAACAATGCCAATGATGGTGCTGAAACAGTTGCATTAGTTAGTTTATTCCACTCGACTATGGTGCGAGGAAAAAATGAATATTTGAAGCAATTGTTGCATGTGGAAAATGGGGTTATGGTGTAGCCATGCCTCTGCCTAGTTGAGTAGGCAGAAGAAAAAAAAAATATCGGCTAGATTGACTTTATATTGGCCTTTAATTAGTTGATACAAAAATTTAAGCCTTGAGTTACGGTATCTTAGTGATAGGGGCGGGGGGGCGAAAGTTGCGCTCTCTTTAAAAGGTCTGTAACAGAAGTTCTTGAAAAATTATTGTAAACAAAACTTACTGCTCTTTTCTGCACTTTTTCTAATTTGTTAATGTTAGTCTTGGTAAAAGGGTCCCATATGATCGCGGCGTAATCTAATATTGGTAGAAGAATTGATTTGTACGCTAAAAGGCGGACAGACGGAGTGGAAAGCTTGAGAGCACGACGAAGAAAAAAGTTTGTAAGTTTCATTTGTTGTTATGTGCGTAATGTGTTTGTTCCAGCACAGGTCATTTGATATGTAAAGACCCAAGTACTTATAATTAGTGACTTCAGACAGAAAAATATTGTTAGCGTTGTACCTGAAATGTAAAGGATTTTTTTTGTGAGTGATACGCATAAAGACCGTTTTGTCAAAGTTAATGACCATTTGCCATTCGTCACCAGGAGGCTACTTTCTGAAATGCCTGATTTAACAGCAGTTGATTGGATGTGTTATCAACCTCGGTGTAAAAACACAGTCATCCGCGTAGTTTCACTTTAACAGGAACTTGTTCCACAATATCATTAATAAACAAAAGAAATAGTAGAGGCCCAAGAACTGAGCCCTGGGGAACACCAGAATCGACCTTGGCATATTTAGAGCAGCGATCGCGAAAAGAAACAAACTGTTGTCTTTTAGTTAAGTAACAAGAAAGCCAATCCAATAATTTTTTGTTTTTAAGTAATTTCTCTAGTTTAAATAGCAACTTTTTGTGCGAAACGTTATCGAAGGCCTTGGCGAAGTCCATAAAAATTGCATCGATTTGCTTGCCTTGGTTAATAAATTTTGCAAAATCATGCACGGTTTCAACGAGCTGAGTGCAGGTTGAGAAGCCCTTTCTGAGTCTGTGTTGATGCCTAGTTAGAAAATTGTGTTTGTTTAGAAAATTTAAGATATGATTGTGTATTATATGTTCTAATATTTTGCACGAGGTTGAAGTTAATGAAATTGGTCGATAGGTTTCCAACCTGGTTCTTGTTTCCGTTTTTATGTATTGGTTTAATTCTGGCGGTTACCCAGTCATGCGGTAGTTCACCATCGCGTAATGATTTGCAGAACAGTACATATAAATACTTTGACACCCATTCTGCATACCTTTTGAAAAAAGCGTTGGGTATGCAATCAGGGTCAAGTAATTTTTTCGTGTCTAGTTTCAATAACATATTTAAGATACCACTTTCTGAGATAACAGCAGGCATGGAAGGTAAGGAGACATTAAAAATTGGCAAGGTACCATTGTCTTCAGTGTAAAGAGATCTGAAGTGTTCATTGAAAAGGATCGCGATTAATTCTGGATCACTAATCTCACTGCCATGGTCATCAAATATTTGACATACGTTTGACTTAGGAGAAATCGGTCTCCAAAACTTCTCTGGCGATGTAGTAATGAAACTGGGTAATGACTCACCAAAGTAACGTTGTTTATCTGAACTAACCTTAACTCTAATTTGAGCTGTCAATGCTGCAATTTTCTGTTGACAACTTGAATCAGCATAACGAGCCTTACTTTTCTTCTTCAATCGTTTTACCTGCCTTCTTAATTTCAATGTCTCCTTAGAAATCCACGGGTTTTTGGTTCTAGGCTTTTTAGATATAGTTGGTACAAATCGCTCAATGGTCTCACCAACAATACCCTTAAACATATTCCAAAGATCAGTCACACTATCAGTACTATTGGCAAAATCGTCGAAATGAAAAGAAAGGGTATCAAGCACCGACTCATCATCAGCTCTATGGAAGTCATGAAAAGTAGTCACCTTGGGTTTTTCACTGATAGAAACATTAGATACGGTTAGCAATACAGCAAGGTGATCGGAAATACTGGGGAAGACGTCACACGTACAATTAGGTGTTATATTTCCTGAAACAGACAAGATCTAGGATTGATTTCGAGCTGCCTTGAATCATCGTATAACTTTCAACTACCTGTGATAAGTCGTGCTGAAAAGCTATATCCATCATGATATCTGTGGAAGCATCACAGTGACCAATATGTGTCATTGTTGCCAATCAACATTTGGCAGATTGAAGTCCCCTGCCAAAATTATTCGGTCACCCCGCTTTACGTATACTGTCATATAATTTTTTAGTTCCTCAATAATATCGACTGAAGAACCAGGAGACCTGTACATAGCACCTAATATATATCTAGTGTTACCATGAATGACCTTACAAAAGATACATTCAGCATTAGGCACATCTGGCATTTTAATTAATTCTATCCCCTTTTTGGACAGAATACAGACGCCACCTCCTTTTGAGCTCTGGTCTTTGCGATAAGCACTGAATCCTGGAGGGAAAACTTCGCTGTCATAGATTGAATCTGTTAACCATGTTTCAGTTAGAAAAGCCACGTCAGGATTCTGTGACAGCAAAACTCCCTCCAGCTCAACAGCCTTATTTAAAACACTTCGGCAGTTGATATTGAGAACCTTCAGAGAGGTGTCATGTGGTCTGTTCTGTGATTTCTTGTCTTTGTTTCTAATGCGGTAACGGGACCCTTTAGAGTCGTCCCACCCGTATGTCACTCCATCAATGCTTAGTTTGTCGTACGTTAGCTTGACTTTTGCGCCTTTGGCCCTATCCGCAGTCTAAGTTTGCCATAATTGCCTCCTGATATCTCTAACTCGCTGTAATGAACGTTCCACTGTAATGAACGAATAAATACATGTAAATTTGTGCATTCCTCTGTTACTTTTGCCATTAGTGTTCTTTTGGTTGTACAGAAATTTCGAAGTAGGAACTATTTGCAGCCTCACGGAGGAACAGTGGCTGGCAGTTATGAGGGTGTGGGAGGGGCTTCACTGCAGACTTGAGTTGTATCTGACTATAGCTTTAGTGACGGAAAGTGTGTTGGTTCTCACATGAAAATCCCTAAATGCTCTGTCAAACTCAACGAAGCTGTTGAACTTCTCGCCTTCGTCCATGATGCCTCGTACGAGCGTAGAAAATGCGTGTGCTTTTAGCAAGTTTTCCTAACGCGCACGTGTGTAACGAAGGACGCACAAATGGCACAAACTGCCGAGTTGAACCGTTGCACTACGCAAGGGCGCTAGTTTTGCCACGTTAGTTGCACCATCGCTCACTAGATGTCATGGTCATGCCGCGTTGTGCAGAACGACCACGAACGTGTGGATGGGGACTGCAGACACCACCTGTAGGTATCTGGAAACATGCTTGGTGCGAACACTGCAGTGTGTGTTGTGTACCTGTCTGTGCAAGGCCTACACGAAGAAAATTCAAGGCTTATTGAATGTCTCGTGAGGACGCACGACGGCTGCAGGCGGACAAAGAGCTCATCATTATTGGCGACTTTAATGGACACCTGAGTGAGCTAGACGGGCACATGGATGCAAACGGGAAGCTGCTCCTACAGTTGGCTGAGGACTTAGACCTCGTAATCGCGAACGTCTGGCCACAGTGGGAAGGACAGTTCACATGGTGTGCTCGCGGCAGCGCCACCACTATTGATTATGCCCTGGTTTCCTTGCGTTTACATGCAATGCTGCAGAGATGCAGTGTGGACGAAGAGGGAATGTACAGTCTCGGCAGCGACCATAACCACCTCAGGCTCGACTTTGGACACTCTTGTCAGAAAGGAAAAATAATTCCCGGACAAAAGACGAAGTGTTACCTACAAAACCGTTCCACTGAGTCAGTTGTTGACGACTTCGAGGCTTGTGCCAAAATGCATGAGGCTACCACCTATGACGAATACATGTCGGCCCTGCAACGGGTGGTGGAGCAACATATGGTCCCTGACAGACGTTCGGCACGGGCATTAAAGAGTCCATGGTGGGATAGTGATGTTGAGGAGGCCTGGAAAAGGCATAGAGCGGCAAACAGGGAGCATCGAAGGATGGTACAATTGCCGGACGCAGAGGCATGCGCAGCCACCTGGCAGAGGTATCTTGAACTGAAGCACGCAGTACAGGTATTAGTACAGGCGAAAATTGCCAAGTACAACAAGCGGATATTTCAGTCCCTGCATGAAGATGGCAAGAACGCAGCCCTGAAGTTTTGGCAGTATGTGAAAACACTGGATAGACGACAACAGAGGTTACCCCAACTAAGGGATGCTGCCACCAACCAGCCGGTGACACAGGTCAGGCAGCACTTGACACGATATGTCACTGGAATGTTTGGCTCGACGGGAAATGACGGTGACAGGGATGCTTCCACAGCTGCGCCACTGCATCCGGCCCTTGGCGAAAGGCAAGAGGAAAAGGAACCGCACTGGGCGGTGAGCAGTGTGACAGTGAACCGTGCCATAGTGTGAATGAGCACTCGAACTGCAACAAGGCCGGATGAAGTTCCGGCATGCCTGGTGAAATGTCTCCGGCCCATAGGCCAGGGAGAAGCTTGAGATCAGCTGTCGAGCATCCTTGCTGGCAGTGAAATCCTGAAGGACTGGCGCCAGGGTTGGATAACGCTGATCCTAAAGCAGGGTGGTGCGGCTGACCTGCTGCAAAGCTATCGCCCTATCACGGTCACTAGCGTGATGTACCGCTTGTTCGCCGGTATCCTAAGGGAATGGCTAAGTGGTTGGGCTGAGGCGAAGAACTTGCTGACTGAACTACAAAATGGGTTTCGGTCGGGTCGTAGATAGGAGGATAACCTTTTCACTCTGACCCAGTGTGCCGAAATAGCCAAGTGTGAAGGGCGATCTCTGCTGTGTTGTTTTCTTGATGTTCAAAAAGCCTACGACAGTGTCCCCCAGGTGGCTTTGTTTGATTGCATACAACACTTGGGCCTTCCAGATATCCTCATCTCGACCGTGAGACGTATGTACAGAGGCAACACTGTGGTGGCACACTTCGGGGACGTTCGGTCAGACCCTGTTGTAGTTGTGAAAGGCCTGCGCCAAGGTTGCCCACTGTCGCCACTGCTGTATATCCTCTACGTCTCAAGCCTCAAGAGGAGGCTTATCAGCTCCAGCCTTGGTTTCCGGCTCCGTCACACGACCAGCGGTATCGACGAGAATTGTCGTCTACCGGGCTTAACGTTTGCAGATGACATTGTGCTCATGGCAGAAAGCACCCAGGAAATGCAGGCACTGCTGGACATCTGCCAGAGTGAAATCACTCGCCTGGGACTTTGCTTCAACGTTAAGAAGACCACCCTTCTCAGACTTGCAGGCAACTACAGCAAGGAGGGAGTTGTGACTCTGGGAGATGCCCAAGTGAGCTGCTGCACCGAATACAAGTACCTGGGTGTAAAATTGTCAGCTTCGATGGACATGTACAGCCTACACGAGGTGAAGATGCGTGAAGTTGGATTGCGGGCTCAATGCATCCTTCGACGCCGTTGTTTGTGGGGCTGCAACCGATATCTAATGGTGCGTGACCTTTGGAAGCTCGTCCACGTGCCTGTACTGACGTTTGCGAACGCAGTCACGACCATGTCAGCGGCCACTCATGAAAGGTTGGAGCGGCGACAACGGGAAGTGGGCCGCATCGCTCTGGGCCGTCATGGCATGGTGGCGAACGAGGCGGTCCAGGGGGACATCGGCTGGTCGAGCTTCGAAGCACGTGAGGCGGCCAGCAAACTGACGTTCCACTGCCGCCTGCTGTACATGGCTCGCGAGAGGTGGTCTCGTCGAGTCTTTGACTACCTTATGGCGACATGCATGCGCACCAAGTGGGTACAGCGAGTGCACCAACTTGAGAAAAAGTATGGTTTTTTTCTGGTGCCACTTGCAGCCGAAAACCAACGGGAGTGCACCAAGGAAATTCGCCAACGGATTAAGGAGGCCGAGGAGGACCAGTGGAGGCAGGCGCAGGTGCATAAGTCAACTCTACTCCTATACCGGCAACACAAGGACACCATCGCTCCAGTCCCACTCTATGACAATGGCCTGGGAAGTGTGCTGTTGTTTGAGGCGAGAGCAGGGGCCCTGCATACTCTTGTCCGTAAACAAGCCTACAACAGCGAACTCGTGAGTGTGGTGTGTCGCACGTGTGGTAGGGCTGACGAGACCATCGCACACATCGTGACGGAGTGCATGCAACTGAGCCCTCCCAATGCGAACGCGGATCTCGCTGTAGCACAGGGTTTTGTTGACACAGATGGCGTGTTGGACTATGCCGCAGTGAGGCGCAGCAAAACTCGCCTAGAATAATGGTGGAGAGTAACTCTCTCGGGACTTCAGAAGGGTTCGTAACCCACCAACCCGCCCGGTCTGTCTGCTTTTTTCGTTTTTTTTTCTTTTATTGCACTATTTATGTACCACTGGCTGGGGTGCCAAGGGGCACCCGGCCGTTACAAAGGGAATGGCCTCAACATCATCATCATTCATCATGTGTGAACATACCCGTGATTGAAATAAGTAAGAGACAATTAGAATATTGGTGGCAGAACACTAGAGAGAACGGACAAAAATAATTATAGGGAAAAATAAGGACTTTCCGCCATAAGGGGCAGAGAACTGGGCTATGAATTTATGATCGATTTAATTGAAGTAGATTTAAAAGGCATGAGGCCAACTTAAAGAGAGATTGGAAAGAAGTTCTTAAGTTTTTTACGAGCTTGGTGGTGCACATGTCACCGCCCCGTTACAGAGAGGACGCTCATAGCATCCATCCATCCATGCGTGGAGCCTTTGCCGGTTCGTGCTCACGACGTCGTGCGTAAAGCATTACTCATACGAGTAAGCAGCTTTGAGCTAGTGATAAGGAGCGCAATGTAAGGCATGCTCAGGAAACCGTGGGCCTCTAGACTGCGTGCTCACTAGTGTTTTGCACAGCTTGTCGCTTGAGCTAACCTTCGCTCATTCCTGCCGGTAATGTCATTTATTCATAGCCACGAGTTTATTTTGCTCCACGACGACACGTGGTGCATTTTTGTTCGAGCCCATTCAGCGCGAAAAGGTATTATTCCTTTTGGGTTGATCAGCCAGCATCAGTGCTATGTCTCGCTCAGAAAATACCGTATGTTGAATGAGTAGCTATAGGTGTACACGCTAACCATGTCGACCGGTCATGCTAAAACATCTAGCACAACAGAACGGGAAGCACACACACAATCGTTACACTCGCAGCTAATTTCTCCCCAGCTATCCTGAGTGTGCCTCAACTACTGGCTCTGCACTCGCAATAAAATGATGGCATATCTGTTGTCAAGTGCTCTCGCTTATGCAGGGCAAAGCTCCATATAAAGAGTAAACATTACTTACGTGTTGTGCAAGATGGCACATCGCAGCGTACGTTTGCAAAAGGCGGACATTGCGAAGTCTCCACGGGCAAGCACTTCGCGTACGATATGGCTAAATGCGTATTAAGCTGAACGACGCGCTATCGGCATCAGTCGCCGTACAAAGACGACCCCTCATCACCGGCTCACGGCAAGCTTGTAGCAGTAGCGGCCCAACACCGGCATGCGAAATGCGCGCAAGAGAAACCTAGTACGCTAAGCGCCACAAAAATTTGGCGGCACCGCTACCGGAAATCCCTAGACATTCTGTCCCTAGGTGCCTAGAACTAGTCACAATCGTGGGTAGCAATCAAGGTGGTTCCATTAAACTTCCGGAGTGGAAGTCCCTGCAGCTGCCTACGGGGCCAAGTGAAGCCGGCGGCGGCAAAAAGTACGCGGGCGCGCCATAGACGGGAATGTATTAAGATAGGCGCTCGAGTTGTTTTGTAACCTCACAATAAAACATTGAGACAGAAATGAACTTTATGCTTATGCCAATTACCAACGGTATTTTCTAACTGAGAATTTTCCCGCGTCTGTACTCAGCTGCAGGCGTCGAGGAAAAAAAAAAGAACACAGCTGGCTTAGAGGTCCTACGCAAATCGTACTTGCTGGCTTACTTCGTCTGTTAGTGGAAACGTTTCTGTGATGCGGTGATGCAAGATAGCACCGATACGCGACACTGTGCGACTGGCAGCTGACGTAAAATGCATTTGTGCCCTTTATTTAAGCATGTATCCAACCCATTGAGTACAGCGCATGCTTTCTGCGTGTTGCCTTAACTAACCGCATGCTCTTCTTTTTTCGTATTCAACCTACACTCTTCCACATTGGTTCGTTGCTCTTAGTGTTTGCGAAGTCTTCTGAGATCAGAGTCTAGACCCGTTGGGTGCGTTCGGAAAACTTTTTCATTTAGTTCTGACTGTACATAGGAGATTTCTTACACGGGACACGCGCCGAAAAGCATGCGTGCACTTGAAGATAGAGGTTGGGTTGTTCGATGTCAATAGAGTAAAGGTGATCGAGTGGCTGTTTTAACCTTTCCGTCCACCCCGAATACCTGTTCTCAGTCAGAAGGCTACGCACAGCACGGAGACACACGCCATACGTGCTCGCTGCATTTGCATATTCGTCAACACGTGTGCATAACAAATTCAGCGTCTATGCTCCGGAAAGACGCCCTTCCTCTAAAGTTCGCATACAAACAATGCAGGGACTATCCAATATGTGCATCAGACCTTGTGTGTGTTTTAGCAGAACTCGAGCAGCAAATCATGTATACACGTGTCTGAAAACGAAGCACTAACAAGTATTTAAAGCGTATACAGTTAACTTTGGTACAGGCGCAGGGATGTAATATATGGATGCGAACGTTTAAGGTTGTCCTCTATTTTAGCAAAAATGCACTGAAAACGGGCAGCCGTACGTGAAGAAAGTGAGAAAGACTTACACGTGAAATGTTCTTCCAGGCTTCTTCTCAATGCGATTTGTGCAGCCGAAAGCGACGCGCGAAGTCACCGTTGCCTTGTCAGACATTTAGATGCTTAGCAAAAACACGACAGAGTGTTTAAACACCACAAAACAGCGTTGCGCTGTCTACGCGCTCCGCCGTCTGCGTGGTCGTCTGCTACTCTTTCCTTGAGCAAGATGGTGGCGACGGCTTCACTTTCGGCGGGCCGCTTCCACTCCAGAAAAGTAATATATAACCTCCTTGGTAACACTCGTGTACATTTAGAGGCTTGCATCATAATGACGCAACGTTTACTACGAGAGCGGGTGTGCGGGTCAGGTAACTCTTAGAAATCGAAAATAAGATTAGGTACTATTTGTTGGCTCGCGCACATGCGGGTGCTTCGGTTATGTAGCCTGTTCTTGTGCTATTATAGCCACCGTTCTTGTGCTGTCAAGAAAACTTGTCGCCTGCTGGAAGTGAGCGAGCAGAGGTCCATGGAGTTGCGGCCGTTAGCGGGAAACTTTGTGGCACCGATGAGCGACACGCAAAAGTAAGTAGGCAATGAGTCGGGCAGTTCGCACACGCGTAAAAATAAGGTCGTGTTGAGGAAGAGGGTCCGAGGAAGTATGTCGGGGCAAGGCAGGTGCTAGCACGGTGCCGCTGTTTATACAGTGGTCGCGTGCAGGTGAGCGCACAAGTGCAATCTTGGGCGTACGGGGGAAGTAGCAGGCATCGTCGATCAGACATAGCAGCATGGATGATGAGTCGGCAAGCGAGTGCGGCTGGATGTGCCGGACTACTCTAGCCGTACTCCTCGAAGCGCGGTCGACGAGTTCAGTGCCTGAAAGAAGGCCCTCTCACGGACGTCGGCGCTAGTGTTTCCCCCGCTCGCCGCTAGTGCGTAGTGGCGCTATGTAAACATGGTTAGTTACTACCCTACTTGAAGCCTTGGGTTTTAGGTGAACATACCCGCGATTAAATTAAGTAAGAGATGGTTAGAATACTGGTGGCAAAAAACTACAGAGAAAGGAGAAAAATAATTATAGGGAAAATAAGTAATTTCTGCCATAAGGGGGAGAGAATTGGGCTATGAATTTACGTTTTTGCTATAGTGTGATCGATTTAATTGAAGTAGATTTAAAAGACGTGAGGACAACTTAAAGAGAGAGGAAAAAAGAAAAGTTCTTAAATTTTTCTACGAGACTGGTGGCTCACATGTCACCGCCCCATTACAAAGGGGACGCTCATAGCATTCATCCATCCAGTTCTAGGCGACGATTGTGTACAGCTTGTGAGGAAGATATATCGAGAAAATACAGTTTGCATAGAATGGGAAGGAATCACTAGCACAGAGAACGTGGATATTAGCAAGGGGCTGAGGCAGGGGATGTCCTTTGTCGCTGCTGCTATTCATGCTGTACATGGTTAGAATGGAAAAAGGACTAGGAGATTGCAACATCGGTTTTAATATGGCACACAAACAGGGTGGCATGATGATTGAGCAGATACTTCTAGGTTTATTTTATGCTGACGATATTGTCTTATTCGCGGACAGTCAAGATGATATACAGCCCCGCCACGGCGGTCTAGTGGCTAAGGTACTTTCACATTCAATTGCCTCTTGGCACTAACACTGGACATATCCAGCAGCCAAACTTTATTGTTATAATCAACAGCGGGGCATGTGGACATTGTTGTAAAAGGGTTAGTTCACCATAAAAAACATACAAAGTTGTTGGTGCAATAGTGCATCACTGTTATAACCAATATATCCTTAGAACTGGTATTGTTATAAATGGCTTCAACTCTACAGTGGGCCTATATGACAAGTCGAATGAACAAAGTTTGGCGTACATCTGCTTATCATCTATGCCTCGCCCTTTAGCACAGTACAGGTCACTGGAGTCAACACTCGCAGACTGTCATGAAGACCTGAGGTAGGAACTTCAACGCAGCGTGGCCACTAATTTTTCCACTTGTGGGTTTTGTGTCTTAAGAAGATTGGTATTTCGGTAAGAGTGACACTTTTTGGGTTGTGATTGGCAGTTTACCAATAAGCTGAAATATTTTGTTAGACAACTACCTAAAATAGCCAGGCCTGGTAAGAACACACTGTCCTGCCACAGTGGTGTAGTGGCAATGGCACTTGACTGCAAATTCAAAGGTCGTAGAACTGAATCCCGGCAGCAGTGACCGCATTTCAATGAAGGAAACATGCTAGAGGCCCATGTACTGTGTGATGTCAGTGAACATTTCAGGAAACCCAGGTGGTCAAAATTTACAGAGCCCTTGACTACGCTGTTTCTCGTAATCATTGTTCTGAGACATAAAACCTCAGAAATTATTAGCCAGAACACCCAGAACAGACTTGGCAAAAGCATGACGCACAGCCTATAAGAAGCCCCATCATAGGCTCAGCTTGACTGCACTCTACTGAAAACATTGGTTCCACGCGCACAAATTTCTCATACAACTGCCACGCTGGAAAACCGTGTTGAGAAGGTCTCGCACAATGAAGAATGATACAATGCTTCCACAGACTACAGAGTATACATGACATGGCACCTGGTGCAAGAACACACACTGCACTGAGTACAACCAAAATCACGTTATGATTGATTTCTGGGGTTTTACGTCCCAAAACCACAATCTGATTATGAGACGCCATAGTGGAGGGCTCTGGAAATTTAGACCAACTGGGGTGCTTTACCGTGCACTGACATCACACAGTACACAGGCCTTTTTTCCTTCATTGAAATGCAGCTGCCGTGGCCAGGATTTGATCCTGTAAACTTCAGATCAGCAGCCAAGTGCTTCAGCAACCCGACCACCATGGAAGGCCAACGGTTTAATGCCAAACTAGAACTGAAGTTCTGGGGAAGATCGAGGCTTGAAGTGATGCACAGATAGTTAAAAATGAACAGCAAATTTCGCTAGACAGAAAGTTTCGACAAGTGGACTTGTCTTTGTCAGGATGGCAACTGCTTTCTGAAGAGTTTCTTTCCACTGTCTACGCTCGTTACAGCAGACCCACGTACAAAAGACTTGCGGATATAATGGACCACATTTCAACCTAGGTTTGGTCTGTATTTTATCAATGTAGCCAACTTCGATTTCAACGGACCCCGCTACAATGGACTATCAGCTACAGTGGATGAAATTATTGAAGATTTCTTGCCAAACTGGGCACATACAATGGACTTTCACTGTGTCAACATGGGCTGACAACATAGTTTACCATGCCGGCATTTTAGCAAAAAGTTCAAATTGCGGCTCACAACATTGGCGTCCTCTGGCCAAGCCGAGCCTCTAACCAAGTCAGCCTGAGAGCACAACAAAGTGTAGTGATGCCATTTTGTGCTGTGTTCCTGTAAAGTTCATGCTGCACAGAGAGCAAGTGCTGAGATAATGGCTTCTGGAAAGCGGAAGCAAATTTCACTGAGCGATAAAATGAAAATTGTGAAAACAGCTGCACATGGAGAAAAGAAGACGGACGTAGGCAAAGTGATGAGACTATCGAAACAGACCGAGTTCCATCGTGCACAACAAAAACCAACAAGTACAAGCATCAGAGGAACTTAACCCTAAGGGCTTCAGGCTCCATGAAGCAATGCACCTGGACGTTGAGTCCTCACTTTGCTGTGGCTGCACAATGCCAGAGCTCACGATATTTCCGTTAATGGATTGCTGTTAAGAGAGCCGAGCAGTTAGCTGTGGTCCTCAGACACGACTGTGTCACCTTCAGCAACAGATGATACAGTCTCTGAGTGGATGGCTGATGAGCTGCCAGCATTCCTTGCCACATACATGGGCATATTTAATGCAGACGAAAGTGGTTTGTTTTATAAGGTGAATCAAAACAAAATATACGCTGTTTCTGGGATCCAGTGTCACGGTGGCAAGTGTGTCATGAGTAAAGGGCCCAGGGCACGCGCCACAGGGTGAAGTACGAGAGATGGCGTGCTAAGTAACGGAAAGGCGCCAGAGTGCACGCGCCGGTGACACGCTGGTGTTCGTGGTTGGCTGACGGCGGGCTTCGTGGGACGCGACCCGCGCCACGATCGGAGATGGCAAAGCGCTGAGCTGGCAATTGTCTGAGTGGCGACCGCCGAGGAAGGACGCATCGGCAGCTACGCTCTGCCGACGGGACGAGGTGTTCGGGTCGGCAGCCGGGACGCTGGTACCCCATCGTGTGGCCGTGGACCTCGACGACGTTCGGGCGAGGCTCTTTGGAGGTCCTGCAGCGGACGGTTCCTGATGCACCGTCAACAATCCCCCTTCAAGGGGTTGGCCAGCAGCAATTCACCAGGTCATGCCGCTACATCGAGCGAGAGACCGTACTCGTACTTAGGCCTCCGGGGGCTATGCCTAACGCAGGGAGACGCCACGTAGCAACTTGACCAGGTGTCGGCTACGGCAGCAAGCGTTACCCTCTGGACAACGCAAGGGAGGCCGGCGACAACTGGGAGTCAACTAGACTAGGTCCGGACCGGCGATGGACTTCGCCATGAAGGAAACAGCGCCGAGCACGTAAGAGTGTTCCATGTGCTACTCTTGATGGCGTCGGCGAAGCCAACGTGGCCAGACTTAGGACTAAGCGCCGCGCCAAATTGACACTTGAGGATTTGTTAGGTTAATTAGTCAGTTTCAATTAGGAGGAATTTTATGTATTAGCTATTCTCTGCTTGTATATATTCTGTTCACTTTTGACTTGCTGTGTTGTTCATACAAGTTTGGTTTGCCGTGCACAGAACGCTACCGTCGTTAAACGTCTCTCTCTCCCTCTCCAACGCGCGGTATTAACGCTCCGAGATCTCCGCCGGTAATTCGTGACAAAGTGCTCTAAGGAATGCTGGACCATGCTGTTCCGATTTAACATGCACAGCACAGAAAAAAGAAAAAAAACTCACTGATTAGAAAATTGAAAGATCCCCGCGCCTCATGGCATGCGAAGAATACACCAGTTGAGTGGACAGTGAACACGAAGGCGTGAATGACCAGGGACTTCTTCAACGAGTGGCTGCTGCAGTTTGATAAGAAGATAGTAAAGCAGCACAGAAAAATCTGGTTTTCCTGGATAACCACTCCAGCCACATGAAGCCACCCTAGCTCTAAGGAATTTCCATCAAACAAGGCTTCTGTCCTCCAGTTTCGCACCATTCCCACTTACCATGCAAGCCTTGTCGAACACTTGCTTTTTGATATGCAGAAAACCATCGTGGAATTGGAAGTAGATGTCAGATTTCCCATCGAAGTATTGGCAACAGCTGAAGACTGAGGTTGTCAAGAACTGCTTTAGAAAAACTTGTTTTCAGAGACATGCTAATGAGGAAGTCTGTGAGGAGTCACCCATCCCTGATGAGCCATGAGACCCATCAGTGTGGCTTCAGGTCAGGGAGGAATTTGGAGTGGAAAGCTTCAGACTTTGTAACATTCGACGATTGCATTGACGACGAGCAATCGACGAATGAGGAGTTGAGAGCCGCGATCGCAGGTTCTTTTGAGCTGTCATCAGACAATGACAGCGACCAAGAAAATTAGCTGCGTGCAGTCAAGCTGGCCTCACAACAAGTGATTTACTGCATTAGTGAAATGAAAGAATACTTACAGCAAGACGATTGCTCTGCTCAAGTTACGCAGCTCATCGAAATGCGGCACCAAGTGATTGCATTCTCACTCAAGGGCACTCGTTATCAGTCATGTATAATGAAGTCCTTTTCGAGTTAGATGCAAATAAAAAGTATAGCAACGAGGCTATGCAGTGGGGAACGAAGCACACACAACTGACGAAGACAACGCTTGCTGATTGTCTCGCGCTCGGGCTCCATCTTGCATGCCCACCTTCGGCACATTGTACATATCCTGTAAATATATTGTCCAATGTTTCCCAAGCCTCAACACGGATTTACGCAGCGGACACTCACTAGCATCACCTGCAATGCCAGCTCAAGGCGAGGACGAGAATATTTCGGCCGGAGCACCAACTATGCCTCAACCAGTGGCCCCAAATCGACCCGTCATCACACAACCGTGTGACCCAGGTACCTTTGCTGGCACCGACAACACTGACGTCGAAGAATGGCTTCAGCTGTACGAATGGGTGAGCACGGGCAACTATTGGGACCCTACCCTTATGCTAGCAAACATATTTTACATGACAGGCACTGCACAAGTATGGTTTTTGAATCATGAACAGGAAATCACGAGCTGGGACGTGTGCAAGCGAAAGCTAATTGATCTGTTCTGCAAGCCCATGGGACGCCGCCGTGCTGCGAAAGAACTTGCAATCCGTGCTCAGACTTGTACAGAGTCCTATGTGACATATATTCAGGATGTGCTTGCACTTTGTCGCAAAGTCGACGAAAATATGCCAGAAACGGAGAAGGTTGTGCATATTCTCAAGGGTATCGCGGATGGCATGTTTGCACTTTTGGTTTTTAAGAGTTCATCGACAGGGGGGGGGTGCAAGAAGTCACAAATGAATGCCGACGCCTTGAAGATGCAAAAAGCCGTCGCATTACTCCAACTTTTTCTCGTCTGCCCAACACGGCTGCAACATCTACTTGCAAGGACATCCGTATTCCACCCATTCCTGCGGCATCAGACAACATTAAGCACATCGTCTGCCAAGAGATTGAAGCTGCCTCCCCTGTTCCGCTTCACGTGCGCACCACTGATGATTCCCATACAACAATTTCACTTATCCAGATGGTTGTGCGTCAGGAATTAGCAAACGCAGGAATACAGACAGTTTGCCCAGTCAACAGGCCTGACTACCGTCCACCAACAGCACCTGAGCTACCCAGGAGCCCATACATTCGCCCTCACTACCAGAACTCTCCAGAATGGCACACATGACAAACCCAGCTGCTTCTGTTGTGGACGCGGTGGACATATTTCCCACCATTGTCACAATGTTTGGACCTTGCAACCTCGGCCGAACTATCGAAGCACCCGACGGCCAAGTCCCCGATACCCGGTACATAATGATGACAACATCGCTCCACCATCATGTCCAGCACGACCATACCGCTCCCCTTCACCATCACAACAGCCTCGCTCACCCCTGCGCTGTCGCTCTCCTTCTCCCGCCTACACCGGCCGCTCCTCGGAAAACTGACGGGCGCAGCTTCGAGAGGTGAGCCTGCCATGACGACCCGACCCGGAATTCCTCTGTCCATACTTCCTGGACATAACAACCTCATTAACGTAGACGTAGATGGTGTACTGGCAACTGCACTCATCGAACCTCCGCGCTCGACTGAAAAAAATTCTTACTCCTGCTCCGATCCCTGTTGTCAGCGTAGCCGATGGAGCGACCCCGGCTGTTTCTGGGTTATGTACCGCCCGTGTCACTGTTGCTGGACACCACACTTCAGTTTTGTTTTACGCCTTGAACCACTGCTCACATGAAGTCATCTTAGGACTTGATTTCTAATCGGCACATTCCGCTGTTATCGACTGCTCTGCAGGTGTTGTTCAGCTCACTTTACCTCAGGCCGTGGAACCTACAGATCCTGTGCCGAGTCGGCTGTGTTCCGCCGATTACGTTTGCTTACCCCGTCTAGCTGTCACTTACATCGACGTCTCTTCAGACCCTCCCGTCGAGGATGGAGATTACATCGTGTCGCCAAACGCTACTGTGTTCCGCTCCCAAAATGTCATGTTCCCGTACTTGGTCATCAGTATCAACGACAATGCCGCATGCCTACCTATTGTGAACTTTGGACTATGCCCTCAAGTGCTACTCCAGGGTATCTCTCTTGCGACCCTAGCCCCAGCCCGTGACTGTCATGGTTCCGCCTTAGGTGATCCTTCGTTGTCTCCTTCCGGTATTGATTCCGACTCCACCACTTTCAACAAGATAACGAAGATGATCACCACTGACCTTCCGCCCGACCACGTCGACGCCATGCGTCGCCTGCTCTTGTCCTACCAGGATATTTTTGATCTGAATGACCAACCACTGAGTCTAACAGCAGTTGTGAAGCATCGGATTCTCACTGGTGATGCCGAACCCATACATCGACGTTCCTATCGTGTCTCTGCTACTGAACGCCAAGTGATACAGAAGGAAGTCTACAAAATGCTTGCCCGTGACATTATCGAACCTCCCTCGAGCCCTTGGGCTTCTTCTGTCGTACTTGTTAGAAAGAAGGACAACAGCTGGCACTTTTGCATTGACCACCGGAATCTTAACCAAGTAACAAAAAAGGATGTGTACCCTTTACCTCAGATCGATGATGCCCTTGACTGTTTCAGTGGCGCCAAGTATTTTTCTTCGATAGGCCTTCATTCTGGCAATTGGCAGATTTCGGTAGAAGACATGGATCGCGAGAAGACTGCGTTTATTACGCCTGATGGAGTATCAATTTAAAGTGATGCCATTTGGGCTATGCAACGCTCCCGCTACATTCGAGCGAATGATGGATGCCCTTCTCCATGGCTTAAAGTGGTCAATCTGCCTATGCTACCTTGATGACGTTACTGTATTTTCGTTGACCTTTGGCACACACCTCGGACATCTCTCTACGGTTGTTTCCATTTTACGTAAGGCAGGACTTCAGCTCAACTCAACAAAATGCCATTTCGGCCGCCGGCAGCTTACTGTGCTTGGGCACCTTGTCGATTCTTCCGGCGTTCGTCCCAATTCGGAGAAAGTTCGCGCCATCAAAGATTTCCCTGTGCCGACGTACCCCAACGATGTTAGAAGCTTTGTAGGCCTCTGCTTCTATTTTCGCAGATTCGTGCGCAATTTCGCCGACATCACACGCCCTCTCACGGACCTTCTTAGGAAAAACGCGACTTTTGTCTGAGGCCCTGAACAAGCAAATGCAATTGCTGAGCTCACAATGCAATTGATGTCACCACCAATTCTTCTCCACTTTGATGCGTCTTCTCCCATGGAAGTTCGCACTGACGCCAGCGGCCACAGTATTGGCGCTGTTTTGGCACGACAGCATGGCTGCGATCGTGTCATTGCGTATGCTAGCCATCTTCTGTCCGCAGCGGAACGCAATTACTCCATCACCAAGTGCAAGTGCTTCGCCCTCTTTTGGGCAGTGGGTAAATTTCGCCCCTACCTCTCCAGACGACCTTTCACGGCAATCACCGTTCACCCCATCCTATGCTGGCTTTTGTCCTTAAAAGGTCCTGCTGGACGTCTCAACCGGTGGGCTCTACGCCTGCAGCAGTTCTCCTGCACAGTAGTGTATAAGTCAGGCCGACTCCATGTGGACGCTGATTGTTTGTCACGTCATCCAGTTGGCCCTCCAGATGTTCCCGCGACCGGAGAGTCTACTTGCGTCGTGGCGCTTTCCACATTTGACGACATCGCCTATGAGCAACGTCGTGACCCTTATCTGAGAGACATAATTCTAAGCCTTAATGGCCCGACTTCACCCTCTTCGCATATGTTTGTCTTGAAGGAAGGCATATTATACTGTTACAACATGCACCTCGACGGACAGGAACTGCTGCTGGTCATTCCCAAGCAGATGCGCCAAACTGTACTCACCCAGTTGCATGATGTTCCTACCACTGGCCATCTGGGCGTCTAAAGAATCTATGACCACGTTCGCTGTCATTTCTTCTGGCCCGGTGTTTGCCATTCTGTTTCCCGTTACGTTGCCGCCTGCAAGCCATGTCAGCACCACAAAAAAATCAGTGGCTCTACCAGCTGGCCGTCTTCAGCCCATTGAAATACCATCCGAGCCATTCTTCCGGGTTGGCCTTGATCTCCTTGGTCCTTTTCCTCTATCGATCAGTGGTAAAAAGTGGATAGCCGTTGCTACGGGCTACACCACCCGCTATGCGATCACAAGGGCTCTCCCTACCAGTTGTGCAATTGATGTGGCTGATTTCCTCATCGAAGATGTCATACTTCATCACAATGCTCCCCAACAACTGCTTGCAGATCGAGGCCACTTTTTTCTTTCACAGGTTGTCCACGACCTTTTGGGCTCCTGCACTACAAAGCAAAAATTTACAACGGCTTACCACCCCCAGACCAACGGCTTCACAGAGCGGCTCAATAGAACTATCACAGATATGCTTGTCATGTACGTTTCTGCTGATCACCGTGACTGGGATGCCGCTCTGCCTTTCATTACATTCGCTTACAATACCTCCCGCCACGACTCTGCTGGCTTCTCACCATTTTTCCTCTGGTATGGACGAGACGCAATCCTGCCTTTTGACACGCTCCTGCTTGCCGTTCTTGACACGTCGGAATACGCCCGTGACGCTATCTCTAGACCTGCAGAGGCACGTGAAATTGCTTGCATGCGGCTGACCACTTCCCAGGAAAAGCAACATCGCATCTACGACGCTCGCCACCTCGATGTGCACTTTAATCCCCATATTCAGGCCCGTACCGCACCTTACGCCAAGTGACTGACGTGACAGTACGAGATACGACCTCTCGATGCTCCCACGGCGCGATCATCCTTTGACATCGTCCACGTCGCCCGCCTCAAGCGCTATCGCTCGACCCTACCGAGCGCCGGGTCGGCGCTTTCGCTGCCGGAGGTCATGCAACGAGGCTATGCAGTGGCGAATGAAGCAGACACAATTGACGAAGACGACGCTTGCTGATTGTCTCGCACTCGGGCTCCATCTTGCAAGCCCACCTTCAGCACATTGTACATATCCTGTAAATATATTGTCAAGCGTCTTCTCTCCCGTAATAGTATCTTTGACTTCACTTTGGATGCTCATCATTCTCTCTGCAATCACATCATTAGGCATTGTGCACAATGCTTTGGAAGTGGGGTATTCCAGAGCTCCCAGCCCATATCCTGGCAAGTTCCACTGAGAAATTAGAATGAAAAAGATATTATGTGCGAAATGCATCGGTATGAATGTACGAGCTGATTCAGGTTAGCAGTGGTCTTGAATTAGTTGAGAAAGAAATGCGTCTGCACACACAAGAATTAAATTACAAAACCAATCGACAGGATAAGCAGAAAACGAGCCCCCACTAGAACCAGTGTTTTTATTTTTGCAATATGACTGGCTTTGTGATGGCAGTAGCTGCTAGATTTATGCAACAGCTTTTGGACTGAGCCTTGCTTATGTTTACATGGGTTCAAAGCCAGCCAGCAGGCCTTACTGTGCTTACTACAATGGCACTTGCTGATGAAAGTAGAACATGTGCTACAGTTATAAGATACTGACATCGGTCGTAGTTGTGCCACGGAGTCTACATTCAGTGGCATGTATTTACTAGGCTGCCCATGCAGCCGAGTGAAGTCTACACAGCCTAGCCCATACACATGTACAGCTTCTGTGCTAATGAGAGGACTGATGATTTGTGCTCGGGTTTTGAGACAAAACAATACATAAATGCAGGACATATTTCATGCTGCCACAAGAGAGCACAAAAGGAAGCACGAATGTGAATCCAACACTTAAAGAAAAGGCCGTCAGATTAGGAGAATATAAAATGTTTCCATTATGGTGCTATTTCTTACTGAAGCCGAAGTTGCATGCATTACCAATGCCGTAGAATAGGAGACTAGCTTTGCAACTGTAGTACTCCTGAACACTACCTGTCACGTACCATAAGCAGAAACATCCAAAGTCATGATTAGCTACCAACTATACAGATGCTGTACCGCAGCAAAATGTGATTGAAGCCATATGCATAATGAATTGAGGTTGCATCCTATGTGTGACCGCAATCGTCACATGTAGGATGCAAGTGCAATATCACTACATAACAGATTCAAAACCTTTTACAGTCACATGCAGGATATAACCCAAGAGCCACCGTGCCCACGAAGCATTCGTACAGTTGTGTCCGTATACCAGCTTTGATGAGTAATTAATGTATCATGAAGTAGGGCACCAAATAGTGATAAGAGGAAGGGCATCACCTACACCAGCAACTAACACAGGTGCACAGCAGTATTGTAGCCATGTGTTAGGCAGTATAGGCAAGGTGAAATGAAAACACACTGATGTCTGGTGAGAGTTTTACTGTATTTAAATACCACGAGGGACACTACATATGGCAGACGAACAAACCACCAGCAGAGTCCTGTTTCTTGATCAACGCAGCCCTGGGTCATTGATGAGCTGAAACTGAAAAGCAGAACAGGCTCAAGCCAACAAAAAACAACCCCTTCAGTCATGAATTATAAATGGCTGTGAAAAAACTTGTCCAATTCTTCTAAATTTGTTTTCAAGGTGCGGAAAACTAGCCATAAATCATAAACATAACGGGATGGTCTTTTGTGCATATTCTAGCAAGTCATAATAATTATCTAATATTTACTGTTTTATTCGAAGCACAGTGATGCTGACTTTCCTTAGAGGAGAAAAAACTGCTTGCAGAGGATGCACTTTCTTAATTTTAGTTAGTTATATTGATCCTTATGGTGCAAAAGCAACAATGGCTATGATGCACCGGAGGTAAAATTGATGAAATCTTAAACTAGGAACTTTGTTTACAGTTTGTTCACAAGTTTTATGGCATCGAGAAACCTAAAGAGGTCTTTAGTGGAGGTCAGTGCATACTCCGACAGCATTAAACGTGTGTGGTGTCACGTGTTACGTCTGTATAGCCGCTTGTGGCTGTAGACGATTTATTAAGGTACAGGAAACGTAAACAAGTTCAGAAGCGTAGCTCAAGCGTTGGAGTCACGTATTTTGTAGAATATATGAAAACATTTCTGCCTTTCTTTTTCAAAAATTGGACATGTTATTAAAATGTGATTCACAGTGAGGGGTTCCTCACAGTGTTGGCATTGTGGCTGCTCTTCTCCTCGTAGTAAATAATTGTGGGTCAAATGAGTGTCCTATATGGAGGTGACATAACTTCTACAAAACGCTCTTGATGACAACTTGACTTCCACTCATTTAAAACAGGCTTGATAGTGGGAAGCTTGTTATGTACTTTATCCCCCCCTTCGTGCTGCCATTTTGCCCTGACGGCTGTACGACATCGATTAAAAGTCTCAAAAGGGTATACTTATGGTTGCTACAGTGTTGAGCGAGGAGAAAAAAAGTACTTGAGGAGAGGAAACTGCTGTGCCATGACAGCGCGCGGCGGTGGCCCGTTAATGTAATGCTTGGGCGAGGAGGAAGTTGAGTTTTCTGCGAATCATGACAGATGACGCTTCCAGCCTGTTGCCATCGTTTACATGTCATCCTATGGGCGCGATGCACAATAATCGCGTTACCGTCTCATGTATTGTAAATTTTCTCAATTTTCAGTCAGTAGTGTCAATAAATAGGGGTGGCGGACATATTAGCTGCAGTTAGTAACAAATGCTGGCTTAATTATGTGCCGCACAGCGCTTCGAACGAGCTGCTTGCAGACACTCCAGAGCAGACGACGCATGCCACTGGAAGTCGCTCGCTCGCGTGTTGTGAACACACATGGGTAAATGGCCTTGTGAAGAAGGGCCGTGAAAGCTGCCGCATATTTTTTGTGATCTTATGACTCTAGATCTCTCACAGGATTCCGCAGCATGCTGTGGGGTGGTTCCTCAAACTTTGCACACGCTTTTCGTGTTGCAACAAAGGCATGTGCTGTCCCGTATTGCCGTCAGTGCCGTTTTAGGGGCAGCACTGTGTTGTGCCAAACCTTAACACTGGATCATCCTGCAAGGTGAAACTGATTACTTTCAAAATTCCCAGTGCCTTGGTGAAATTGGATGTGCACGCTCATGCAATAGCAAGGAAAGACCACTCATGCCCTGTGACTATGTTTGCGAGAAGCCTTTCTCGGATAATCACGTACGTGTCGATGTTAAAGCAAGCTTGGTGGCAAAGGGTTCGAACAAACCGAAACGTCCTGTGTTGTAACTAGATGCTGTGCCGTCAATATTTCTGGGCTGTCTTGGCCAGAGATTTATACCCCCCCCCCTCTTAACACTCCGCTAACACCAACCGTTGTATCCTCACATACCCCTAAAAATTCCTCAGATAACCAATGACTTCGTATCCTAACCTCCCCACCTACTGGTTACGCTACGAGTAACGTGCCCCCTCCCCCCCCCAAAAAAAATGAAATTCCGGATAAACTCCTGGTTCAGCTACCTGTTTTCTGTTCACAAAAAAAATACCAGAAAGATAGGGACACGGCCCACTGGACCTGTCGTGAAGTGCGGAGGACGTGCAGTTGGTGCAGTTGTCAATTAAAACACAAATATGCTTGCTGTTTGCCACGATGAGGAAAATGAGATGGTGAGATGGTACGTCCTCTCAAGTCCCTTGCCACGAGTTTGCCTTGAACAATAAAGAAGCAAACAACAACATATGTGTAGTTGAAAGAAAAGAAATGACACTGTACCGATAATTGTGGTGCCGGCCTAACCAATCGTGCTTGCGTTATCAAAGAATTATACATCTCGCGTTCCAGTAGGGGTACTGTGCAGGTAATTGTTTTGTAGGCGACACTTTCTTTTTGTTAGTCTAACAGATAATTTGCAGCCACCAAGGACGCATAAGAAACGCATCCGGTGTGATGAATCGGCGCCGGTTAGCCTCGAAACATTAAACCGGCAAGCTTCCGTGGAGAGCACGACACGCGCGCTCCTCTTTCTCCACGAGAGGGCACGTCGGCGCGGTGCCCTATGGCGTGACTTTACCGGGCCGCTACAGCAAGCGCCATTTCCCCTCGTCAAGAATTCTTGCTCCGTGGTGTTGAGTATGGCCCTGGCTGCTACATTGTCTGCCTCTTCATTTCCTTGGATGCCGATGTGACTCAGTATGCATACGAGATGCATTATTTTGTGCTCTTTGGAGAATGAGCAAGATGTCCACGAGAAATGGTTCGCCTTCTGCTCTGGAATTTAGGGCCCTTAATGTGCTTAAAGAGTCAGTGTAGACAATAGCGTTTTTGTGATCCGCAGATATTTCTTCTACAGCCTTTAACAAAGCATATACTTCAGCTGTAAAAATCGATACAAAGTGGGAGAGCCTGATGCATGACTGAGTGTTTCGATATGACGCTTCCAGTGTGTTCTTGTGTTTTTGAACTGTCAGTGTAGAATTCAGCATGGTCGTTTTATTTTTCTTGCACAGCTAAGAAGTCCTGCAGAAGCTGTTCATGTGGTGTTTCATTTTTTTAGATGGGTAAGGGCAAAGTCACAGAAATGGGAGGTGTCTAACCATGGAGCCAGCCTACCCGGCGTTTGAGCGACGTTCAGTGCCTCGTTTGGTATATCGTATTCTAGGCGTATTTTTTCAAAACGGAGCACAAGCGGTTGTATCGTGTGCGGTCTGTTGTTGTAATGTGCTCTGTTATTGATGCGAGAAACAATGGTGTGGCATATATGATTCAGCTTCAGTTGAGTTCTTATTACATAGGACATTGTAAGCAGGGCTCTTCGGTGTTCCAGGCAAAGCTCATTAGTTTGAGCGTGCAAACTATCGACGGATGCGGTTCTATAGGCACCAGTTGCCAGGTGTAACGTGTGGTTATGAATGGAGTCTAGGCGCTTCAGGTAAGATTTCCTATTTATAGTTATTTCTCTGGTTGCGATACTGCTTTGGACAACAATGGCAACGCTGCCTGACAGCCGGTTAGCTTGCTCGCGGTCGCGACGTATAACAGTGTATCCTTTTAGCATGTTAGTGTTCTTTGGACCTAAATTGGTCTCCTGTAGACATAAGGCTATAGGTGAGAATTTTCTTAGGATGTCTTTAATGTCGCCCAAGTTGTGCATCAGGCCTCTGCTGTTCCAGTGTATGTACGCCATGATGTGATAAAATGTATTTAAGAGTGAGAAAGAGGGTAACTAAGAAAAATAAAACAACTAAACATTTTCCTTTCCCCTATGCAATTACTTTTTTGGGGGCCAAAACTACATTTAGACTCCCCTTTCCTCTTCAGCAGGGAGGAATGACGGGCTGCCGGGGTGGCCTACCAAGGGAGGCAAGGTCTCCCATGCCTTCTATGTCCGATGGACATACGTCCATTGAATCGGTACCACTAGGGTGCTCTTTACTATCAGTGCTCTGTGAGGTTGCCAGCCTCTTATTTAGAGGCTGGCTCCTCAGCACCGTCATTGTGGCATGCGTCACCTTGACGGTGTGTTGGCTGCTGCCAACAGCAGTCTAGGTTTTTGGGCCTTTGTGGGAAGAGGCACTTGGTGCCCCTTCTGTGTTTTTATTTGAGGGATGGACTACGGCCACCACATTTTTAAGTTCAACCTGTGTGCCCACAGAGACCGTTGGCGGTGCCTGCCCCCTGTGCACCGCTTGCGTGTAGGTGCCCCTTTGGGCGAATGCAATGCGTTTGCGAGCTTCATACACTCTAAGGCAGATTTACCCAAAACTGGACTAACGGGGACCGATAGGCCACTTTGACTAAAAGTTATTCCTCAAGGGAGCAACTATGGGAAAGTGCGTGCCATGTGCAAACTCAAGGACTAAATGTTTACGCCACGCTTCGGATGATGCTTGTTAAAGGGACGAACGACAGCATTTAGTCTTAGTGCTCGCGATGTTGGCTTGTCGTGTCGTTTGTGTGTACACCGCACCGTACGTATATATACTAGGTATGAGTGGCCGCTTAACACCATAATGACGTAAATAAACCTCACTGGAGTGAGAGACAGCTGTGTGCTCCGAGAAGAAACGATGTGCATTTCCATTTATACAGAAAAATAGAGATGTGCATGCAGTTCTGCCTTCTGCCAATTGCACTGAGCGTCTCGCAACTGATGTCATGTCGGGTAATTACGACAACGAAGTTTACCGATTACAGATTTTTTTTTGTTTTTTTGTTTTGGGGGGGGGGAATTACTATGAGTGCTGCCCTGTTGCGCCTGTCATGCAGGCACTCATGCCAGTGCCTACTTATGTACTGTATGCGCGACAGTACGAGTGCGCGCTGGTATATGTCCATTCGCATGCGTGTATGCGTCGAGTATTAGCGCTGCGTTTTATCATACTTCAACGTCTGAAGAAATAAATTTGGGTTTTCGAAACGGCTGAAGTGGCGTAGTAGTTCGGAGCATGCAGTGGTGGTTCTGAGCAGCAATGTCTCAGTCCTGTAGAGCGTTGTTTCTTTATTTCTTCCTTTTTTTCCAGCTGTTATTTCTTAGCAGTGATTATGTTAACGCTTCGACGCCAAAGTAATTTATTTATTAGCATCGGCGTCGGTGACGGCGACAGGCGCACCAGCCAGCCCGTCAGCGGTCCACCCTGACTCACGAGCAAAACAGCGACAGCGCCGAAGGCCGAACGCGAGTGCATGTTACTTTTTTGTCGCACTGTGACAGGCGCCAACCACTTGACTGTCAGATGCGTATTGTGATCGACACGCGAGCACGTACGCGTGTGCGCACACTCGTGCATTCGCACGAATGAGTTTGTTGGTGAGCGGTGCACATTGTATGCATGCACGTACAGCTACTTCCAAAATTGTACATTGGCAGGGTCCTCCCCTGGGGGCACCATGTAGTACGTGCCTTAATATATATGCATGTATACACTTCATACATGCATTTTTTAACAATGTACAAGCACTGCTCAAACAAATTTCAGAATTTTTATAGCACATCCTCCCAGCTGCAGCTTCAGTTTACAATAAGAGATTGCTTCTCTTTCTCTATTTAAACAACATGATCACATGCAAATTTTCTATGGTTGACTCGAAGACAGCAGTGGTTATGCCACCTCATGCCATATCTCTACAGTTACAGTCGACACGCACAATGTCTCACGCTACAGTGTCAACAGCTGTAGAACTTGCAGTGCTCTAAGGTGTACTCAAATACATGTTTACAAAAGCTGCTTAATCATTCTTCCATTATCTTCGACTTGCAGCCAGCCTTACAACACTAAAGTTTGCCTTATGTCATAGATTGCATGAACAGCTGTTGGTATGACATAAAGCACCATATTTTAACCAAGCACTCCTTAACTGACACAACATCTTGCTTCAATGGTTGCCATCCATTTACAGTTTAGTCAGGACAACAGTGTTAATGAAGCTGTGCGTGCTCAGCTAATCAAGATTCAGGTCCTATACTGCTTTTTAGAATGGATTGTGCAGGGCAAGTTCAGTCACTTACCTTCCACACCACCTCTAAGCCAAACCTCTAAGCCACCACCTCTAAAAGCCAAACACGGGTGCCTTGATAAGACCAGTTTCAGAAAAAAAAAGTTCTTGGAACCTTAACCTAAGCAGTCTTCCATGAACAAGGCCACAAAAGCCAAATTATGTCTCCTGAAGTCAAATGGGCTTCAGGAACAATTGTGAACAGTCAGTTTTGCGTTCTTTATTCACATTAACTTTACCTTCCTTGATTTCTTCCATTCTTGTTCTTCTCTATACTTTATCTCTTACTACCCCTTTATAACCAGGCATGTACTTTGCTGATAATGTTGCCTCTCCCCTTCATTTCTCTATTTCCCTGAACCTTACTTTTACAAGGCTATGGCAGGTAGGTAGTGCTTCATAGAAGGAATTGTAAATAGAGCTGTTTAAGTCATCATATGCTACTGTATCAAACTTCACCACCAGTGTGTCTTCATTTAGAAATATAAACACATATGTAGTAAGCAGGTAATATATCTGAGCATAAAGTCACGTTTAGTCATTCATCTACCACCCTGCAAATGTGAAATTTTTTCGTTCACTCTTTCCTTAGGCACCAAACAATAGCGACAGTTATAGAGCTCTTTGCCTAATTTTTTTCTTTGCACTGCAAAACAATGTCAAGGTAATGCTACCTTGAGTAATTGGGTAATTGTACGAAGAACCTCCAAAGCACCTTTACATTTATTTTATATTATGTAAATGATGCACTTTATAAATGCAGAACAACTAGAGGGAAACGAGGATATAAAGGCCTAATACTAATACTACCCAGACAGTGCATAGCAGCTGTCATTGTACTGTCTGAAACACTGCTGTATAGCTGTTAATCTATCCAACCTAAATGTATACAAGAATCACAGTGTTTATTTTGGATAGCTGGTATCTCCTCCGCAATCAACATATAACCAGCACAACTAAAAGACAAGGACTGCAAAAAGTACTCCACCTTTAACTTTTTCTTGGTCCTCATGATTCACATGAGCCAATAATCTCTTTAGCTGAGGAGCCTGGTTGCATTCATACAAAATACGACCTCAGTACGAAAATTATTCATGTCCAAAGCATAGCTCGATTCAGTGGCTTTGACGTACTTTCAAGTTATCAGTAAATTATTATTATTATTATTATTATTATTATGAAGCATCTTGTACGCAGCTGGCTTCTCAGCATAGGAATGCTCAACATCAACATTGCAGTGTATAAATTTCCAGCAGCACTCTCGGACCGCCGAGCTAGGAGCCAACTTGTCATTTGCTATAGCACGGGAGACAGGTCTCCGAGCCATCTGGGCCACACCTTCCTTCTTTGGGCTATTTGTGGCCGTGGAGCAGCCTGCACATGTTGCTGTGTTTGTATGATGCATGCGCTGTTTTTCACTCACTAGTGTGCTTTAAAAGTCTACTGACAGGGTGTCACTGTGTTTACAGTTGCACCTACAACAAAAGTCACAGTTTCGCCGCAAGGGCGAAGCAATGAATGCGATAGCAAGAAACTAATGCTATACGAAGTGAGGCCCGCAGCTTCAGGAGCAATATTAATTGTAGCAAACATGCACTTGCTAAGTGACCACCTCCCATGGGCAGCGCATGCTGGTACGAAGGGCTTTATTCATTGTGTGTCACAAAGCTACACATGCACAGCTAGGGGAGGCTGCTAAATTAACAAACAGAAGATGAGTGTGAACTATCAAGTGAGGCACGCACGAAACGAACGTACAGATATACACCGAACGAGCGTGAATAAGCTGCCACAATGGATACTCTCAGTTTGAACAGCGCTTCTTTTGCAAAGGCGGCCGAAGCAGCGAAGGAAACTAGCGTGCTTCAAGTGTCGAGCTGTGAAATTGATAGTTCGCGCTCATCTTCTGTTTGTTCGCTTAGCGGTGTCCCTTGAGCTCGAGTGACTCGTACGCTCCCCTTGCGCTCCTCCCACCTTCTCGCTGGTACTGAAGAAATGCTTGTAAACGCCTGCCGTCTCTGAGTCCTGCCAGCGGTAATATGGGCTCCGTCCACTGACCAGAGGGCGCTACGGAGCTCTCGTTTGATAGCTCAGTGTCGCTGACATTGGCCGCTTGGGGCGCACTTATGAGACGCGCACGAGTTCACCTATAGAGCGCGCATGGTGGAAGCCAAGGCGACAGCGATGCGCGCGTTTCTACGCTGCTTTTCGGGCGCGCTGCGAATAATACCACACGCACGCTCGTGTCTCCCTCTGGGACAGTTTATTGCAGGTTTTGGAGCGTGCGTCTCAAAGGAAACAAAAGAAAGTGGGATGCACAGTGTAGGCTTGCTGCTGTAGAGTTGGAGACGCGCGCGTCGCATTTGCGTATTGTCCGGCCACAGCCTGCCCAGTTTTGTTTCTTCTGTCCGCCAGGCTATGTATTCTGCCGCTGACCTCGCACATGGAAAACTCGACTGCACGGAGCCTATAAGGTTCGCCGTGAGCTCTGCGAAGAATCTGCTCCTTGTGGCGTAGTGGTTAGCGCCACGCGCTGCGGAGTGAGAGGTTCCTGGTTAGATTCCGTGCTTCGGAAGCATTTATCTGAATTATTTTTCTTTGGGACTTTCTTATATATATACATACTTATACATATACGGTTCATGACGGCGGCGACGGGACGGCAAAAACCAGCCGAGACTGTCCATATAATTGCTATCGCAATAAAAAGAAAAGAAATTCTGCTTATAAACAACTGTGCAGCATGTGCACAACTTTGCACAAGAGGAGTGTGGCTGCGAAATCTATTTGTCGCATAGATTTCTGGCTGATGCAGACTTGGAAGGGACAGTGGATCACTGTTGTTAGCACATATCTCTCGACCTATATCTTTCATTTGACATCCATCTTTTGCCCCGCCACGGTGGTCTAGTGGCTAAGGTACTCGGCTGCTGATCCGAGGGTCGCGGGATCGAATCCCGGCCGCGGCGGCTGCATTTCGATGGAGGTGAAATGTTGAGGCCCTTGTGCTGTGCGATGTCAGTGCACGTTAAAGAACCCCAGGTGGTCGAAATTTCCGGAGCCCTCCACTACGGCGTCTCTCATAATCAGAACTGGTTTTGGGACGTAAAACCCCACAAAACAACGACATCCATCTCGATCCTTCTGGTAGTTTTATTTTTGCAGTCATCATCATGACATGAGCATGTTGTGCCATCATGAACATGACTACGACCAATACCATATTCTTTGAGAAGCACCCTTTTGACACCCATCTCGACCCCCTTCCAGTACCTTTATTTTGCAGAGTCGTGCTCATGTCATGCCATGAACGTGACTATGGTCAATGTCGCGTGACTATGGCCGATGTCACATACGACATGCACCTTTCAAATGACACCCATCTCGACCACCTTTCTACAGTTTCAAGCTTTTATTGTGCATCATTGTCACGCTTTGACAAATCGAAGCATTCTTTAATCATGACTGGGTCATTATTATGGTGCGCCCTCATTATTGCAACCACTGTAATCCAGCTTTTGTGTCTTGGAAACTTTAATTTTCAACCTTTGATTTCTTGGACTGGCAACCGACTTTCATAGTCATGGTCAAGAGCATGACTTAAAGCTTGGCTATCATGCTATTATACTTTAGTCATGTCTGCATTGAATTTAGGGATTGTTTGATATATCATGATACATGATTGGTCACTGATTTCTCAAGGTACCACTTTTTTCTGATAATTTCCCATAACTTTGGAACTCTCCTCATTTCAGCTAACTTTAATTACATTAAGGCTCCCTTCTTAATGAGTGGTACCATCGTTAGAAAAATCAACAGTCTTCCTATTATGAGGCGAGTCATCTTAAAACAGTAACTCAAACAAAATAGAGGAGACATGGCCTGCAGTTTTCCCGTTTTACTGCTACCAGCCAGCCCCGCTGGTTCCGACTCCGCCCATGCAAGAGCATGCAGGAAAATGCCATTTGGAAGTGTCCTGCCAATAAACCAAGTCCCACATGCTTACAAATGAACTTACATAACTTACATAGGGGTTCCACGATGTTTACAAAGTACAAGACCAAGAAGTTGCTGACACACACACAAGAAATGCACGTGCCCAGAGGAAAAACCCGAAAAGCAAACAGACTGAGATGGTGCCTCCGCTAGACGTTGCTAGCGGCACTTATGGAAGTGCCCAGGAGGGCTCCAGTGGAAAGGTCTATAGGAGCACTGGAAGAGTTACCAGATTGACCAAAATGTTTGTGTTATGCAAGCATGCTTGATGCGAATCTGTGTCTGACGAGGGAAGCAAGACAGTTAAAGGACCACTGAAGCACTTTTTAAAAAAATTGAGGTTATAATGCTTTTTAATCATTTTTCGTGTGAGGAATGCGAAAATCAGGTCGAAAATGGGCATAAACTTGAGCAAATGGCCCTATTTTGGCAAAAAAGCGCGGCACGCGTCATGGGCGGCAACGAAAACCTCGCTGCCTGCGATTGGTTGAGGAGCTTCATGACGTCATCGTGAGTGTCTCGGAGGGGCTGACTGCCACGGCTCTGATAGTTCGCGCGTGCCGACCGGCCGTGTGCATTTTATCAGTTCTTTTTCGTGCTCTATCTAAGCATATCACTATTATTATGGCTTACTGTAGCAATTACGATGAGCTTGTGGTACAGTTACATGTGGTCGCCTGCATCAAACGCTGCAGATGACAGGCCACCATCGCAGTGGCCTAGCCGTACTGCGATACATGGATCGCGATCGCCTGGTGTCCACACCGGTCCACATGCAGTGCCGTGTGCTCGAGCATGTGCACACACCGCAATTCAAGAAATGTGCAATGAAGCATCCGATCGAGTGAGCGGCATGTAGGTTCTGTCCAGGTACAGCGCTCATCACGCAGTACATACACACGCAAGACCTTGCATTCTCGACAAGAACTACAACATAAGCAACTTTTCATGACTCTGGTTTCGCACGAACATAATTCAATAAGAGCACCCCTTCACGTGCGACAAGCACGTGGGAACAGCGCGCCTTCATGAAGGCCTCGCTGACAGCCCATGAATATGACGCGGGCATAGCTAGGTCGACGGTGCGACCAACGCTGTTTTCAATCTGGCATAAACTCAGCGCGTACATTTGCAACATGATTAATGCTTAAATTTTCATGTTGTGCATCATTATGTCTGACTAGTTTTGACTTGCTCAATGTTATGACCAACGAGAGAAGCCAGTCCCTCTTATGCAAAAAAAAAAAGAAGACAGGTCCCTGAATTTTTGCGCTGCGATTTTGACTTCGCGTATGGTTTGGTACAGGACACCGCATTTGCGGAAGTGGTGTGCTTTTGACATCGCCCTATTTAATAGAAGGGATTACAGTTGTGATTATATATAACGAAATGGAAGAGGTCAAGGGCTCGTTTATATGTTAGAAACAACTTATTGAATATTTAAACTAGCGTGCCGATTATATTCGAGACGGTTTTTGTGCGTAGTTGCTCTCTAGGCTTGCCTCGAACATAGCACACTTGCTCTTGTAGGACTGAACTTTCTCTCTTTCCTAACAGCATTGACCCACTAAGTGGACATATAATCTTGAGAAAAATTGTGAAAATGCTGCTGCTCCGCAAACGTAGATTTCGCAGCTGAAGGACACACAGAAGCTCAGTATAGCAAGTCGACTTTGTGAAATCAGTACATAGGCCGCAGCAAAGGCAATATATGTGACACACTCGGGGAACTTGTTACTGAAAAAATATTGGTGCATGACAACAAAGCAGTGCGGTGCCCAGAAACCAACACAAGCTCTTCTACTGACACAGCGCTGTGCGCAAACGAAAGCCGCAAACCAATGCAGCTACCCTGCTCGCCCTCACGATGACGTCACTCCTCCGCGTTTCACTCTCTGTCATCCTCCTCACCTACTCTCCGCGCTCGCCATGGGGCGTTCCCTCAGACCAAGTTTGGCCGCTCATATCGCTGTTGTTTAATTAAATATCGCGGAAAAAAAAACACCGTACGTATGTTATAAAAGGTCACGGATCCCGAATTTTCATTAAATTGGAAAATTTAAAACCGCTTCAGTGTCCCTTTAAGGTTGACAGCATTATGAGCTTTCCCTCTTTAACGTTTTTATTATGTTATGGCCTCAGCCAACCTGAAAAGCGGCAAGGTATAACACAAACAAGCCAGATGATCAGAGAGAAGTGATGAAAAAATTATTGAAAAATAAATTAAAAATAAATAGGAAGAACAAGAGAATTTTAAGGGACAATGAAGGCTCATATTGATTAAGAAAATAGTTGAACAGGGAATGGCATTACAGCCAATATTTCAACAAGTGGATATGTCTTTGTGAGGGCCATGGGTTCTTTCCTTAGTATCTAAACATGCTGCTAATAATAGAACCACGTATGCACACCCACTCAAGTGAGGACACAAATGGAACAAGATGGGAAGCAAGAGCATAAGCTACTGCCAGCACCATTACTAGATTGGTAACTATGGTTACGATAAAAATCGTAGCCTGTTTCATAGTCCACAAATTCTTCAGTTGTAACGTTTACAGGAAACTGAGTCTCCATGAAGCTAACAGCATCACTGGCGAAGGAATGAATAACAGAAGGCATAACACACTTATTTGGAAAGAAAGGAAAACAGAAGGGGCATTTCTTGCTAACAATGCAGAGAGACATAGCTATGATATTGCCCAGCCTGCACAGATGCAGTGACCATGCTAATCTGCATATTGGCTGTTCACGGTAATTCAGTTTTGCACATAACTTGTTGGTTGATTACCGTGCAATAAATGTAGGCCTTTTATTAAAGTTTATACATTTAGAGTGAGTATGCCTTCCCAGCTATCCTCGCAAATACTTTTATTCTCCTTCTCAAGTTTTTTATAGCTCTGCAAAATACCCACTAGCTGCTTGTGCAGTCCCCCCAAGCTCATATACTATGTTTCTCTGCCAAGACACCTGCATTTAGATTGTCGATATTTGATCATAACTGGTCAAGTCTTTTGCCCATGAGCAATCCTAACCTGTGCGTTTGAGAAACTTCCTGGTCAGAAATGTGTAGTCTAAGGTGACTAGAGAAGGCATTATGCACAATGCCATCCAAATGAACGCATGTTTTATATATGCTGTGTAATATTTCAAAGAGCAATATGTTCTGTCTTGTAAATCATTAATTCAGGAACTATTTGTGTTTCTGGAAGGCATTATGAGCAATGCCTTCCAAATGAACCCATGTTTCATTTAGGCTGTCTAATATTTCAAAGAGCAATATGTTCTGTCTTCTAAATCATTAATTCAGGAACTGTTTGTGTTTCTGGAAGGCATTATGAGCAATGTTTTCCAAATGAACCCATGTTTCATTTAGGCTGTCTAATATTTCAAAGAGCAATATGTTCTGTCTTCTAAATCATTCATTCAGGAACTGTGTTTCTGGTCTTCCATACTGACAGCTTCATCAATTACAATGGTGCATCACTGACAATTGCAGGGCTGTGATATGATTATAACACAGAATATCTCACTGTTTAGGCAACAACAGTTTGTGCTAAGGTCTCCTTTTTTCTGTATGTCACCAAGAGTTTCAATGCCTGACTTCATTGTGACTGCAGTCAATTAACTCAGTTTTACTCAGAAACTTAGCAATGGCATCCAGTATTTCTCTTAGTATTTGTAGGGCCAAAGTTAAGTTGTATGTCTTCACAATGCAATAAGAGCTTTATGATGAATAAGTGCACACATAGGCACCCATTTGTAGTAGGGTTGGAGTGCACGTGTAAAGACTTCTACTTGAGATTTTATTGGTGTCTATGGCATACATTGTTCGTCAAGACCTACCAGCGGACCTGCTAGATAAGCATTTCAGATCTTTGTAGAGAAAAGGTCAATCAATGTGGTGCAGTTCCAATGGTGCACTTCCAGACCATTATAATGGGTGACAATACGGGAAGCATTTCTCATTTGCAGTTCTTACATTGTTTACAATACACTGAAGCACAAGCAAGGCTAAAAAAGAAAGGGCAATAATTAAGGTACAAAGAAACTTTGGAAGAATGTATTTATGGATGCTTTGACAACACTGAAAGAACAACATAAAGATACTAGCAGTTATTTTTTCTCAAGATTGAGTCCCTGATGAGGTATTATTTCTGAACCCAAGTTCAACCAGCGCAAGTTGGAATGAGTAAGTCTACAAGTTTGAGGGGTATTTGATCCCCGTGGTCTTGTCAGTCTTAGTATGCTCCACATAGCAACATATGTCTAGTTCAAAATAGCTCAACTTAGTCCGGCAATGGTAGATCCTCATTCCAGTGTACGTGATGTTGAAGATGTATTTTAGGGCTGGGCCTGACTATGGTGCACTCACTTTAACCATGTATGGTTTCAGCTCCACCCGTAATTGAGGAAGACCAAGCTTGTTCATTGTAAACGGTATTTTTAGTTAAGGGAGACAAATTAAATATATGTTTTTGTTCAGCCAACGGGGTAACAATACATAGCACCCAGGCCCATAGGCAGGAATTTTTTTTGGAAGGTGCCCACCTGCTGAAGGCCTTGACTATTTGATAAAAAACCTTCTTCTTCTTCTTCTTCTTCTTCTTATTATTATTATTATTATTATTATAAGGTTTCAGTAAAAATCTCAGTATGTCCAATAAGTTACTTTTAAATGCAATGTTATTATTGCACTTAAATTTTGTTATTAGCAATACACTGTGTTGTCAACACAACCCCCCTGGCTACGAGCCTGGCAGCGCTTTTCCAAGCTTAAAGAATAAATTAATAAAGCTCAGACTCTGGGCTTACTGCATTTCAAGTTATGCATACACACAAGAAAAAAGGGTGAGGTGATACAGTCAAAATAACAAAGCATAGACACAGGCGCACTTAATATATGTAAGAATTAAGGTGTGACACAACAATTTTGCTACACACAAGAAAAAGGGAACAATACAATGTAATTAACTGTACAACATGCTACACAGCACTGTAGATTCAACATCTGGTACACGGCCATTTGCAATGTCATAATAGTATAAGTATCAAATGAAATATTGACAGGATCATTAAAAGACAATTAGCAAAAACTGCGTACAGCACATTCCTTCTTTTTCATAGTAAACTACTACAACGTATTGTTGAACAAGTTCATTGTTGAAATGATATCATGATATTGCAGTGAAACCCACTTCTCACATGATCTACCATTTGGGAACAATCCTGCTGTGTTCATGTATATGTATTTATCTGCAGGAGCATGCATTAAAACCTGACACCTTTTAATACTGTAATGTAACTGTGCAATAGAAAGCTGTGTACTATTAGATCACTGGCTAAAATATGAATCCTTCCATTCATGACAAAGAGCTTCAATTTCATGGAACCCTTCAGAATCCACATTTTTCTCAACAAGGACAGCAATGCACCTGTGAGAGCTGTGTTGAGTTGTTTGATGCACTTTAAAAGACATATTTAAAAGACTTTAAAAGACTTTTTACACTGTGGTTGTGTGCTCCAGACAGTGGGCTTGCTTTGTCCTCTATAAAAAAACTTTCAGAAGCAGGAAGGTGTGCAGTTGATGACTCGGCTTAAACTGGTGGTGCACTGCAAGCGTGCCATTGCAGGTTTTCGAAAATACTGATCTATAGCTTTACATCTCGTTGACCAAAGTTTCAACGGCCCTACTTTAAGAGTAAAGCTTGCATAATGAATTATAGGTCTAATTTTATAATTACTAATGAACTATATGATTAAATTTTGTAATGACTACACTAGTACATGTTTGAGAAAATTGTTATAAATATCTGTACGAGTACAACTAAGTAGTCAAGCTGACTGGAAGGAATTTGAGGAGCAGAGACGTTCAATTCACCTCTGCTGCTTTATGGTTTGACCATTGTAAAAGAGACACTGAGGTAAGAGACTTTTGGATATAAAAGATGCCAATTATTCGCACAGTTGGCTGTCTCATCTCTCCCATTAGGTGCACCTCTTTTGTAGCATACACACTGCTGGGTATTATAAAGGACAAAATAACCTTAAATTTTGTTCAGCCATCTTCCCAACAGGTATTTTAACTCTAAATGCAGTGCTGTGTGCTGCTATCAGCAGTTAATTTGTTGTGGAAACTAAAGCAAACGGTAACCAAGTAATGGTTACTATTCTGATTGACACAGTCAGATTCTGATTGACACAGTCTACCAAGCAAATCATTTAGCATTGAGGCAAATGGTACCCTTTACAACAGGCCATAGCCTTCTTTCACAGTCGTTGTGTGTCTATATCAATATAAGGGTTGATCAGAAAATGAAAGCGTGGCACCCTGCTTATGAGAGACTCCTCACATAAGGGACAGAAACTGCTCCCTGGTGCATGTCTGTTATGAAGGGGTTCAACTGTAGTAGTGTGTCCCAGTCATTGTTTTCAGGAATTTGACCTCCTAGAAATTAAGGCAGAAATCATAACAAGCACCATTTTATTGATGCTGTGCCCTTCAGTTTGGCATTGCTCATCATAAATGACATGTTCATCTGCACTGGTTTGTTTCTGGAGCCACTGGACAAAAGTGACAGGTATGTGGCATAAGTTGCATTAAGCTCCATTTTCCTGAATTTCATGTATTATATCTGGTGCCAGTTGCTCACATATTACCTAGAAGTATGGCATTTTAAGGAGGGCAGATGCCCCAAGTTTACTCCATAAACATACCTGTTCACGAGGCTGTTAACAGAAATTTCTTGAAGACGTGCCTGGCACATTACCTCACCCGTCACGTTTGCTTGTTGGGCTGACACCGTGCAGTACTGGCATACTCTTTCACTGGAGAAGCAACATGAAAGCTCTTCAGGATGATTTATAGAGAGATTGTCATCACAGAAGCTAAATAGAAGCCCTTTCTCTTGCTTTGGAGGTTTTCCACACATTGAGTGTCAACCCATGTGCTTGAAAGATGTACAGAAATACCCAATAAAGTGGAATGTTGGAACAATTGCCACCGTAGCACAGTTGGGAGAGCATCGGATGTGTTCTACAAGGGTTTTGGGTTCGGTCACCACTGATGGCCAGTGTTTTTTCATCCACTTCAATCCCTTTCCATTTATGTCACAACTGCTACACTACAGCTAAAAGCTACAAATAGCTTCCCCAATGCCTAATTCCTTGGCCACTTTGTCTGTTAGCTTCATGACGTTGTGTCTAACAATAATGACGAGCCCTTGTCCTTTCCCCTTTTCTTAACCCATAGCCAAACATTTTCTCTTGTTAACAAGTGGCTGAAATGTAGCAGTGAAGCCATATTTGCAGTGGAAATGGGTATGCACAAACTAGAGAAGGATGCTATGAAGACATGGATGAGCACAATCATTAACTGACTATTCAGTGGATGTGTGCTCCAAATGTCCAAGGCACGAAGATTTTGGGCAAAAGCTGTGATACCACTGCCCGTGAACTGATAGCTTTTTTTTTATATCCCATTAAGAGGGGATGGTTGTATGACACGTCAATTTCTTTATTGCATAGTGAAATGAGGCTCTTGTACAGCTTGTGATCTGCTGACCATGACAGTGTGAAGATAAGCGAGTGTGTGTTTGTATTGACAGCGACAAAAAATCAAGTCTGTTGAAAGTTTACACTTGCTTATGTCCTTACTGCATCTCTGTCTAGTTTGCAAATACCTGTTTTTGTTGGAGTATAAACAACTTGCCCAGCTGAACATTTTATTGAAGCCATATTTCTGCAGAAATCGGGGATTTGTATAGGTTTAAAGGTTGCCCCTATTCTTAATGATCTCTACTTGAGCAAGTTTGATAGCCACTTAAAGGAGGCCTTAGGTGAGCACGTCATTAGGGTATGTCATTATGCTGATGATTACTTGATTTCTTGCAGTAAGGATGATTTTGAATCTGTCGTCACCCATGTAAGCGAACAGTTCAAAGTTAATGGAGATGGCGCAAGATTTACAAAACAACTGTCTCAGGGAAACATAATACAATTTCTAGATATCTCTGACATTTGAGAAAGACCACGTGTGCTCCCCTATAGCTTCTAAGCTGTTGTTGAACTTTCAATCCAAGCATTCGAAAGTAGTAAAAGACAGAATAGCCATGTCATGTCTAAAGTCATCCTTAACAAAATCATGTGTGCACCAATTGAACAAAAGCTTTAATGCGCAGGTCAAGCATCTTTCAGAAGCTGGTTGCCCTAGCTTAGCTGTAGCCACTGTAGCTGAATGCCTAAAGAAGTTGGTTTTGACCGGAACGCATGCCATAGCAGAAAGTAGTAACAGCAGGAAAATATTCATGAGTATTCCATATATCCACGTAGGTTTACACAGGCTTAAGAAAGTGGGAAGTAGATTTGTGGTTAACATTGTGTTTATGGCTCCCAATAAGTTAGGCAAGATTTGTGCTGCCATGCACATTAAAAATTAGTTGCTGCAAGCAAAAAAGCAAACAGATATTTGTCAGGTTAAGCACACTGCTAACAATAATTTTACTCTCACGTGGGTGTGGTTTATAAGATTCCTTCTAGCTGCGGACGGTTCTATGTAGGGCAAACAGCACGTTGTATTAATCAGCAATTAATTGAACATAAAGGTCGTTATCAGCTGGAACGCCGTCTAATCTATCGTTGCACTGCCTGGACTGTAAATGCACACACGTACAGACATAAGACTGAAGAAACACATTTAATGGTTAAGGCCTGGCATATTAATATCAGTGAAAGTGTGTGCGTGAGTCAACCGTCGATTAGCTTAAAGAGGGAAGTGATAGAATGCCTTAACAGTCGTTTCTCGTGTAGACCGGCACGTGTAACCATTTGACAGGTGGCGCTACCATTCCTGAGCATGCACAGATGAGTTGTTTGTCTTCTTTCTTTTTCGCTTTTGTGCTCTGGTTCAACTGATAGCAGCATTCGTGTTGTCCACTTCTCTCCCCTCGTGTCCGTGTTTTGCCCACCTGCTCTTTTCATTATGAATCCTTACCAACTCGCAGCTTTCTGTCCTTTTGAGCCATATTTACTGACGTAAGCTTCACAAAGAAAACCAGACATATGTTGTGAAGCTGGGGCCTGTACTTAACGCGCATGTTTTGCAAGCAGCAGTACATAGCTAGGAGTAATCGCTCACCTCATTTAGAGACAAAGGAATTGAAGATTTCTGTCTCGTCTATATAAAGCAGAAGTGTAATTCTCTGCAGTTCGCAATGACAGATTATGGGTGCTCTCTATATTAGACACCGTCAGCTGTACGAAAGTAGGCATGAAAGTTCAAACACACAAGTATTGAAATCGGGAGTGGTGTTGGGAACTTTGCAAAGCACACGAGGCACTTTTGTTGGCGATGCTTCTCACTTTGCCCAACTATGTACTTTGCTTGGGGGCGACAAAAGGAAAGTTCTCAATCCTCTGCCGTATGACAGATTTCGCTTGTTTCACTAGACAAGCACACAGCTGCCAATTCAAGTCACCTATACAAGGCACGCAAAGAAGCGACAGTGTGCACTTCTGAGAACGAACAAAACAACCAAGAACCTAAACAAAATGTTTCAATTATGACTCTACCAAATCGGTCAGAATACTATGTTTCTTAACTTTAGAGTGATCCTGTGAGGACTATTACAGCTAATTTTGCCATTGTAGCTTAGGAAGGAAGAATGAGAAGGGAAATCAAGAAAGGCAGAGAGGTTAACCAGAAAGGCGTCCGGTTAGCCTACACTGGGGGATGGGAAGAGGGATAGAAGGATGGGAGAGAGAGAGGAGAAAGGGGAACAAAAAAAAGAGACATTGAAGGATGACTCCATCAGTCAAAGGCATTCGCTCAAAACCGTCGTCTTCAAGAAGCGCAGAAGTGCTTTCAGTGTCTTGCGGGCTGATGAGCGGTGCGGGCGGTGTTCAAGAAGCATCTGCATAGAAAGTGGCCGATCGTTGAGTTGTTGTTGCGTCTGAACAAGGATTTTACTTTCCGCGTCGAATCATGGGCAGTGGCAGAGCCAACGGTCGAGGGTCTCGTAGGTGTCGCACACCTCACATGCTGCACCATCAGTGGCTCCAATTGATGCGTTGTATGCCTTATGAAGGCAACTCCCTGCCAAAGTTGACAAAGAAGCGAGGCATCATGTCGAGGAAGTTCTGATGGAGGGTGGAGATGCAGGAAAGGTTTTCGTTTGTACCGTCATGTTTGTCTGATGTTTGCAGAGTCCCACTCAGCCAGCGAGACTGCTTGCCAGGTGTCAAAGCTGCATTGCAGCATTTGTCCTTAGAGCAGAATCGAAACAATGTTGACTTCTTGATGTGAAGTGCGCACTGCGCGATCTGCGGAGTCATTTCTGCTGATTCCACAATGACTGGGCACCCACTGAAAGTCAATCTCGTGGGCATTTTTTCTGAGGTGGTGGTGAAACACAATTATATCGTACACCAGCTGCTTGTTGAATCCGCACCTAAGAAATGACCGTATGCACTGTAACGCCGCCTTCAAGTCCAAAAACACAGCCCATTTTCTCGGCCTCTCAATGCTAATGAATTCTAGTGCGCAACGCAGAACTGTGAGTTCTGCCACCGTGGATGTCGTGACATAAGACGTCTTCAGTTAAGCGTTATCCCCCGCACTGGTACAACCACGCTGTTGTAGGTTAAATTTTTTTCATTGTAGAAGTTTTAGAAAAGAACACGGAGGCCAATGATGGTTTTCAATTTTGGACTGAAATTCGAAGACCTGAATGTGACTGCGACATAACGTATTTTAAGGTACATTTTTTATATTTTGCTTTATGTGAAGTCCCTGCTCTATTTTTATGCACTCTGTATTAATATTTAGAGATATGAATTATGTGTATGCTTAGACACTATCAGAATTTTCACTTTCCTTGAAGAGTATATACAGTGCAGTATCGTAATATCTACAGGCCCTGCTCTGTAAAAATATGCGTACTATATACATCCATCTACTGTAAAGTTTACATAGCCATCAAAATCGGTGCAGCCATGTCGCATCTTTGATATATTTTTGTACAATATAATTTAAGGTCGCAGTTAAAATACAAAAATCAGCGTCTTTGTATATGCGCTTATTTGACACACTTTTACAACACAAAACTCGTTACTTTCATGCTACAGCTGACACTTGCCAAGCGTCGGAACGTTCAGCAGGGTATTCAGCACAAGGGACATACCAGAATTTTATTTCAGGGGCTCGGGGTACAGACTCTTTCATGCTCGTTGCAGTGAGCTCGTCAGATCAAGATTAGGACACAGTTCTAAAAAAAGCCCACACATGCAATTCTCGTCACTCGCTGCCACTAACTGCTGTCACGCCAAAACGTGTGCATGTATATGTATATATATATATGTGTGTGTGTTTTTATTTCTTTGTTTCCACCATGCGAGCCGTCCTGCTGGGCTGGTGCTCAGTGGCTGCGACGTGACGAGATTCATGTGCTCGGTTATCGCCGCCGTTGTGCGTGTGTCCATGAGCTCACATTCGCCCGTACCGGCCATCGGCGGCGGCGCGCGCTCACCATTCAAATTCAAACTCTACTGCTCACCGCAGCGCACACAAAAAATATGTATGCATCCCTGTAAAATGTGTTCTAATAAAATATTTTAAAATTGACTGCATTGTTTTTGCAATAATTTATAGCGTATTATGGGCAACAAAAGACATAACTTCGCAGGCGGCGGGCTGTGATTGGCCGCGGAGGCATAGAGGCCTGCGGCAGCTGGGGTCGCATGGGATTGCCCGCCAATTCTTCGCGCGGCCTGCCCGGCAGCTTTGCGCGATGCGGACGCATCATTTCAGTCATGGTCATTTTGTGCTGGCACTTGTTACGACTTGTCGAGTCTTAAGAAGAGAGTTGTTCGTTTCGATATATCGACGGATCACAGATGCGGAAAGAGCTTTTCGGAAACATGACACGGTGCTTTGGTGAACTTTGATACGGCGCCGCTAAGGACCGGCTGATATTACGGTAAGTACTGCACTTCATTCGATCTGTTGTTTTATCATTGTGGTCGATGCATTCTTAGCGGACATGTGTATGCGTTCATACCCATGCAGATCCCGTGCATGAATGTCATGCAAAAAAGAGCACTCCGAAATAACAAAGTACTAACTGAACGCGTTTCCGTGTAGTTTTGTTTTGCGTGGTGGCTTCTTTTTACATTTCCTTACTTTTTCTTTTCTGCGCGCGCTCGGTGGTTGACAGTGCCCTTCTCTGAAACGTTCTAATGCCAAAGGACAGAAAGTTGAGCGAGTTGGTAATTTTTCAGATGTGCAGTTTTCTTCTTCCTTCTACGGGACACGCGAACAGGATTTGCACGATTATTTCAGCCGAAGCATGGTGGCAAGTCAGATTTTATCGCCAGTGTTTAGAAGCCAGCTGCGCCACCCGAGGAGACCGTCAAAGGAACCGCACTTGCGCCAATTGGTTGAGAGTTTCCGAGCAGCACACGGATTTTTTGTGGAGGACGAAGCTACCGGATCTACTGCAAAGAGAAATTCTTTTTCTACTAAATCGCCGTCGGAAAAGGTAATGATTCTCGGAGACGCCGTTTTGGACGAGAACCACAAGAAAATTCTAGCATTAGGCCCTAAGTACTGTTTTCATCCTAATCTAAAAGAAGTTGACGTTTTAAGCTTACCTCGATCTATAACTAAGGTTATTCCGGAAGTTGAACGGTCTCGCTGTATTTCAGATTGCTTCGCCAGCATCAAGCATTTGAACGATCTCGTTAAGGCCTCTGACCCTATCCGACCGGTGGTAAATTACTGTGTGGAACATAAGCTTCGACCTGTTTTATCTGATAAGGAAGGTTGTTTTGTAATAATGCCGAATAGCACTTTTTCAGATAAAGCCTCAGCAGCTATTGAAAAGAATTTTAGACCTGTAAAACTGAAACCCTTTGTAATAAAACAACGAGCTGTCGATCTCCTGTTGAAACATAATCTAGATAAGGTAGCTTCCAGTGTTAAAAAGGCAAAATTGCTCACTTTAGAATTATTTTTCTTGGCGAAAACCCATAAGCCAGAAATTCCGTTTCGCTCGATTGTATCAGAGGCAGGGACTTGGCAGTTTGTGTAGCTAGCTATTTGCAGAAGTGCTTAACATCCTTAAGTTTTGCTGACCCCTTCCGTGTATGTAATTCTCAGGCTCTAGTTCAATTGTTAACAGAGGAAAATCCTGGCAACTGCACAGCGTTTAGCATGGATGTAGAAGATTTGTATTACTCGTTGCCGCATGAAGGTTTATTAAATTGTGTGAAAGAATGTATTCATGAACAAGGGCAAGAGTCCGGTTTCATTGATAGATGCGGAGTGTCCACAGGTACCTTTCTAGAAATTCTTTCCATGTACTTAACGTCAACATTAGTTGGATACAGAGAAGGCGTGTTTGTGCAGAAATCAGGGATTTGTATAGGTTCAAAGGTCGCCCCTATTCTAAGTGATCTATACTTGAGCAAGTTTGACTGCCGTTTAAAAGAGGCATTGGGGGACCACATCGCCAGGGTATTTCGGAATGCGGACGATTACTTGGTATTGTGTGGTAAGGATGATTTTGAATCCATCGTCACCTATGTATGTGATCAATTTAAACTTAATGGAGATGGTCTAAGGTCTACGAAAGGACTACCAGAGAGAAACGTAATACAATTTTTAGATATCTCGTTGTCATTTGAGCAGAATCACGTGTGTTAGCAGTATTCCCCTAGAGCATCTAAGCCGTTGTTAAACTTTCACTCCAAGCATTCGAAAGTAGTAAAAAATGGAATAGCCATGTCCTGTTTAAAGTCAGCCCTATCGAAGTCGTGCGTGCACGGTTTGACCATTAGCTTTAATGCGCAGGTCGAGCGCCTCTTAGATGCAGGTTACCCTAGACTAGCCAGAGCCACAGTAGCTGAGCGTCTTAAGAAGTCGATTTCGACCGGAACGAAAGCTGTAGCAGAGAGTAACATTAACAAGAAAAAGGTCGCGAGTATTCCGTATATCCACGCAGTTTCGCACAGGCTTAAGAAAGTGGGAAGTAAATATGGGGTTATTGTTGTGTTTACGGCTCCCAATAAGTTGGGAAGGGTTTGTGCTGCCGTGCATAGAAGGAAGGTAAGAAGCGAACGGATATCTGTCTGGTTAAGCACTTGGCCAAGAACAATTTCACCGACTGTCGCATGGGTGTGGTTTATAAGATTCCTTTTAGCTGCGGACGTTTCTATGTAGGGCAAACTGTGCGTTGTACTAATCAAACATTAATTAAACATAGAAGGTCGCTATCAGGTGGAACGCCATCTAATCTATCTTTGCACTGCCAGGTCTGTAGCTGCGTGCCCGAGTTAGACGAAACCAAGATCCTGTACAGACATAAGAATGAAGAGACGCGTTTATTGGTCGAGGCCTGGCATATCAGTAATAGTGGAAGTGCGTGCGTGAGTCAGCCGTCAATTAGCTTAAACAGAGAGGAGATAGAATGTCTTAGCAGTTGTCTATCGCGTAGACCGGCACGTGTAACCGTTTGACAGGTGGCGCTACCATTCCGAGCATGCGCAGATAAGCTGTGTGTCTTCTTTCTTTTTCGCCTCTGTGCTGTGCATCAGTTGTTAGTCGGCGTTCGTGTTGTTCACTGCTCTCCTTGTGTCCATGTCTTGAACGCCTCCTCTTTTGACTATGGTTCTAATACCGTCTATTACTTAAACTTTATTCAAAAGGCGGTTCCGTGGTCGCCTCAGTGAAGGAGCAATGTAAGCAGGCGCATGCGTTCAGGTAGAGCGTGGCGGCACGTATGTACTGTATGTACAGCTATTGTGCACGCTCTCGCTGCAGCAGTCTGGCCTTTAAAGCTGTTCGTTTTTTCGCTCTCGCTCGAGCACTGTGCATAAATGAGCTCTCGTTCTCTTCCTTTGAGCTTTAAGCCATAAACGTGGCTCAGTTCGCCCATTTTTCCATTCTTATTCTGTGTCTGGTATTTTACGTACTTTGGAGTGCTTTCAAAGCCACCAAACTGTTATTTCTGCAAATATGTGCTTGCATCCTGGCAGCCATTACATGCAGGTGAATAGCAAGAGCGTAGTGTGCCTTAGTTGATGGACCTGAGCAAAAGGATTACAGGCACGCAAAATTTGTGTTTGTTGAAAGGATTAATTCACAAAAGGGAAGAGCCAGTTGCTTTTGTACCAGGGGCTGTCGCGCAGTATTTACCTATTTTTATTTGTTTTCATTGTAATAGCAGATATGACTAGTGTACGAGGAAAATTTTGTTCTTGTGCATAACGCATTGCTGTGGAATGCAATAGCTCTGTGCAATGCCAGCTGATGTCATGTCAAGCCCTCCTATATAAGTGAAGGAGGAAACTTGTAGTTTCTGCAACTTTTAGCTAGACTTGTTGAATGGAAACTAAAGATAAAAATGTACTTTCCCACGTTGCTGTAAGCTTTGCATAGCCTATATTATCTGGGAAATGTATGCACATATCAGACATAAAAATATGAAGACAAGGGACACTTTCAGCTGACACGCTGCCATTGTAGTAAGCAATGGAAGTGTTATCCAAAGGTTGTAGGGTGAACCTCCACCAACAACAAGTATTTTTTTGTCCACTTTAGTTTCTTTCCATTTGATGTCATAGGCTTTTATTAGGTTGTGTCTAACAAAGTAACAACCCTCCATCCATTTACCTTGTTTCATTATACCATAGCAAGGGTCCCTCTGTGGCAGACTGTGCATTTAGGCAACATGCACAGGTTTATCAGTCAGCAGCCATGGCAGCAAGTGTGGAACACTCTCACAGAAAGTGTTTCATGTCTGTGAGTGGCGCAGGCTAACCAGGATTATTCAAACCGGAATACCCAGCAAAGTGGACGGGGGAATACCTGCCGCAATGGCTCCCTTGATAGAGCATTGGACGTGTTATTTAAAGGTCGTAAGCTCGGTCTCTGCTGGTGGAAGGCACTTTTCTGTCCTCTTTTAAGACCTTTCCTTTTGTTGTAATTACTACACCACAGTTTGAACTAATTTTTCCTATACCTTCCATGGTTTTATTGCCTGTTGGCTTCATTAGGTTGTGTGTGTGTGTGTGTGTGTGTGTGTGTGTGTGTGTGTGTGTGTGTGTGTGTGTGTGTACACATAT